>JAPUBQ010000028.1:12500-612500 GCA_035578125.1 Mellilla xanthometata
AGATTTAGTGACGCGGTATCATATTGGTCTAGATCGCCTCGTTAGTTATTACAAGTGTAAAGTGTGTAGCTGCAGGTTGCGATGCTCTCAGACTTAACATACTACTTGCAACATGATACCTGACAGTATACATTATATATCCAATATTGTTAACACCTCGTAATACTTGTACCTACATATCCCGACATATTAATAATTATATGCGTTTGACCATCCATTGTCTAAAATCATTGGCACTGGTGGTGGATTATGGCCTATATACCTCTCCCTCTCCCTAGTGAGAGAAGGCCCCGAGTGCTAGCAGCGGGAACGTATGCTTCACATATATGTGAAGCATACGTTCCAATATGTATCTGACAACGCGAAAGATTCCGTAAACTATAGTTTGTCAGATACATAATTACATGGATACAGTAATCCATCCGCGCATCCTTTTTAAAACCAAAAAGTATTAGCTCAGTGCACGCTGCGTGCGCCGGCCGCTTACCTTCCTCCTCGAGCGTCACGCCCTTCGTAAACAATAATGCATTGTGAAAATGATGCTCCGGCGAAAATTTCACCTGCGTGCCTTCTGTTTGGGGAAGTAAAATGTGGTGTGGTGTTGATATACCGATACTTACTCATCGTCCGCGGCGGCCGCGCTGTGTGTCCCGGGTGATGCAGGTGTAGAGGCGGCGTTAGCGTTTATGTCTTGTCCAATAGTTTCCCAGCAGGCGCCGTGAAACTAATCATAATATCTAGTACTAAACTAACAAATACTATAACTATCTTTGTTATTTTTCATTCATTCATTCATAGGCAACGCAGAGCCCTAATTACTGGTCCATTTGGAAGGTGTATTACGTAGACGAAAAAAGTTCTTTATTTATCAAGCCTTGAAGATTATTAAAGATACGAAAAACATAATTATTAAAATAATAATATGAAAAAATTCTAAGTACTAGTTATTATTCTGTGCCAGAGGTGCATTAAGTGGGATGCCAACTTTCAACCCCGATGGGTTGAAAGTTTTTAAAAAGTCCAACTTCGTTTTTATGCAGAATAGTTTAATTTTGATTAATTTTTGAACTAAATATAAAAATAGCGTCACAGCATAACAAACTTGAAATGGGAGCTCGCTACTACTGCATGATGGTTAGCTTATCTTCTTCGTTGGCAGTGCGGTGTAGCGACACCGGGACCACCACCATTCCTTATTCTCTCCACCGCATGTAATGTTGAGGATAGCGTATTAGCGTCTCTCATTACCGCCCGATTGCCATATTACCATTTTTGTTTAAAATAGCGCCTGGTCAATAAAATGTTTCTGCCTCTAGAAAAAGTTATCCTAAATTCTATTTGAAGAGGAGGAAGCGGCCAGTTATTCCTTCAGGCGCCAGCGCCAGCCGGCGGCACCGTCGTGCGAGGAAGCAGTGTGGACTGTGTCGAGTCAATCACTATTCCTTCAGGCGCCAGCGGCAGCCGGCGGCACCGTCGTGCGAGGAAGCAGTGTGGACTGTGTCGAGTCAATCACTATTCCTTCAGGCGCCAGCGGCAGCCGGCGGCACCGTCGTGCGAGGAAGCAGTGTGGACTGTGTCGAGTCAATCACTATTCCTTCAGGCGCCAGCGCCAGCCGGCGGCACCGTCGTGCGAGGAAGCAGTGTGGACTGTGTCGAGTCAATCACTATTCCTTCAGGCGCCAGCGGCAGCCGGCGGCACCGTCGTGCGAGGAAGCAGTGTGGACTGTGTCGAGTCAATCACTATTCCTTCAGGCGCCAGCGGCAGCCGGCGGCACCGTCGTGCGAGGAAGCAGTGTGGACTGTGTCGAGTCAATCACTATTCCTTCAGGCGCCAGCGGCAGCCGGCGGCACCGTCGCGCGAGGAAGCAGTGTGGACTGTGTCGAGTCAATCACTATTCCTTCAGGCGGCGCCGGCGGCGCGGCAGTGGTTTAATGAGTGATGGCAGTCGTCATAGTCGTCTCCAAAACGGTGAGCGATGATACTCAGACATCACGTGTATGTAACGTCGATGGTGATGTTTTAATAATCAAATGGATATCTAGAACAGCTCCGACACTGTATCTCACAGTATATGATATTAGTGAGGTTACGTAGGAGATGTGTAATGAAAACAATTAATTTGGATATTATTATTTTGAATAATAATTTTAATTGTCTTAAATTCGTTACCCTTGTCATTTACAACGATATAATTGAACTTATTTAGATTACTATATACAAACATCTTATCTTACTATTTACAATATAGAATTTTATAACTTTTATAATATAGTGTCTTTTAGAGACGTCCGTCTGTGTGTCACTAGTAGTGGTCGTCCCAGCGCGCGGCGGCGGGGGGCGCGGGGGCGAGCGAGCTGAGGTCGGTGGCGGGCGCGCGGCGCTGCGTGCTGCGCGCGCGGCGCTGCGTGCTGCGCGCGCGCAGGGACACGCGCTCGTGCAGCGAGGCGGAGGAGTCACTAGTAGTGGTCGTCCCAGCGCGCGGCGGCGGGGGGCGCGGGGGCGAGCGAGCTGAGGTCGGTGGCGGGCGCGCGGCGCTGCGTGCTGCGCGCGCGGCGCTGCGTGCTGCGCGCGCGCAGGGACACGCGCTCGTGCAGCGAGGCGGAGGAGTCACTAGTAGTGGTCGTCCCAGCGCGCGGCGGCGGGGGGCGCGGGGGCGAGCGAGCTGAGGTCGGTGGCGGGCGCGCGGCGCTGCGTGCTGCGCGCGCGGCGCTGCGTGCTGCGCGCGCGCAGGGACACGCGCTCGTGCAGCGAGGCGGAGGAGTCACTAGTAGTGGTCGTCCCAGCGCGCGGCGGCGGGGGGCGCGGGGGCGAGCGAGCTGAGGTCGGTGGCGGGCGCGCGGCGCTGCGTGCTGCGCGCGCGGCGCTGCGTGCTGCGCGCGCGCAGGGACACGCGCTCGTGCAGCGAGGCGGAGGAGTCGTCGCGCGTGTGCTCGGGCGAGTCGCGGCGGCGCGCGCAGAACACGCCGAGGAACACGCGCTTGAACTTCTCGCCGAAGATGACGTAGATGAGGAAGTTGACGCTGCTGTTGAGCGTGACGAGCAGGTTGCTGGTCTTGACGAGCGCGTCCAGGCGCTCCAGGCGCTCGCCCAGGAACACCTCGCCGGCGTTGGTGACGAGCGGCAGCAGGTTGCACAGGAAGAACACCAGCACCACGGCCAGCAGCATGGTGGCCAGCGACAGCTCGCGGCGCTGGCCGCGCGACAGGCGCGCGCGCTCGGCCTGCGCGCGCCGCACCTGGCGCACGATGCACGCGTTGAGCGCCGCCAGCGCCGCGAACGGCAGCGCGTACATGACGAGCAGGTACAGCCAGTGCGTGTACACCAGCACGTAGGCGTCGGTGCGGAAGCGGCGGTCGGCCGTCACGCAGTACACGGGCTCGCCGTCCGCGCGCCGCGCCACCACGCGCGCCTCCAGCAGCTTGGGCGCGTTGTACAGCGCCGCGAACACCGCCGTGGCCAGCACCACCCAGCGCGCGCGCCGCGCCGTGCACAGCGCGCGCGCGCGGAACGGCCGGCACACGGCCACCCAGCGCTCCAGCGTCACCACCAGCGTCAGGTACACCGACATGGTCTGCGCGGCGCACGCCAGCGGGTACAGCACGGGCGTGAGGCGCGGGCACACGTGGTAGTAGTAGTGGCGCAGGCGGCCCGTGTACGGGAACACGGCCGACAGCCCGAACAGCAGCACGGACGCCGCGATGAGCGCCGTGTCGCACGCCGCCAGCCCCAGCAGCAGGCTGGACACGGACGAGCGCATGGCGCGCCGCGACAGCACCAGCGCCGACAGCGCGTTGCCCACCAGCCCGCCCGCGCCCACCGCGTTCAGCAGCACGCCGTGCACCACGAACCGGAACAGCTTGTCCGCCTCCGACACGCCGGCGTCCGCCTCGCAGCCCTCCTCCTCCGTGCTGTTGGCGCTCATCTCACGCCATGCCGCCCTGCAGACGACATTAAAATATAAAGTCATTGAAAGTCAAAGCCATATAAGTCATTTAATTATTACTGTTTATGAAAAAAGGACATCATATCAGTCGCAGGTCGAAGCTGGACACGATTGGCACAGGACCGAGATGAATGGCATATAAGAAGAGAGACCTAGTCCCAGCAGTGGGAGAGAACCGGCTGTGGATGATGATGATGAAAAAAGGTATTATTAATTTCCTTATATGTGGAAAGTAGCACATATTACTCCTATAATAAGAAGGGTGACCTAATGCGAATTGATAACTACAGACCAGTATCAATTCTCTCGAGCGCTGGGAAGCTGCTTGAAGCTTTGATAGTTAGAAAGGTTTACTGGCACGTGTCGCAATTGTTGGATATCGATCAACATGGTTTTAGGCCTAAGAAACAACAAGTACTAATCTTTTTTTTTTTAATCTTATCGGGTTTGTAAATGATATTTCTGAATCTCTGGATAAGGGAGGGAAAACTCATGCAATTTACACAGATTTCAGCAAGGCCTTTGACCTTGTTGATCACGATCTCTTACCAGCTAAATTAAATAGTCTAGGTATACCTACATGGTACGCTTTTACGCTGGTTCGAATCGTACTTAGATAATAGAAGTCAGCTGGTGGTGGCAAGGGGATAAATTATAACGGAAGTAGCCTGTGGCGTGCCACAAGGGTCTCATTTAGGCCCTTTTCTGTTTCTGATTTTTATAAATAATTTGCCTAAAGTCATTAAGTCTAAAGAAAAATTGTTTGCGGATGATCTGAAAATTTACAGAAAAATTAATAATCGCAATGACATCGACATTCTGCAAAACGATTTAGATAATGTTCACCGGTGGTGCATTTCTAACTGTATGTCATTAAACGTTTCAAAATGCTGCTTTATTAAATTTTGTCGCAAACGCAAACCGTTTGACGCTTCATATAGCATTGATGGCGTTCCCTTACTACAGGTGTCTTCTATTCGCGACCGGAGTGATAGTGAACACTAAGTTGAATTTCCACGAGCATTTAGAAATGGTAGTAAATAAAGCAAGTTAAATGTGTGGCTTTATATCAAGGCAAGCTAAAGACTTTCGTATTAAAGATTTGTCAGTTATTCTTTTCAATTCTCTTGTCAGAAGCATATTGGAGTATTGCTCAGTGGTTTGGAACCCAGTCTATGCGGTACACTCTGATAGGCTAGAAAGAGTTCAGAAGCGTTTCATGTTCCATCTCAGTTTCATGCAGAATAAATGTAAAGATCTTCGCTCTTATGAATCTAGGTTGACGCATTACAAAGTTATGTCTCTTAAAAATCGCCGACAGCTTTCTGATCTCATAATCTATACTATAAGACTCTTTGTCCTGACTCATTCATCTATAGACAACGCAGAGCCCAAACGGCTGGTCCTAGGGTTGTGAAATTTGGAGTGTGTATTTGTTTTAGCATGTAGACGCGTACTAAGAACGGATTTTTGGAAATTCTACCCCTAAGGGGGTGAAAGGGGGTAAAACAGTTTGTATGCAACTTCTTTGTTTTTGAACTTATAGCAATGAAATTTGGAATATGTAAAGTTTAAGTAAAATTAAAAATAATGGTATCAAGTTTTTTTGCCAGGGGTGAACTAAGGGTTTGTAATGGGGGGTGAAAGTTTGTATGGAAAAATCTTTATTTATCAAGTTAAAGTCTTGAAAGTTGTTATGGTAGTAGTTTATTAAATGGATGAATTAAAATTTTAAAAACTTTTGGCAGGGGTGCATTAAGGGGGATGCCATGGGGGTTTAAAATTAGAAATAAAAGTTTTGTGTTTTTGAACTAAGAGGTGTAAAATTTGGAGTGTGTATATATTTTAGTACTTAAACGTGTACTAAGAATAGATTTTTAGAATATTCTTCCCTTAAGGGGGTGAAAGGGGGTAAAACAATTTGTATGAAATTTCTATGTTTTTGAACTTCTGACTTCTTGACATCTGTCTAGAATCTTCTATGTAAGATATCGTATCAATGTAATGTTTATATAAAATTGGCACGGAAATAGAATACAATAGAATTTGTCCACAGGTTACGCGAAAAGCGACCTACACGCGGGCGGAGCCGCGGGCAACCTCTAGTGCTTTATAAGATTGTTAATGGTTTTGTTGACTGTTAATTATACAAACCCGAAATTATACAGAAAATTATATTTCAAGTCCCTTTGCCATGCAGCAGAATTGTATGGATGAATACTTTTAATTGACCTGTCTCTCGTACAAATATGCTAGCCCACTCCCTACTTTATCCAATGTGTAGTACTTATGGGAAAGTTAAGATGGTTTGTCAATGTAAAGTATTATAATAGGATGTGGTTCGGGCAGCTGCCGGTCGACACTAGTTTAATTAAAACACGTGCGAGGGTACACGCGGGTCTGTATATCCTCGCTAGCCGCTCATTATGACTTATCATTAGTGAGCTGTGTATTTTATTGTATGAATGGAACAAGCGGTCGCACGTAATGTGAAGGCCGGGCAACTGCCGGAGTCCGCTATAATATAACCCCGGGTATATCTCTCGCGGCAGGCGGACCGCCGCTCGCCGATAAGCCCCGCAGGCCGCTCACAGTAATCGTCACTCCATTCATTCCGTCCGGGATAATGTCCGACGACACTATAACTGTACAGGTATACATACACCTACACTCCGCGCACCGGGTCATGAGGAAAGGAAATTAGCTAAAATATTTCACTCCCTATAGGTATGTTTAGACGTTAATCATTTTATTTATATGGAAACGTAATATTTTCCGAGATATCCAAAATTGGTTATTTTTTTTACGCTTGCTAGGTTTGCGTTTGACTACAGCTTGCTGATGTTAACATTTAAACGGTATCGGAAACAGAGAGAGTTCTAAAGCTTCCCAGTCCTCACAATAAAGGTTGATGCAAAGCGTTTAGTACGAAAGTTAGGAACTTCAAGTCTGTATCGGTGTCTCTTCACTGACTCTCGTTCTGTAATGCATACACTTGCGTCTATACTTCTATAATATTAGCAGTCTGCAAACTTTTGTGAGCCGTCTCAATGAATCGTGCATGAGGTTCGGTTTGGTAATAAGTGTCTCAAAGACCCAAGTGCTGCACGGATTGCGAAAGCAGCGGCATCCTTCGGAATACTTTGAAAAAAAGTGTGGGACTCACATTATCTTCGCCTTCAATTATTATTCATCAATTATTATTATTTTTTTATTATTGTTATTATCCTCCGTATAAAATGGCAAGACCGAATCCCAAACTCTGAAGTATTACGAAGGACAAAAATGTCAGGTATTGAGTCCCTGCTCATCAAGGGACAACTCAGATGGTGCGGACATCTTGTGCGTATGGATGACTCTAGGTTGCCTAAATCCATCTTTTACTCGCAACTAAAGGACGGAAATCGCACACCTGGTGGTCCATTCCTTCGCTACAAGGATGTCCTAAAGCGCCATCGTACTGCTTGCAACATCTCGTGCGATAGTTGGAAAAGCTGGCGAAACAGAGAAGAGAGTGGCGCTCCTCTGTCAGCGAGGCTGTTACTGTCTATGAACAAAAGCGTCTAGAAGACCTTGACGCCAAACGCCATAAACGAAAGACCCGCCCAAAGCCTTCCTACAACTATACCTGTAACAATGATGGCCAACTGCACTGCGCACCGTGCAATAGGTTATTTAAAACAAAATTTGGCTTCGCCAGCCATATCCGTGCACATAACCGGAACTAGCCAAGTTCGCCATTGGCGGATACGCCTAGGAGGACAATAATATTTGTTACCTACTCTTAAATATTCAAGTTAATTCAACTATAATTCACAATCTTATTCCGTTACTATTGTTAAACAGTTATTACTGAATTCTTCTTCTTCGTATGGGTATACTTGGTTGGTGAATTCTAGTGTCGAGAGTTGTCAAGCTCCCGAACGTCTCTATCATTACAGTATGTTTAGTCAGGTAAGCGTGAATCCGGAAGCGGCGCTGCATGCAGCTCCCGAGAGAGAGTATAAATATATCGCGACACTCGACATCCGGCCGGCAGCCGACACCGACACCTAGAGCACACGCGGTGTCGACACTTCCGGCGCGCTCCGCTCGCAAGGTGACGGCATCGCCGGACACTTCTTTAAAACCTCCACACATTTCCGGCAACGGGCCGGGGCACGCGCCTGCCACCTTCTTTGGATGGGTGACCGAATGGGTGGAATGAATCACGCGAATTTAAGTTACTAGCTCGCTTATACCATTTTAACCTACGTTTCCATTTTATAATACGTGGTGTACTTAGTGCAGGGTCTGAATACATCGTATTACAAATATCAAAAAGCGTGACATTTTAGCAAGAGTTGCGTACTTATTGTGCACCTTTGTATGTATCACAGAGTTTTTGACGTTGTTTTTTGTGTCGTGTGTCCGCAGTAAAGAGCACAATATGCGTGTGATGGGAATGCTCGTAAACATCCCTCGTATCCACCTCGTAACCCGGCTTAGCTCTGGTGGCGGCAGTTTTCAACGCTTTCACAACAAAAAAAGCGAGTGTAGCTCGGTAGTAAAAGCGTCTGCTTTTCAATCAGACGGCCCCCGAGTCGAACGCAACCCTACACCCATGTTATGTGTGGATTTGCACTCGCTTTACGTAATTAGGTTATTTTACTATTTTCAAAAATTTCAAATCATATTAATAAGAGAAGAAAAACATAGTGACATGTTTAAGGACCACAATATCCAAAGACGTATGTCATCCGCCAACCCGCACTTGGCCAGCGTGGTGGATTATGGTCTATATCTCTCTCCGGAAACGTATTTTATTTGAATGACAACACCGTGCGATCCTTACGTCAACTGAACGTCACAAGATTTGACATCGACAATGGTGGATGTTTGATGAGAGAAGTTATAAGATAATAAAAGAAGAGAATCACAACAATCGAGGTTTTATTTCTGAGATTACGATAAAGTATATTTTATTGGCAAACTATCATCTTATATTTATGTTTTATGAAAGAGACGTATAGCTCTGTGAGTACAGGCTGTAAATATTTCCCGGAGCGTGGATATAAAGAAACAGAACTTTATACTCCATTTATAACATACGGCAAGGCAACAAACATAATTTTAATACTTAAAAAGACCAATTAGATTAATCAAATGTATAAATGTCATTAAATATTCTACACCATTAAAACCTACACACAATATCATTTGTTTTTTCATTTTTATTAAATTAAAAATCCCTGTTACTACTTTTTACACATGATTAACGATTCTGCAAGTTCCATATTCATATATTCGCTTAAAAATGTTAGGTAGGTAAACAAATTCCAATTCATTTATTACTTAAAAATATAGCATAACATAGTCTCTAAAGCGCTAAATATCTTAAAAATAACATATAAACACTAAAGGTAAACATTTGTACAATACTTAATTAAATAAATAAAAAAACAATTAATACATAACTTAATAAACATACAAATTTTATATACTCGTATTACTTCCACAAAAACTCTTTATTTTCTTTTTAAATGATTACTGATTGTATTCATTTTGATTTCTAAGTTTAGTTACTTAGAAAATAAAAAAAAAACCATCTGTATCGGTAGTTTCTTACGCTATGATTATAGTAGTGTAGTTGTATTTCAGGCTGAGTGGCTAAGCTCCAGTGTGGACGGCGCGAGGGTCAGTGGACGGCGCAGTTTCTAGTTGTGTGGTTAATACAAATATGAAGATAATGATCCATGGTGACCATATAAACCACTACAATGGCTCGTAACCTCGTAATGACTACTGCTATTGTTTTTACATCGCGATGATGGCGCAATGTAAGTTACGTCGCACGCGCTTACTCATGTAATGTGATGTTCTATTTGTATCTTGATCATTCCTTCAAACAATTCAACAGTGAGCACAATGATAATTTGATATAATTTATATCCGTGTTGTAAATGTTAACAGATAATAATTTAAGGTTATGATTGTTTCTATCTTAGAAACGATAACTAAAAGCTTAGTCTGGTGTAGATTGAGCTGCTAAACCAAAGTGAATGAACCACTTAGTGATAAGTCTACTAATATAATAAATACATAAGTTTGCGTGTGTGTGCATTTTCGTTACTTTTCACGGTTAAACGGCTGAACCAATTTTTTATGAAATTTGTTTTGAAGATAGGTCAGACCTTGGATTAGCACATAGGTTACTTTTTACCTCAAAAACAATTATGGTTCCCGTGCATATAACTTTAAAATCTATGTTACTCTTTCACGGTCCAATGCCTGGACCGATATTAATGAGATTTACTGCGAAGATAGGTTAGACCTTGGATTAACACATAGGCTTTATCCCGGATTAACTTCTAGTTGTCCCGGATTAGGTGCAACTAGTTATTTAATAATTTAATGTTTTAATGCAAGGAAGGCATTTGCTATGTTACATCGGGCAGGCGCTCCGGGCGTGATCGCTTCCGCTCTTTACAGCTCCATTGTTTAGAAGAGTAGCATAATGTTGATATTGTTGTTGGTACGCGCGGGTGAGCGGCTTATTGTAAACACCCGCTCGGAGTATGCTAATACTAGCGCCAACGTTAAGGGCTTCACTAAATCTATAAACAAACTGTTCTAAGTAATTCATCAACAATACAACTTTAATTTTTCAGCTTATAGTAATTCTAAAATAAAGAAACTAACTTTACCTACCTTTAGTCGCGGGTCACTGAAATATTAATAATTTTTGCTTAAATTTATGTGAGATATTCTCCCCGGCCAATGGGGGTTTGTTAATTATTTATGTAATAAGAGTGTATTATAGGCATATACATTTAAGTAATTAATTATAAATTAACTTGCCCAGTACGACGTGTACCGTAAGGCGAATCAATAATTTGATTTGTGATTTTACTATGTAATAGTGATAGTTTGTTTACAAGCCTGACGTAGTGCGTGCAGTAGAGAGTGTACGGGCCGGCGTGTCGGGTGTAGTGGGTGCTGGTGTCACGCACCAGCTACACCTACTGAAGACGGAAATAGCTTCGCGCTGTCGACGACCCCGCCACGCTCCGCTGCCTGCGCTTGTTTTGTTTTTTTTTTTATGTATGACTTGCGCTTGACCACAACACACCTGACGTCAACTGACGTAACGGTGTAGGAATGGAGAGCGCTTGCCTAGAGGAGACCGATACTCTCTCGCCTTGAAGACAGTAAGGTTGTAGTTGAGTGGGAACAGGGATCCCGACAAGGAGCCAACGCTCTCTCATGTACTAGTAGCGCCTGTAGCTTGGCTATCTAAGGTGATCTGACACGATCGTCGAGGTTAAGCAGCGGGCGATGCGGACAGTCCTTAAATGGGTGATCATGCACAAGACTGTGTTTTAAAAGTGGCATTTTTATCTGGGCGCTACCGTGGGTCGGATGACACGTTAAATTGTAGTTCCTAGCTGTTAGTTGTAGTACAAGCAGTCGTTAAGCCAAGTCAGATGCCTTAAGGCGGCTTGAAATCTCTCGACACCAGAGCTTAGCCACTTAGCTCATACGACGAAGAAGATCCACCCGACCCGGCAGCTACAGCCGAGCCCGCTCCGCCCCGGTCTGCTTGCTAACCCATACACACAGAAACCAGATCCAATGTCGCCTCACTTCTATCATCAAATATAACCTATTGACTCAGGCGTTACTTTGCACAAATCCATTGTAGATACAAGAAAAAAAATAGTCAGTGTACTTGACTGCGTGTGTCACAGTGCGTCTCATATTGACTTCTATCTTCTCTGATCGCGTCAGATCACCTTAGTTAGCTGAGGCTCCAAGAACCACAACCCCGGTCTTCTATAATTTGTTCATAAGTTTACGTTTGTTTCTTCTTTACGCTCAAACGCATGTATCGATTTCGTCAAATAAGAGTATGGAGATGAAGTTACTTTTCTGGTTTTACTACATCTTGTATATAAATTTTCCGTGTCACAGTGTTTGTTACCGTACTCCTCCGAAACGGCTTGACCGATTTTTACCAAATTTTATATGCGTATTCAGTAGGTCTGAGAATAGGCTACTGTATATTTAGAAATAATTGTTAAGACAAAACAACGTTTGCCGGGTCAGCTAGTAATTAGATATAAATACGTAATACGACATAGGTACGTGTATATACGTTCTATATATATAGTGTAATCTGGTTCCGTAATGAACAGAGCTGGTAATTACTGTTCACCCGGCAGAGGAAGCACCGACTAAACACTAATCATTAAAATGATATGAAAAAACTGGTTTTATTGATGCTTAAAATGAGGCTTTTCGGCCGAGCCGCGTCATTAGCATAACCTGCCGGAGGTACAACTACAGTAGTAATGGTATCATTAGCCGCGCGCCTGCCAACTCCTCGTGATGGATCGTCTTGCCAATCATCTGAAGGTCTTCACTGCAGCTACCTGCTGTCACCAAATACTATCTATAATATAAAATAAGTGGGGTTTTCCTTCCTGACGCTATAACTCCAGAACGCACGAGCCGGTTTCCACGGTACAGCATTCGTTGGAAAGGTCTCGGGCTCCGTGAGGGCAGTAGCATACAACATTCAGGGAACATTTCAACTTTGTGGCGAAACGGAGTTCGCCGGGTTTGCTAATTAATTTATCTTTATCGCGAAATGACGTGAATCGTATAAGAGTGACGTTGGCTATCGGAAAACCCTGTCGACAGTATACGTCACTCGAATACATTTGATGACAGAGAATTGAAGCGACACCGATGCGATGTCAACTCGTGTAGACCCTTTTTTTGTCCATGAGCGGGAATCTTTAACAAGATACCTGGCCACAATGGGGCGCAGCCAAGTTATAAGGGATTTGTACTCACTAAACCCCCCCGGTGACCTGCCTCTGTGCTTAACGGAGGTCTCCGGGTTCTTCCGGGAAACACTCCGGAGACCTCCTTGCACTGCGCTGTGGCCCTTCCCGCGACGGTGACGGTCACGCGACGCCGTCGTCGTCCACCCCGGACTCGATGGGGCGGGTGTCGGAACCCCATCTCCGAACAACCTCGAGTCTGATGCCCCTTTGAGTCCTCTCGGCAGGGGCAGTTCCGCAGCCTTATTCTTTCACCCAGGCTGACCCTGAGATGTGACGATAATTCTGTGGACGGTCACTGCACGTTTGCTATCGCTGTTCTTATCTTTACAAGAAAATGTATTGCTTCTTATAATATGTTTTTTAACTTGTTAATTCGGTCATGTTAATAAATGATTGACTCTGATATAATATATAGATAGAAACAAACTCATTTAGTTTCATCATATCAGTGAGCTGAATGGTAATAAAGCAGACTAACACGTTTAGTTATAAACTGTTCTAATAACGCTACTACTTATATATCATATTTTTTCCTGTATTTTTTACATTGAGTGAGCTTGCGGTCGATCACGTGTCGTTTAAGTTTACGATATTGTGATTATTAGTGATATTGGAACACACCTACTTTGCGTAGTTACTATTTAGTAAGATAACTAAATAGTAACACTGATAACTAAACACTAGCCCTTTAGTAATGTGCGTTACTAAGGAGTAACCGATTCTCTCTTGCATTTCCAATGCATGTATGTTGTAGTTTTGTGTGAACAAGGCGTCTACTAAAGATTTTTATACCTCGGCATCCTGCACAACGAAGGTGGATATGAAAAAAATATACAAGTACTGTACGCTTAGAATGAATGCACACTTGGATGGCGGCCGACCTCCCGGGAAATATACTCGTATCTCAGACTATTCTAAATAGTCTGAGACTCGTATGTACGAGTATGTGTATATGAATGTACCGGCCGCCTCAAGATGAGATGACGGTAACACTTCGACACATACAGCCCAGACTGGAAGACCCAGGACTGACAGAAGTGGACGGTAGGGAGCCCTCCCTTTTGTCCTGCAGCGAACTGATTTAGCTAAGGTAGATAGATATTAATGTACGCAAAGTTAAGGGCGGCGTAGTACTTATAGAGTATCCGCAGTACCGTGGGCACCAGTTTCGCTAGTACCTGTATTCAGATTGCGGCGCTGTATGATGCCGACTCCGCGCTTGATGGACGGCTCGGCGGCACGCTGATAGTCCGCGCACACTACTACCCCGCCTCATCAGCTGACCACTCATTTACTATCTACTATATAGCTATCAATGTGCATGGAGATGAAGTATTGTCTAGTGCTCGTTGACCACAAGTTGAACACAAATCTGTCGCTAAGCACTTGATTCTGTGTTCCGGTAGCCTCGTAGTAACTCCAGACTGAGCATGCTCCATCTAAGGCAAGTGTCACTTACTTTTGTATAAATATTATTAAACAACCTGCATGTATGCTGCTGCAGTCTCCTTAACAACAAGTCAAACCAAACCTTCAGTCAATGTCGCTGTGTTTAGTAGTTAAGGTCAAACTATATCTATTACGAAGTGGCAAAAAAGGCGGATAATTTAAATATGATAATGAGCGGTGTCGTGCACAAACCTGTATCTGGCCGCTATATAAATGCCACGGCCGCAAAAACTCCCGGCGGAGCGGATTTCATTTGATTTAATCGTTTTACAAGTTAATTGACAAATGGCGGTTTTCCTCTAGCGCTGCCAAAATATTAATTTAATTTGTGTAAATCCCCAGCATTGAGCTGTCACGTGTCTACTCGGGTAATGGACGTTATTACTCATTATGATAAACACTGCTTACACTACCTTTATTGATGTGAGGTTTTCCTTATCTCGTAGTTAAGGAAAAAAACTTTTAAATTAGGACTAATTATAATGGAGCATGCCTAATTTGGAATAACTGTTTCTAATCGCCGTTAGATGCCTGGCGACAAGGTTTCGTTTCCGGGCATGACCCGTCCCGCCAGTCAGTCACACACTGTCAGTTTAGACACCGGATATGTCAAATGTCAAAACACTACTTTGACATTTGACGTTTTCAATGTCAAAAGTGACACTGGAATCGGTATCTTAACCTCTTATAGCCTATTAAATGACACCCAACGGCCCAAGTGGCCTTTAACACTTCTTGACTTTTGACATGTCCAGTGTCAAAACTGACACCGGAATCTGTCTGGAATGACCCTCGACAATTTAAAAAAAATAATGGGCACGATATAATTGTCGATATTTATAAACATATAAAAGTATCAAATTGGACTGTTGCGGGTGGTTTGGTGGACGGGTCATGCCTCATTTTGTCTACTTGAGGATGGTATTTTGAAACCTTACCACTATGCTATGGTTTCCTCACGATGTTTTCAAACATACACTCGTGTATGTACCTCCACTGCGATTCTCTCTAAACTATCTTCATTTACATACATTTTCTCTAATGTATTTTTTTTTTATTACACGCTTTATATTAGCTTCACCTGTATGTTTATTTGTATGTTTGTAACCGACTTCTTTGGGCGCGATTTTGACCCACTTTAAACGGCCAGATAAGCGTGTTTTTTTAGTTTTTTTTTTAACTACTATTATTTATTTAAGACATATAATATATATCATTTATGATAATTGATTAATTGTAAGTGATTTGATGAGTCTTATGTCATTTGGCTTGCTCTATAATTATGACGCGATGTCATAAAGCTGTAATTGAATTACTATCACTAACTCTGCATGTTCTCTAGTAGTATGTAGTATAAGACTACTTTTCTCTTGTATTGTACAAGTGTAAGTGTATAAGTGTCGAATCAGCCGCTAGAGGATCAGCGTGAGAGCGCCGCCAGCCTTCAAACCACGGAAAACAGTAAGTTGACCTTTGACTCTAATGAGCTGCCACGAACGAATTACAATGTTCGCATTGAGGAGTTCATTCACCCGTTTCAGTTAAGACGAAGATGAGGACAAAGTCTTGATATTACTGTTTTTTCACTATAAATCGTTAACGAAAAATTTATCTTAAAGACTGTCTGAAGAACTATTCTAAGATACTTATTTTGGTATCAATGAGACTTATGAATTACAAAATAAAACTGGTTCGAAATATCCAAAATTAAGTTGTTTGAACCAGTTTTTTTTCATAAATCTGATCGGCACAAATAAGAATAAATACTCTTAGAGTGGTTCTTTTAAGCTATTTTTTCGATATTTTTTAACCGACTTCAAAAAGGAGGAGGTTATATATTCGACGTGTATGTATTTTTTTTTTTTTTTATGTATGTTCACCGATTTCTCAGCCGTTTGTGGATCGATTCTCAAAATTCTTTTTTTAATTGAAAGAGTATGGTTCTGAATTGGTCCCATTGTCACCAAAACTGGTTCTGATGATGGACTCCTAGGGAAATCGAAGAAAAACCTAAAAAGTTAGGTTATTTTTACGCATGAAGAGAGATTCACGCTCGTTTGGCTGTACTGATATTCATGAAATTTGAGAAGAAAATAGGTAAGACTATGTGTTAACACATACGCTACTTTTTATCCCGAAAAAAAAAACACTGTTCCCGTGGGATGCATCAAATAACATATAAATCTTTTTAACTTCTTCACGCTCGAACGGTTGTACTGACATTGATGAAATTTGGAATGAAGATAGGTTAGACTATGTGTTTACACATAGGCTACTTATTATCCCGAAAATAATTATTGTTCCCGTGGGATGCACCAAACAACACATGACACACTGGTTTCGCTAAAATTTGATATAGGGGGTAGACTAGACCTTGTATAACACGAAGGTTACTTTTTAACCGACTTCAAAAAAGGAGGAGGTTATATATTCGACTGTATGTATTTTTTTATCTTAAAAGTCATTGCTATTCCCGTGGGAAGCCCAAATAACTCGATAACCTATTATACTTCTTCGCGCTCATACGGCAATACAGATTTCGCTCATAAAATTAGCAGCCTGGCTAACAAAAGTAATCTGACGCGAATATCGAGGCTAAGCAACGGCCCATGCGGCCAGTCTTTGGATGGGTAACCATGCACAAGACTTCCATAAAAAAATGTGAAATTTTAATCTGGGCGTTACTGTGCTTCGGATAACACGTTAATTTGTTGGGCCTGGACCACTACTCTTAGTACAAGCAGGGTTCAAACTAAATCAGGGGCTTGAAAAACTCTCGATGCCAGAGCTTGGCCACTTGGGTCATACTTAGTGGAAGAAGGAACTGTAAAATTTGATATATTAATAGACAAGACCCTCGAACGGATAAGGAAAATATTTACGCGCTCGCTTCTCTAGGAGTTATCCCGCTTCGTTCGAATTTCCCCCAGGATATAATTTGTGCTGCTTTGGACTTCAAACGGTTCGAACAAATACGGTGAAAATTTTCGCGCTCGCTTCGCTCGCGCATAGCTCGCTTCGCTCGCAACCAGCACGCTTCGCTCCCAATTAGTTCTAGTACGTTTTGACACAACAAACATTATGTAATTTGTGCTGCTTTGGACTTCTTTATGCTCAAACGGTTGGAACAAATACGGTGAAAATTATCGCGCTCGCTTCGCTCGCGTCCACCTCTTTTCGCTCGCACTTGGTTCTAGTAAGTTTTGACACAACAAACATTATGTAATTTGTGCTGCTTTGGACTTCTTTATGTTCAAACGGTTCCAACAAATACTGTGAAAATTTTCGCGCTCGCTTCGCTCGAACATAGCTCGCTTCGCTCGCAATTGGTTCTAGTACGTTTTGACACAACAAACATTATGTAATTTGTGCTGCTTTGGACTTCTTTATGCTCAAACGGTTGGAACAAATACGGTGAAAATTATCGCGCTCGCTTCGCTCGCGTCCACCTCTTTTCGCTCGCACTTGGTTCTAGTAAGTTTTGACACAACAAACATTATGTAATTTGTGCTGCTTTGGACTTCTTTATGTTCAAACGGTTCCAACAAATACTGTGAAAATTTTCGCGCTCGCTTCGCTCGAACATAGCTCGCTTCGCTCGCAATTGGTTCTAGTACGTTTTGACACAACAAACATTATGTAATTTGTGCTGCTTTGGACTTCTTTATGTTCAAACGGTTCGAACAAATACGGTGAAAATTTTTCGCGCTCGCTTTGCCCGCAATTGGTACTAGTACGTTTTGACAAAACAAACATTATGAAATTTGTGCTGCTTTGGACTTTTTTATGCTCAAACGGTTGGGACAAATACGGTGAAAATTTTCGCGCTCGCTTCGCTCGCATTCATCTCTTTTCGCTCGCACTTGGTTCTAGTACGTTTTGACACAACAAACATTATGTAATTTGTGCTGCTTTGGACTTCTTTATGCTCAAACGGTTCGAACAAATACGGTGAAAATTTTCGCGCTCGCTTCGCTCGCGTATAGCTCGCTTCGCTCGCATCCAGCTTGATTTGCTCCCAATTGGTTGCCTGCCTGGCACACGCCAAATTTTATCATCGTGAAGTTTATTTGGCTCTCCATAGCTAAACTTAAACAAAATATCATTACCAACCACTAAAAATGTAAAAATAAAATTGTTTTAAAAAACAAACAACCGACTTCAAAAACACAACTAAAAAGGGAAAAATAATTTTAAGCCTAAATCAAATCAAGAATATATAAATAGAATAGGAGAGTTTATTTCATGTACTTATAAAAAACTATTTACAATTTTTAGTAATCCTGTATTCTTGAAGTCGGTGCCATCTAATAAGAACAAATTCATGTTTGTTAAAAAAACTATTTTCAATTGTCTTTCTTTGCAGGCACCGACTCCAAGAATACAGGATTACTAAAAATTGTAAATAGTTTTTTATAAGTACATGAAATAAACTCTCCTATTCTATTTATATATTCTTGATTTGATTTAGGCTTAAAATTATTTTTCCCTTTTTAGTTGTGTTTTTGAAGTCGGTTGTTTGTTTTTTAAAACAATTTTATTTCCGTTTACGATTTAAGGCGAAAAAGCTTTAAAATCTAGATTCGCCTTACGAACAATTGGATTCAAATGAGTTATCAGATAGTTAGTTAGAAGCGAGTGTGGCTCGGTGGCAATAACGTCTGCTTTTCAATCAGACGGCCCCTAGTTCGATCCCAGCCCTACACCAATGACTTGTTTTTCGAGTTATGTGTGGATTTGCACTCGCTTTACGGTGAAGGAAAACATCGTGAGGAAACCGGTATGTTTGAGGACCACAATATCCGAAGACGTGTGTCATCCGCCAACCCTATGAATATGGCCTATATCTCTCTCCTAGTGAGAGAAGGACCCCGAGTCCCAGCACTGGGAACATATAGTGGGCTGCCTATGTATCAGAGAGTGTGTATGAAGCTAGTGGAGTGTCCGGCGCGATGTTCCCGCTCTGTATGAAGGTGTTGACCTCCACACTCTCCGCTCACACTAACGTCTCACTACCGAGCCCCCCCTCCCCTCACCCCGCACTCCCCTCACCCCGCACTCCCGGCGGAGAGTGATGGCCACTCGTCTCAATCACACTCAATCACATCTCCAGCTCCGCACGTACCGGCTACTGGAAGTTATAATATGTAAACTAGCTGACCCGGCAAACGTAGTTTTGACTTGACTAAAAGTTTAGGGGTGAACAACCCTTAACACTTAGGGGTATAAAAAATAGATAGTAGCCGATTCTCAGACCTACTGAATACACATATAAAATTTGGTAACATTCGGTCAAGCCGTTTCGGAGGAGTACGGTAACTAACGTTGTGACATGGAAATATTATATATTAGAAGATAAATCGTACAAGCGATCTCATTGGCGTAAAGGTTACCGGACTGCCAATCAGAAGGTTCCGGGTTCGATTCTCGGCACGGCCAACATCTTTGTGATGAACTAAATTTGTTGACTGTCGGTCTGGGTGTTATATATGTATCGATATAAAATAATATGTATATCAGTTGTGTTAGCTACCATAACACAAACTAGAAATGGTTCAGTATGAAGTTAACCAGCCGTTTGTGAAATGTGTCCTAATATATATATATATATATTTTTTTAATGAGCTCATTGGTTCTAATAATTTGACAGAACCAATACTAAAATAAGCAGTATAATTATCTTTTGTTCATGGACAGAACTGTATCGTAACGGAAACTATATGTTATAGGAACTACAGATAGCAAGTCCAAAAGATAACATTCGAAAGAGTAATTTCATTTGTTTTACCAAATGTGTGCGAACAAGAGGAAGCGAACTTTCTAGTGTTTTCTTTATTGACGCGAGCTAGTATTGCGTATTCGATAAACCTTGTACTAACTGTACGTACCGCCAAGGTGTGGAATTCTTTGCCAATGTTCCCCGATAACTATAATTTAGCGGTTTTCAAGGCAAGAGTGAACCGCTTTCTTCTGGGCAAGCGCGCTCCACCTTAGATCGCAATATCGCTTACCATCAAGCGCAAGCAACCAGTAAAAAGAAACTATATCTACTGAGAGCCGAGGCTGCCTGTCAAACACTGTATGGATAACGCAACGGCGTTGTAGCGCTATGATTGGTTGCCGCGAGCACCACGTGACCTTAACAGCCAATCACATGAAGCATGTAATGGAATGTCACATTACAGCGCCATCTAGTTACAAGCGATACAAGCTCCGATCGGCAGTGCGGGGCGAGTACAGACTGAGTGAACAGTGAGCTATATTTACACGACTGCGAGACCGGAATGCCGCGCTATCATACCTCACTGCCCTTCATTCATAATGGAGTGTGTATTGTAGTGTTGTATACACTTAGAATATACAGTGTACATTAGCTAAAAAGTCTTTTTCCCCAGATTAAACAAAAAAGTAGCACATTTTTAACTAAGCTTAGTAATCTAAGCTTAATTAAAAATGTGCAACAGCTTAAAGGTTTTCCTGTTGAATGTTTTGCTGACATATAAACAGTTTATCGAAAATTATTTAACGGGGGACTTTTATTAATATAAATTTTTCAGCTATGTAAAGGTGTTGCTTAGTCTGGCTGTTTTAGAATATTCACGGTAATTCTATAAATACAGCCTTAAAAACAGACGGACATTTCAAATTATAAGCCTAAAGCTATTTGCCATAGCAGTGTAGAGCTGGCTACAGCCAGCTAATAAGTAGATGAGACGAAAAATACCTAGACTAAAAGTTAATCACTTTATTATATAGCACATGTATGTTTAGCGTGGCCGGCGCCGCTACCACCCATTGAGACCACTTTCCGTCAATGAAGAATGACATCGACACAATTGTCGATTATATTCAATCTCGCTCTCCCACTTCCACACACATGCTGTCTCCCTCACACACCGAGTGAGCGCAAGAACTGTACTACACAAATATGTTTTTATTTTTTCCTACGTTTCTTTGTTTGTTTGAATGTTAGTAAGCACGTAGTGACTATCACTTTTGACGCGTTCATATTTTTTATTGTTTTCCCCATATATGGGGATTTTTGGACATTTGTCCTTGCAGAAATCCCCACTGGTCGCTTGAAATGCTTGTAGTGGGGAAACCAACTTTGGTGTTCACAGTCTAATGAAATATATGCCATTTTTCTCGTCGGCAAATTTTACTTAAGATGGTCCCACAGAAAAAGACAGAATTTTGTTGAAATATGACGCCATCATTGCAGCTCGTTTGATGTTTGTAGAATGGATATCCGCAAAGAGTACTGTGTTCAGTACAGAAGTATGTCTCCAAATTGAAGCAGCATTATTAGTGTCGGCTTGTTGCTACGTGTTGGAGAGTAGCGACGAGTCTTTGATTATATACACACTCCCTCACAAAGCTAACTAGCAGCAATTACCGCGCTCCCAGTCTACAGCGAGCAGCGCGCAGCTGTGATAGTCAGCGACTCGCGACTACATTATTTATAGACATAGTTATTTGCATAAATATACGTACATTTTACATGTTAATCGTGTGGGATGTTTCTCGACTGGCCGTGCTAATGTTTGTAAAACAAAATTACTCCATGCAATATCAGAATTAATAATAATAATTACAGTGTATATGTAACGTCACTCGATTTAACGACAAACTCTCTAAAGCGTCGAAATAAATTGGCTTTAGTTGTTTTAGCTTGTATTCCATACAATGAACATTCTCTCCATTAAAAAAAAAAAAAAAAAAAAAATTAACGACTACTCTCTATAACACCATAAAATGGGCAGTCCCTTCAGTGTCGTTATATAGAGTTTACACTGTATATCAGTATCCTACTAATATAATAAATGCGTTTTTTTGTGTGTATGTTTGTTACTTCTTCACGCTCAAACGGCTGATCCGATTTTGATGAACTTTAGTATGGAAATAGGTAAGATTTTAGACTAGCATATAGGCTTCTTTTATCCCGGATTAACCGCCTTTATCCCGGAGTAAGGCGGGTAACGCTGCAAGGCACAGCTATTTTAATAACTTATAAAGGTCTTCGAGGAACACTGGAATGAATGAGAAATAATGTAAATGCCTTTTGTTAGACGAGAGACCTAATTATAGAACGGAGAACTCATTTATCATAATTATATATTTTGTTTAATTATATTGTGAGAAGGAAAAGTAATTTAGTCGTTTCCAATTCCAGAAAACCTTTCATAGCATCAGCTTTTGTGGAAGCTACTTCCAACCACTTGTATTTATAAAGCAAAAGTAAATCATGACTAGGAACATTGCGATATACAGTTATTTCGTTGTAAATCATAAAAGTCTTATCGTTTATAATTTATAGTGAAATAACTGGACACTTGTCTGGAGCGTGAGTAGTCTGGCAATATTAGCTTCCAAGGAGATTACTAAAATGACACATAATGACACAGAGTCCATAATGACAGGCTTTGAAATTAAGAATGGTAGCTATCCAGGCGAGCACTAGACAATGCTCAACTACCATGCTATAGTAACGATGTTTTCCTTAAAAAAAAAACTCGAAATCATTGTCAGGATCGAATCCGCAACCCACGGGTCGTAAGGCGACTGTCCGACTTCACACATTGTAAATGTATAGAAGTAATAAGCTTAGCATAGCTGTTAGTACAGGCAGTCGTTTAGTTAAGTCAGAGGCCTTCGGGCGGCTTGAAAACTCTCGACACCAGAGCTTGGCCGCTTAGCTCATACGCAGAAGAAGAAGCGTAGCATTAGTGAGTGGTGTTGTAGAGTGGATGCGTTGTGTTTATGAGCGCGGGATAAATGTGTGGCGGAGTGGTTCATACAGACATACATACAGATATATGTAGTTTATGACGCGCGGCGCTTTATGAGAGCCATCAGCCGCGACCAGGGTTGCCAGGTGACAATTATTTGTTCTCGTACCAGGGTTGCTAAATATCTTGTAATTTCAACGGATAATCTCGCAAATATATAAATTTCAAGAAACTCTAGTAAAATTAATGATTTTATGTTACGAGTATTTACTGTACTAAGTAGCTTGTGTAGTCATATTCTTTGCGCTTGGGGTTGTTCAATTCAAAAAAAGCAATTAAAATTCATATTTTTTACTAATTATATTCGACATCACGGATGTTAATAAAATAATCTTTATTTTAGAGTATAGTTTCAGCGTCATTCTGACGTACATTTCTTTTGATGGTTCGAAATGTACGCAATTACCTATGCGATTTGGGCCTGTGGCGCTTTCGGAAGCTAGAAGTGTACCATTTACTGTATCTGTGATAAAGGTATGCGAACGAAGTCGTCATTGGTAAAATCTCGTAAAAAAGTGTGCGTGATATATTTTGTTAATCTTAAATCTCGTACTGACCGTCTAAATCTCGTAATGGTACGAGATGTCTCGTACGTCTGGCAACCCTGGCCGCGACGCGCGCACTGGACAGCCAATCACACCACTCTATATTAGTTATGCTTCTTTTAATTTGATTTATAGCTTTTTTTATAATTACTCACTATAATAACTACATATATCTGTGTGTTTGCTTCATGCCAAGTCAGTGCGGTATACTATTCAACTCGGTAGCGTAATGAACGGTATTCATAGAAGAATAATATTTTGTGCTTTACTAAATTTGTTGGCTGTCGGTCTGGCTGTTACATAAAATGTGTATTGATATGAAGTATGTATGTATGAATATGTAATACAAGTGAATCAATTAACTGTAAAACCACATCAACTTTAGAAAATAAGTACGTGAATGATTGTATTTGCTATTGACAAGCCTTATTCAATAAAATAAAAATAAAATAAAAAATAGTAGGTATATCAGTTGTGTTAGCCACCATAATACAAACTAGAAATGGTTCAGTATCGAGCTAACCAGCCGTGTGTGAAATGTGTCCTAGCAAAAATATATATATTATGTATTAAAACAGTGGAGTAGAGGGTAGTGACCTCACTACCTGAGTCTCTGTTTCCTGAGAGGTATCATCCGGGGGCCTTCAAAAGTAGAGTTAATAGGTATGTTCTAGGTAAGCGTGCTACCGTAGACTGCAGTGCAGCTTAACATCAGGCTAACTGTAGTCAAACGCTAACCTATCATAGATAAAAAAAAAAAGGTTTAGTGTCGTAGCACAGAGTGCACGCGTGCTACGAGCTGCATGTAGCCGCGTAGAGGCGCTACGCTAGCTACCACTTTCTTCATTACTAAATAACCATACAATGGTGGCGATACCGCGGCACACACGACTAAACTAAATTTAAAGAAGCCCCGTCTCTTTTCATCTTAGGTGGCCAGAAAGAGACGGCACGTTCTGAACCACACACAAAACAACTAAAATCACGTCAAATATGAAAAATGTAAGCGATTTTAGAGCGCACCCAATTGTATCAGCTCTAAATCTGACGTGTTTGACGTGATTTTAGATGTTTTGTCTATGGTTTAGATAGTACCATCTCTTTTTGGTCGTTTATGACGAAAAGAGTCAGAGCTACTTTAAATTTAGTTTAGTCGTGTGTGCCGCTGAATCGCCACCACTGCCTTTACCCACACTCTTCAGCTTCGTATGAGCTAAGTGGCCAAGATCTGGTGTCGACAGCTTTCAAGCCACCCGAAGGCCTCTGACTGAGCTTAACGACTGCTTGTACTAACAGTTGTGCTAAGCTTATTATCCCTATACTTGGTCTGATTTCCGTTCCTGGTGTTAAACAATACTGTTTAATACCAGGTTTTTTAATTTACCAAAAAATACCTATTATTAGTTTTGAAGTCTCCCTGATAGATCAAAACGTGAGTCTAAATATTATGTAATCCTGTTTTAGTTGTCATCTTACTATAGTTTGCGGAGTTACCCATTCGTTGATATTTCGGGATAAAAACTAGCAAACACATTGATCCTAAGTTCATCACAAAGGTACAACGGACCGCCAAGATACAGGCTCACGGCTAGGTTGGGGTTCATTGAACACTCACAACGACCAACACAATCACTGTTATATCCAAACATGAATGTAAGCTTTTAATTATTACTGTATTATTTCGATAAGTTCTTAATATATCTTCTTAAATATTGTTACCACTAAAATATTTTTGTATCTGAACCCTGATGTCGATGAGAGCGTCCTCCACGTGATCACCGAGTGTCCGGTCTTCGGTAGGTTAAGGTTTGATGTAGAAATAGATATAGATATAGAAATAAAAAAAGATAACTCGTATATAATAATAGAAGATAAGAAAAGGAGACAAAAATTTCTAGAATATTGTAATAAAGTAATATCTAAGGTAGTAAATAGAAATAAGTAAGAAATGGAACAACACTTCTATGTAATTAAGTTTATAATAGAAAGTGACCAATATGGAATAAGTAAATCTAGCGATGATAGGTAAAATAAGTTAATTGTTAAATATAAGAAAAAATGTAGACTAGGATCCCCAAAAACAAATCTGGGGAGTAGAATGACTAAATAAATAAATAAAAAAAAAATATCAATAAATATGAATATCCTACTCATATAATAAATGGGAATGTTTGTGTGTACCTAAGTATGTGTGTTTGTTTGTTACTTCTTCACGCTTAAACAGCTGAACCGATTTTGTTGAAATTTGGTGTTAAGATAGACCTTGGATTATAATACACATGCTACTTTTTATCCCGGATAATATCCTCTGTCCTAGATTAATGCAGGTAAAACTGCGGGTCGCAGCTAGTATACAAATTACTAAATGCTATATAAACAATTAATACTACCTTTGATTTAGATTTAATCAACTATTTGTAAGGTATTTTTTATTGTGTGTTTTTTTTTTCATGTTGAAAATAAATTTCTCAAAGTCATATTATTACTATTTTTCAATTCAATTCAATTCAATTCATTTTTATTTTCACATAGGAATGTATAATAACAGTTATAAGACACTTGTAAAAAGTCAAGATCTAAATTACATTAGAAAGGTCGACTTATTTATTACTATTATTATTTAGTACAAGAAAAGAGGCTAAGCTCAGTTGTGAGCAATGACAGGCTGACGATGATGATGAATGATATTTTAACACTAGTTGCAACCCGCGGGTGTTACAGAGATAATAATAGAAGTTTAAAAAAACTAACTAGAGGATCTAACATAATTATGTAACAAACTTATTATAAAAAGCTTACAATTTTGGGAAAATTAACGTATAAGCTTAAGGTTTTTGGAAAATAAATATATTATTATTATAATTGGTTCAACAGTTTAAGCGTAAAGTAGCAACAAACATACATGCAAACTCTCGCAATTACAATTTACTTTTATTACCGCGGTGCCGGCTTGTCGGCGGCGCGTGGGTCCGGAATGTTAATCACTCCTCCGGATGACACGCTCAATGCGAATAACTGAGTCTTCAGGTGTGCCGACATGCATACAGGCTGGGTGAGGGCGCCACTGTGGCTCGTCTTCAAGTAATCCCGAAGCAACACGAGTAGTTCTCGAGTCTGCCACCGCGACAAGATGTTGGAGCTGCGGACGTCCGCGTGACAAATGAACTCTCGGATTCCATCGTCGCCGGATGATTGATTACATTTACAAATAGCTCCCCCCCTCGCCACCCCTCGCCACCCCTCGCCACCCCTCGCCGTCCCTCGCTACCCCTTCCGTCCCGTCACTCGGGTTTCCGGGAAGAACTTTCTTTCCACCAAGATATAATTTACTCGACTTTGCCAAGTATTTCGAGTAGAGCAAGTCGCTGGCGGATGGTAAGCGACCCGCGGGCCTATTTTGTTGTAGTGGAACCACGTTTCGGATTACAAATCTCAATTATAAATTTCAGGATTATAAATCTCTGAGATTATTACAACTTGGTTAATTTTACAAGTTTTTTTTACTAATTTCAAAATAATTAATAGCTTCATTATGTTAGAGTTTGTAATTTTTTGTAATAATTTTCGTTTAAAACTATCCTTTAATTATCGGTTTTCATGTTTCGTTCAAAAATATTAATAGATTATCGGTTTTCTAACTTTAATCTGGTATCACCAAGGTATTCAAAAAAGGCACCATGATGGTTGGCAGATCACGGGAGAGGCATTCGGCTTCCAGCTTCGGTACTAGTCGGTTCTGCTTATAAGTGCATAGTCTGTTAAAAAGGTAATAAAAGTGAATTGATTTAAAGTCGTCCTTCGTTTAACTCTCTTCGGAGGCTGTCCACTCTAACAATTATGCGAACCGCGAAGCTGTGGATTTTTTTCCCCGGAAAACTATTATCTGTCCGTTTTCATAATGTTACTTACCATCGGGGGAATTGTGATTAACCAAGCGTACTTATTGTAAAAAAAATGATTGATTTCCCCTAACAACGAAAGTGTGTTGTACGAAAATAACTCAGAGAAATATTATAGAGTTAGCAATAAATACACAGTTTTTTTTCCGTTATTATAAATAACTAGTTGTGCCATGCGGTATTACCCGCGTTAATCCGGGACAGTAAGATGTTAATCCAGAATAAAAAAAAAGTTACTTACGTGTATAGGGTCAACCTATTTTCATAGTTAATCTCATCAAAATCCATTGGAGCGTAAAGTAGTTAACATAGACCTGTATACAATAAGTAATTTTTTGCGTATCCCACGGGAACCACAATTATTGTTTTTGGAAGAAAATGTAGTAAATAATAAATTCTATCTTGCATTAAATAATTTTAATGCAAGATAGAACCTATTATCACACCAAGTTTCATCAAAATCAAATCAGTCGTTTAATCGTGAGGTAAAAATAACAAACTTACACACAAACTTTCGCACTAATAATATATGTAAGATAGTAGGATACTAAATGTGAGTAGCGGCGAGTTGAATCATTCTAACACTATATTATTAATAATATATTGTATATGTAGGTATATACATAAGATCGTAAAAGTCACTCTGAGCGGAGAGGAATGTTGATTATGAATAGATTATATTTTTTGCGCGATCGAGATAATAAATGAGGTTTCGCTAAATTATAGCCTTTACTTACACGAGTGGTGTACCTGTGGAGCTGGCAGCATTACCTCGCTCCGGAGCTATCGTTAGTCATAACTAACCTTAATGACGTGAAACTAGAAATGAGGTTTGAGTCATCGCCAAAATAAATAGTTTGTAGTTAACAAACTATTTATTATCATGTTCCTAATAAAAAGGATTTAAAATATTACTGTTAGTACGTCTATACCAAAAGTTTGATTTTTGTTTGTTTGACGCAAACAGGTTCCTAAACTACTGGACCGATTTGAAAAAAGTACAATTTTCTAGTTAGAATTTTTCTCATATTCATAACTTTCCTCATAATGTTTTCTTTACCGAAATTTGGTATTAGTTTGCGGGAATAATCAGATAGCTACTTCTGAAGATTGACAGCATTGCTTTTGAATAAGATCCTTTTACATTTTTTTAGTTTCTGTAAAAAAAAACATGTTGTAAATACAGAAAAACGGTTTACATAATTCTTTGTCTTCTCTTTCGTATGAACTAAGTGGCCAAGCTCTGGTGTTGAGAGTTTTCAAGCCGCCCGAAGACCTCTGACCTTGGCCACTTAGCTCATACGAAGAAGAAGAAGATTGTTTTATATGAAGCTGTAGGTTTAGACCACTTCATTGGCGTAATGGCACAGAATAATAACTTGTACTTCGGTAATGGTTACCATGCCGGACTGCCATCCAGAGGGTTCCGGTATCGATTTCCGGCACGGCCAATATCTTTGTGGTTAACTAAATTTTTTGGCTGTCGATCTGGGTGTTACATATGTATCGTAAAAAGTATGTATATATGTGTATGTAATTGTGTTAGCTAACATAATACTAACTAGAAATGGTTTAGTATGGGGCTAGGCAGCTGTGTGTAAAATTTATCCTAATGTTTATTTAAAAAAAATATATATATATATATATATATAGAGATACCCTTACGGTAAATGTTGATCCGACGCGACTTAACACGAGTTATTTGTTGATCCAAAAACGTATGTTGATCCGCCGCCTTTTGTTGATCCAATATGCATTTCTAGGACCAAATGTGGCTCCGACCGGATCAACCTCTACAATCACGTGACCTTTTACTAGCGCTTGCATATGTTGATCCGATATACAAATCCACCTTGCGATAGTTACGGTAAATGTTGATCCGATTCAAATGAGCCAATCAGAGCACAGCAAGCGCTCGGATTGGCTGAAAACAGCCAAGACCCAACTACTTATTATTCTGTGCCAAGACCTTTTTGTTATTTACAGATTCATGGTATCAACATATTATTTTTAACCGACTTCAAAAGGAGGAGGTTATAAATTCGACTGTATGATTTTATTTTTGTTTTTTTGTGTTTACCGATTTCTCAGCCATTTGTGGACCGATCCTCAAAATTATTTTTTTACGGCGTCACTATTTCCCATTGGTAATATTTTAAAGGCAAAAGTTTGTGAGAGAGCGTGTGTGCGAGTGTATGTTTCTAACGTCTTTACTCTGAAACGGCTAGACCAATATAGATTGAATTTGGTAGAGATGTAGTTGACAGTCTAATTAGTACGAGACATTTTTAGCCATAAAATATTCCAGTGGCCGAGGCTAACTAACGCTACGCGGAGTTTAAAATGCATTAGTATAAATAATTGGCCAAAGGCGAGTTGGGCTTCCGCATAAAGGGTTCCGTGCAATTATCTATAAAAATCGGTCAAATGTGAGACGAAGTCGCGCCTGTTTGTGTTATTTATTTTAATTATTTATTTACAAAGTTGATATATTACTGATACTATTCCAAAAATCTATCAAAAGTCTTGATAAAGTTTAAAAAAAATGCGTTTGTTTTATGGGAATGCTCTTAAATACCTATTTATTTTATTCTATTAAGTATTTGTTGTTGTAGCGGCAACAAAAATACATCACCTGTAAAAAAATCAACTCCCTAGTAATCAAGGTTTATAAGCTACAGCCTGGTGACAAACAGACAGCAGAGGCTTAGATAGTAATAGGGCGCCGTTTTTACCTTTTAGGCAAGGAACCCTAAAACGCTACTAAAACAACAACTACTACTAATACTTTGCAGCTAACTGAAATTGAAATAACCTAAAGCTAAGTGTGTGTGTGTCAGTGTGTGTGTGTGTGAGCACGCGGGCGTGTGTGTGTGTGTGTCAGTGTGTGTGTGTGAGTGCGCACACGCGTGGGTGTGTGTGTGAGCACGTGGGTGTGTGTGTGTGTGAGCACGTGGGTGTGTGTGTGTAAGCACGTGGGCGCGTGTGTGTGTGTGTGTGCACGTGGGTGTGTGTGTGTAAGCACGTGGGTGTGTGTGTGTGTGTGTGTGTGTGTGTAAGCACGTGGGTGTGTGTGTGTGTGAGCACGTGGGCGTGTGTGTGTTTGTGTGTCAGTGTGTGTGTGTGTGTGAGCATGCGCGTGGGTTTGTGTGTGTGTGAGCACGCGGGCGTGTGTGTGTGTGTGTATGTGTGTCAGTGTGTGTGTGTGTGTGTGTGTGTGTGTGTGTGTGTCAGTGTATGTGTGTGTCTGTGTGTCAGTGTGTGTGTGTGAGTCAGTGTGTGTGTGTGTGTTTGTATGTGTGTGTCAGTGTGTGTGCGTGTGTGCGCGCGCGCGTTTGTGTGTTGTGTGTCTTAGTGTGTGTGAGCAAACGCGCGTGGGTGTGTGTGTGTGTGTATGTGTGTGAAAGCACGTGGGTGTGTGTGTGTGTGTGTCAGTGTCTGTGTGTGTGTGTGTGTCAGTGTGTGTGTGTGTGTGTGTCTGTGTCAGTGTGTGTGTGTGTTGCAGTGTATATGTGTGTGTGTCAGTGTGAATGTGTTTGTATGTGTGTGTCAGTGTGTGTGTGTGTTCGTGTGTGCGCGCGCGCGTTTGTGTGTTTGTGTATCTTAGTGTGTGTGAGCAAGCGCGCGTGGGTGTGTGTGTGTGTGTGTGTGTGTGTAAGCACGTGGGTGTGAGTGTGTGTGTGTGAGCACGTGGGCGTGTGTGTGTGTGTGTGTGTGAGCACGCGGACGTGTGTGTGTGTGTGTATGTGTGTCAGTGTGTGTGTGTGTTGCAGTGTATGTGTGTGTGTGTGTGTCAGTGTGTGTGTTTGTATGTGTGTGTCAGTGTGTGTGTGTGTGTCAGTGTGTGCGTGTTGCAGTGTATGTGTGTGTGTGTGTGTCAGTGTGTGTGTTTGTATGTGTGTGTCAGTGTGTGTCAGTGTGTGTGTGTGTGTGTGAGTGTGTGCGCGCGCGTTTGTTTGTTTGTGTGTCTTAGTGTGTGTGAGCAAGCGCGCGTGGGTGTGTGTGTGTGTGTGTGTGTGAGTGCGTCACGCGTGGGTGTGTGTGTGTGTGAGCACGCGGGCATGTGTGTGTGTCTGTGAGTGTGTGTGTGTGTGTGTCTGTGTGTCACTGTGTGTGTGTGTGTGTCACTGTGTGTGTGTGTGTAGCAGTGTGTGTGTGTCAGTGTGTGTGTGTGTGTGTGTGTGTGTCAGTGTGTGTGAGCACGCGGACGCGTGTGTGTGTTTGTATGTGTGTGTGAGCTCGCGGGCGCGTGTGTGAGTGTGAGTGTGTGTCAGTGTGTGTGTGTGTGTGTATGAGCAGGGGCGCGTGTCTGTCTGTGTGTAAGCTTGTGTCAGTGTGTGTGTGTGTATTCGTAATGTAAAGCACAGTGTTTCCCTCGGGTAAAAGACTTATTTAGTCCCTTGAACTATTAGCGCCCTCACTTCGTACGGGCGCCATACTCATTCTGGGCCCTAAATAAGTTACTTTAGTAAATAATTTAATTAAAAATAATATTCAAGGGGGACTCCCATACAACAATGGTACGGAACCCTTCATGCGCGAGTCCTACTCGCACTTGGCTAATTATTTTTATTTCAAGAAAGAAATAATGTCGTTGATTATCAACTCAATATTCTCATAAACCAGTTGGCGAATATTCTTACAAATCACGAAAACAAAATATTTAAAAAAATATTTTAGCAAACAATTAACTTAAAATAAACAATTAACATAACAATTAAAAAACAATCTGATAGTTTCATATTAAACTAAATTTTTCAAAGAAAATCGATAAAACACGAAACTAAAATATTATTAGAAAAAAGACATTTTTTCTTAGTATAATCCTTAAAACTACTCAAACTATCCTTAAAAATTAGTTTAACCGAGGTAAAATAAAATAAACTAAGCATTTCAAAGTACTCTTACTCATAATTATTAAGAAATCTATATAAATAATAAATAATCTATATATCGCTTTGTTTTCGAATACCTATTCGTCAATGTTGGCTCCGGATCTAAGAAATCACATTCAGTATGTTTTTTTCGACCGTTAGTGGATCAAACGATGTCGGTGTATTTGGTGAGGAGTATACGGAAAACGTGCTAGTGCAGATCCACCGACGTCACGAGTATACCAAGGCTGGATCAGGGTATATCGGTTTTAAAGGCGAGGAGCCGAAAATACACGCAAAATAGGTGGATCAACAATTGTTCCAACTTCACACTGGATCAACATTTACCGTGAAAGGTTCATTATATATATATATATATATATGTATGTATATGTAGTATATCAGTTGTGTAAGCAACCATAATACGAACTAGAAATGGTTTTAGTATGAGGCTAGCCGTGTGAAATTTATCCTAATATTTATTTTAAAAAATAAGCGAGCTTCTAACACTGTGGGTACGTGATTTATTTACATCCCCCCCTCCTCGCCTCAGAGGGAGAGGGGATTATCTGGTGGGATCAACAACAACATGTGATACAATATGTAAACTGTAATGACAAACAAACAAACAAACGCTGTTTACATATATATGGCGGAGCTTTAGGAACGATTAGCACAAGGGTTGGAACTTTCTTGTCGTGTCATCAAGTGATCTATACCAATATTATATAGAAGAAAAGTATGTTGTTTGTTTAACGCGAATAGGCTCCAAAACTACTGGACCGATCTGAAAAATTCTTTCACCGTTGGGAAGCTACAGTATCCCCGAGTAACATAAGCTATATTTTGTTACTCTTTGCAACTTAGATTATATTATAGTCCGTGCGAAGCCGGGACGGGGTGCTAGTATTAGATATTTATGTATAGACTAAGCCTTTTTATAACTCAGTAACACTTACATAATCTCTCCAGAGTCTAGTTCCTGCCTATGACCATGTGGGGGTCTACAAATGTAAAGAATAAAGATATAAAGACTAAAAGAGACCTTTATCTAGATTGGTCTATTTAGTGTATCTCCATCTAGATTTCATCAGTAGTTATGGCAAACTTTCGGCATTATTTAGTGAACGATGCATGCAACAGAGCAATAAAATAAACTATGCTCTTACGAACCGCTCTTATATTTTGATCAAGACAATGAACTCTGAACTCTCTACATCTAATGGAATAGATGAAGAGAGATCTTTCTTAGATTATTTTATAGCCCGTGCGAAGTCGGGGCGATCTGATAGTAGTAGATATTTGAATATAGACTAAGCCACTAGTAACACTAGATACTCTCTAGATTATGCCAGACAAATATCGTGCTGAGGTTCCCAAATCTAAAGCTAATAACTCCAGGTAAGCGTCGCTAACCAAATGCACCAAACGCTATTTGTCTACAAATTGAAGCGAAGTGCTTCACGTGAGGCAGAAAGAATTTCATGAAACAAATTCATATTCAAGAATATTGGAACTATAAGATTAACGATACATTACTTACTGAAACTAAGATTTGTTTTAATTCCTTAGTTACTTTCATTATTTAATTTTACTACATAAAATACGAATATTTTCCAAAATGTTAAACATTAGTGCAAATACTTACTCCTAGTCTGCTCTTGACCAAATAAAGCCTCGCACCTACACTAGATGCATTGAATGATAGATCATGATGATTATTGTGTTAGGTTCATTATTATTATTCTCTCATTAGCGCATATTGCTATCGGTATAACTTGATTCACTAAAGAAGACGTTTGAAAGTTCGTTCCTTCTCTGTCACATTCATATAATGCCACAGGCGAGAGGACAGCTGTAAATATCTTCTTTATTGTCGCGAGTTATAAATAACTCGATGTTCGATATCGAAGCGGGCAACGCTCACAGATGACTTACTATTATTTTTAGTCCGTCCTTTAGACGAGCAACAAATATACAACTCGCGTGTGGATGTGTGTCACACACCAATTACAACAAAACGACATGTTTCAATGTCGTCAAATAGCGATGCGCGACTGTGAATGATTCCAGTCGAATTATTCGACTTTATAAATCATTCAACTCATTCGAATGATCTCCGAAAACTAGAAACTAACATGATACCCACTCAAAATTAACCGGACCGAATGAATACTACATTAGTTACTACTTGAGCCGACTCCACTCCAACGATTCATTCTTTTGAAACTAACAAGTGACATTGTCAAGATTCGCTAACAATCGAGTCAAAACGCCATTAGTAACTAATTAGTAGTCATCATTCGATTATTAACATTAGTATATTACTAATATTCAAGTGGAACGTGTGTATTAGTAGTTGTAGATAATTCGACTGGTCAGATTATCCGCAGTCGCGCATCTCTATCGTCAAATGTCAGCTGGGCTTCTGGTGAGTCGTGACGTCACGAGCCCCTCTCTCGTGCATCAGTTTTGCCGACCTCGTTGTAGTAATGGTTCCCACTCCGGACTGCCGTAGTCCACGCATTTTACGCCAAATTACGTGCATATCTCGGAGAATCGACATATACAGTATATTACTGTTCGATTCTCATAAAGGTATTATTGTGAGATGAGGGTAGAACTACAAAACCTGCAGTCCGCGCGTCGCGGCCTGAGGCAGTCACTCTGGAATCGTATGGGAGTCAACCCGCGCTTCTCATCGCCGCGCCGTAGTACAGAGTTACTCTCTTATATATCCTAAATCGTGCCGCGCGTCGCTTCACCGACGAGGATATTTTTCTGTGCCGTGCACAATACTGTTCTGCATTCTGCATTGCCACCCGCCCAAACATGCCCATCTGGCTTGTCGCATCGCCTCTTTATAACATGTAGTGTGAAATAATTAGAATATGCAAGCGTGTTGTCCGGCCGGCGCCGACATAATGGACGCGTTTAGTGCGGCCAACGAACACAATGACCAGATACAGGCAATAATACTAGCTAAAGTACAGAAACAGGGATGTTATACAAACATATTAATGTACAACAAGTTGCCAGAGAACATAACTAATCTTAATAGTAGTATGTTTAAACAGAAAATAAAGTTTCGTGAAAGTAATCCCTTTCATAATTAAAGCGAATATATGAATATGGAGCTTACAGAATCGTTATTCGCGTGTAAAAAGTATCTAGTATTTTAAATGTAATAGAAATGAATAACAAGTGCTATTTAATTGTGTGTAGTATTTAATGGGGTAGAATATTTATTTAATGAAATTTGTACGTTTATTCATTCAGCTGAGCTGCAGGCTATTTAACTTTTTTGCAATAAGAAGAAGCTTTTTACACGCTTTATATTAGCTTCACCTGTATGTTTGTTTGTAACCGATTTCTTTGAACGCGATTTTGACCCACTTTAAACGGCCAGATAAGCGTGTTTTTTAGTTTTTTTTTAACTACTATTATTAGTGTAATTTCCGTGCAGTGTCCGCGGAGACTAGATCACTGCCCTCCCCTAACCTCGTTCACTTGAGATGGTGCAAGCTCCTTTTACATTTGCGAACCTAAATAAGATTTTGTTAACTTTACTATTTATTTAAAAAAATGACTAACGATGTGTGTACTATATTAGCTGACTCGGCAAACGTTGTTTAGTGAAAATAAAAAACGTATCTACCTCTTTTTATATCAAACATCATTGGAAATTTAATACGATCTGATACGATAGTGGTTATCAAATAACATAAATCATGTAATCCATCGTTTTATCATGTGAAATGACATAAAGATATAATATTATACTCAACATCATCATCATCAGTCATCATTCGTTGTATTATGTAGATATTAATATTGGACAATTATTCAACATTAGACTGCAACAGTTGCATTATAATCGTTTTTGTGAATTTTCATTAAAGTGTATTCGGTAGTTTTTGCATGAAACAGGAACAACATCAAACTTTCACGTTAATATTATTAGTATGTGTATATAAATATTGACATTATAATATGTTTAGTGCATTAGCAGCATGGCGTGTAGTTGGCGCGCGGTGTGTGTATAATTAGAGCACCAGCACTCGACACCCGGCTGCATTCTGTACACTATACCTGTATATACTGTATATACACTGGACGGAGCTATTTCGAAAATGTCAATGTCATCACTGCCACTCTATTCTTCTTTTCTGTTTTAGTTTAGTTTGTTCTTGGAAGGAAGTTCTTTATCGCGCGTTGTGAAAGGGCGCTAGACGGAAAAAAATCTTACGAAAAGTTGTCACGACACTTTTTGCTATAGTAAGCTATTGTAAGCTGTGCGGCGTGCGCATGTTTCTCTGTCTCTCTCTCTCTTATAGAAAGCAAGCCAGACATTTTCATTTCTATTTCGCATTGAACAGGGTGGTGTCGTGACGATTAATGAGATAATAGATTATTTATTTAATGATTAATGAGATTAATGAACTTCGTTCCATCCGAGTGTCCCTTGACTCCTCTCAAGTTTTTTTTATTCATAACTTAGTTAGTTCTGTGTATTTCCTCCTTCTAAACTAACAATACTTACTTTAATAGTAACGTAAAGTGTATTAACAAAAGTGGAAAATGTATCGGCGCGAATGACACGGGTGTCGCGCGCCGAGCGGCCGGCCCCGGTGTCACTCGGTTTCCTGTTGACATCGCATCGCATGATCGGAAGCTGCAGAAAGCGAGCACAGGTTGAATCACCAAGCTCATATATAACGGACACGTCAGGTGACCACAATCCTATTCATATAATAAATACGAAAGTTGTTTACTACTTCTTCACGCTCGAACGACTGAATCAATTTTAATGAAACTTGTTGTGAAGATAGGTTAGGCCTTGGATTAACACGCAGGCCACTTTTTATCCCGAAACTTTTGTGATTCCCGTGGGATAGGCAAATAACTTCAAAGTCTATGTTACTCCTTCACGGCACAAACGGCAAGGCCGATTTTGATGAGATTTTCTATGAGGATGGTTTAGACCTTGGATTAACACGTAGGTTACTTTTTATCCCGGATTAACTTATATCCCGGATTACCGCGGTTAACACCGCGGGGCGCAGCTAATGTACTTACCAATATTGTCAAATTTGTTCTCTTTGCTAAAGCTTTGCTAAAGATCGTCCACTCAATATACATTATGCTAACTTTACAATTTCCCCGTAGTAACAGTATTCGTGAGATCATAATGAAAACGTGTGTTCGGAATATTCGTAACGGAACATTGAGATGGATCTCAAAGATTAATTGACCAGTTTTATTCACACTCACTTAATCTTTTAGGATTACCTACATTGAGACGCTCAACCGAAATTCAACTAAATTGACGGCATTTAATTACTCAATTTATAAGCATTTAATATTTTATTACAGCAGCCAATTGGAATTCATTGGTGTAAACTTTTAAAGCATTAGGTATAGCTTCACATCAAACATTCGCGAAAAAAATGTATTGAACATTAGAACCTGTATATCTGGTATCGATAAGAATGATACGGCTTATAAACAGAAGAACCTACTTACTAGCTCCAATAGATGACTGGCCGCGCAGATTGAAGGCCTATATTCATAATCGCGGGGGTCATTTTGAATAAACTTTATTACCATAAGAATCTATGTTTTATTAAGTTCGTTTTGATATATAAATGGTTACATAAATATTAAACATGTCTAAATTATCTCATATTACACATGTGACAGAACTTATGACCTGACTAAGTGTATCCAAACATACTCGTACATACGGACAGACGAAAACTATCCAATCACTTGATGTAGAGAGTTCAGAGTTCACTCTCTCGATCAAAATATAAGAGTGATTCATAATTTGAGCTTATTCTTTAATTTATTTTGACGTTTTAGTTTTAGTAACTGTTTCCATCTTTTTTGGAACAAAGTTCCTTATCGCGCGTGGTGAAAGGGCGCTAGACGGAAAAGAATCTTACGAAAAGTAGTCACGACACTTTTTGCTATAGTAAGCTATTGTAAGCTGTGCGGCGTACGCATGTTTCTCTCTCTCTCTCTCTTATAGAAAGCAAGGCGGATATTTTCATTTGTATTTCGCATTGAACAGTGTGGTGTCGCGACGATTATTCTCGTTGAGTATATACAGGTTTCTTGTAAATAATAAAAAATCATAATAGAGGAACTTCCCTTGCTTGAAACCTCTCAAGTTTTTTATTTTGAGCAATTACAATTACAAGTTTGCTTTGTTGAGTACTTTCAGCAGATCGTCCCGGCTTCGCAAGGGCTATAAAAAAATCTAAATTGCAAAGAGACACAAAATAAAACCTATGTTACTCGGGAATAATGTAGCTTCCTAACGGTGAAAGAATTTTTCAAATCGGTCCAGTAGTTTCAGAGCCTATTTGCGTTAAACAAACAAACAAAGTTTTCCTCTTTATTATATTGGTATAGAAGAATAATATCTATAGTAATAATTGTTAAGACTAACAAACCAACAACTGTTTTAACATTAAGTGCACAGTAGTATTACAAGAAGATTGCGTGTCCCGAGTGAAGTCGTTTCAATAAAATACAACTAGATGGCGCTACGTGTATAAATGATACACGCATTACGAATTTCAACAAGAGATTGAGCGTCTATTATATTTATTAGTCGAAGCATGTTTTAATTGAAGCGTTTTAGTAAACGAGTCGGTACGTCGCTACTACACGCCGGTATCACTCACATTAATGGATAAAGCGATCCTATCTACTGCTAACATTATATACTTATATAGTTTTATAGTAGCTGTTATATAACCTTGAAGATTGTCTGCCGCTTGTGCTAGCGTCATTTATTCTCCTAAATCAATATAATAACTGAGCGCGCGACACAAACGAACATTCACCATTTAGGTTTGAAAACGCGGCATAAAAACGTACCTTAATAATATAGCCTATGCTGATACTTTGGAAGTGAATATGAACTTAAAACTCCACACATCAAAATCGGTTTGCACATTACGCTTTGCTCAAGCTTTGGAACTCTCTTCCTGAGTCTCTGACTCCCGAGAACTACAATTTTGGGGTCTTCAAATCTAGAGTAAATAGGTTCCTTCTAGGCAAGCGTGTTACATCTTAGACCACAGTCAAGCTTAACATCAGGCTAGCTGTGGTCAAACGGTAGCCTATTCATTGATAAAAAAAAATTGTACGAGTATGGCGCGACTGTATTCGGTACAAGATTGCCTCAGATGGGCGATCGATGTCGATCTGTCTGTATATAGGTTTGTATGTTTGTTGTTGCGTAGCCGTAGGCCGTAATTAGTTCGCATTCTCAATGAAACTTGGAATTTAGCTACTAAAACTTTAGAAGAATCATTTTAGTGGTCGGCGATTTGTGATTTTAGGGGGGTTCACGTAACAAGGGGAAAGTTTGTTGCAGGACCATTTGCTGTTTGATTGTTATTACATTTAATAGAACAATTAAAAACCAAATTTTAAACAGGTTTTATTTATCTTTGTCAATGTAACAAATAATTTGCACTAACGGCACTTTGCCTTACGAGTTCTTACTAAAAATTATTAATGTTAATTATATAATGGTTTGTTTCAGCTTTGTAAATATTTAAGAAATAAAATGATTGATTGATTTATAATGTTAAATATACAATTATAACGTAACACTAAACAAATAACTCGCCCCTAAATCGTTGCCGGTGAAAAGATGCTCATTAGACTAGCCGCATTCCTGCGCTGAATAACAATAGCCATCTTTTTCACACAAACATATGAAGTGCTAAAGAATTGGTAATAAACAACGACGAGTCAAGACATTTTGTTCGAGAGATCTATTAATCTGATACACATTCCTTACTTCTTAAAATAGTTAGTCGGTATTATCGTTAATAGAGACTTATTAAAAAAGTTAATTGAGTTCTCGCGGGCATCTTATTGTTATTTTTAGAGATATTTAGTCAAACCATAACCTCTGTGGATTGCTCCTTTTAGTCGACAAGGGCAAACTAATGAATTTGCAGTTTTTTCGCTATAAATTGTAAACGGTAAAAAATAGCTAAAACACAGCTGAAAGAGCGTCTAAAGAACCACTCTAAGAATATTTATATTTATTTTGGCATCGGTTAGACTTATTAATATGAAAAAAAAAACTGGTTCAAATAAAAAAAACATGTTTTTTTTTTCCTTTCTTCCCCTTGGTGGTACATAGTGAGCTTCAAGCTTTAAGACAATCCCCCCCCCCCTTATCTTCCCATATCACGTTTTTAGTAACTACACAATTTCGTAACTATTTATAAAATACAGCTTTCGGTATAATCTAATTTTATTATTGATATCTCCATCAGATAAATCACATAAATAAAGACAATCATTACTAATCGTTTAAATGTAGACAGATTAAATGTGCAGCATCTATTTCGCCAAAAAGACGAACGCCGCTTTTCGGTTCAGTATCCCTAAATAATAAATACACGTCATATATTACTACAACCCCCTCACCTCTCTGTGATATTTCGTGACTTTATATATACCCCCCCCCCCTTTCGAACCTCACGTGATTAATGGGCGGCTCCTAAGTGTGATGGATACCAAAATAAATATAAATATTTGTAGAATTGTTTTTTTAGACCGTCTTTAAGCTACATACGAGTATGTTTTCAACATTATTTGCCGTTTACGATTTATAAAAAAAACTGTAAATTCAAGATTTGGCCCATATCATCGGCTTTAATAAAACATTGTAAACTGTTCACGTAAGGTATCTTAATGTTTTCGCGTAGAAAACGGTCACACTTACTTATTATTAAATACGCCATAAATGGCTTTAATGAATGTCACGAAGCGGTAGAGATGACACACGTGTGTCGACAGGTAACCGTGCGGGAGTGTGCAGATAGCTGCGGCTTTACTATCAGCAACTTACAGCTGTCTGAGTATAACCTCACTCGTGATGGTAAACATCCCGACTGGAAACAACCATAAACCACTAGCACCGGCTCGCCGCAAACCTGCCGGATAGGTCTGCTAACACAATAGTAGAAAAATCGCTTTCGTCGATATTCTCTATGGTTAGTGGTAACGAATGGTAGATATTATTTTTTGTCACACGACGATATGGTGGTGTACGATTGTCAATGCGAAATCGAATGTGTTAGATAATTTTTAATTTATTTAAAAGATACAAAAATGTATAATGCAAAAAAATAATAATGCTTAATTCATATATTAAATTAAAAAAATGCTTTTTTATATTTAACAATTTTCAGAGAAAAAAGTTAAATGTATTTAATTGAAGGCTCTGCTTTCGCGGGAGCTCTGTTGTAGCCCTCAGTCTTCCACTAAGTCTTTAAGTTCTTTTTCTTTGTCTTTCTTTTTTATACCCGTGTAATATATCGTGTTCAATCAATCAATATTTTGAGAGCTGAGGCTTGTTCGTGGAGTTTTTTCCAGGTAGTTCTATCTTCGGCCAAATTCTTGCCCTCCCTATAAGACATGATTTTCGTCTTGTCCTTAATTTGGTCTAAATATGATCTTATACAGTGTTAAAATATATAAATAAAAAAAAACAAAAATAAATATAAATTAACGTTTGGCTAAATGTTTTCCTATACAGTTATTTAGTAAAAATCATAAAATTTATTGAAATTTACATTTGCCAACAAATTGGTTCGATGTTTACTACTGAAAATCAACAACGTAGTAAAAAAATTGCCAAATGAGTTATATCCACATTATGTATTTTTAAATACTTGCAATAATTCAATAAAGGTGACATTTGCAAATAAAACATAAGTTTCTTACACTTTGAACGGTTAAAAGGCCTTTACTAGCCATTTTAGATTTAAACCTGTTCTAATATTACTCTTATTTTACCTCGGTCTAACACGAGTAAGAATGGCGCAACTAATCCTACTAATATTATAAAGGCGAAAGTTTGTATGTATGGATGTGTGGATGTATAGATGTATGGATGTATGGATGTTTGTTACTCTTTCACGTAAAAACTACTGAATGGATTTGAATGAAACTTTACCACAATATAGCTTATACATCAGAATAACACATAGGCTATAGCTTATACATCAGAATAACACATAGGCTACAATTTTTGAGGTTTTTAATGTGAGGTCGTAAAAAAAACACATTTTTTGCGCTTACATTGCAAACGCTGACTGAATCCTACAAGATAGATCAAAACAATTTACTACAGTATTGTACAACTTAAAAAGGTCTACAAAAAAGTCCGTGATGGTATATGTTTATCTCTTAGGAATAACCCACAATAACCATTTTTTATCCTTTACTTTGTACGAGAAATAATGGCTTATTTACGAAGCGATTTTAAGCAATACAGTATTAATCCTTATCCAATTAAGTATCTTAAATACATTGTGCATTTAATAAAGATCAATATGGCTTTTTACAGCATGTAAATTAAATAAATATTTTCGAAGATATCACAGATTTAAAATGCAGCGACGCCAGGCGAACGGGGCGTGGGGGGAGCGGGGGTAGGTGCGGTGGGGAAGAAGTGGCTCATCGCTGAGTGCGCGACCCGAACGCGGGCAGACGCATGAGGGCAGACGTCGTTGACGGTTGTGTCCGTTTTGCGAATTTTCAAGGCACTAGCGATTTGATAAAAACGTATGGTCGCCTACTTTAAGTAATATAGGCCTAAGGTTAGTTATTGCAAGGTTTCTTTTTGCTTAGGAGTAACACGTACAAAAAGATACTTCATTTTTACGAATTACTTCATTGATAATTCAATTACTATATAGATAGGTTACTTACAGTTAATTATAACAAATTATATTAGCAATAAATTAAAATTGCGACTATAATTTGAGATGTAAACTATCCTATCTCTCAAGTTGGATCGAACTGCACATGGTGTGCGAATTTTATTATAATCGGTTAAGTGGTTTAGGAGTCCATTGAGGACAAACATTGTGACACGAGATTATATAAATTAAGATAAGATTATTAATATTATATGTATGTTTTTTATTATTCTTTATTGTACACTACGTCCTTCTTTAGTCGTTTATAAATTCCTTTCCATCCAAAGGTTGCCTGGAAGAGATCGCTTTAAGCGATAAGGCCGCCAATTGTGGTACACTAATTTTAAGTTAATTGTCTTTTACTGTGCCTTTTTTATGTATGTGTCCAATAAAGAATTATAAAATTTCCATGACACAATGTTAGTTACCGTACTCCTCCGAAACGGCTTGACCGATTTTTACCAAATTTCATATGCGTATTCAGTAGGTCTGAGAATCTTCTACTATATATTTTTAAGGCAAAACAACGTTTGCCGGGTCAGCTAGTATTCTATAAATTAACAATTCTATATGTTATACTGATTCAGTAACCACTGTGAAGCCATTGTATCATTATTCTGCAATTCATATAGCAGACTTGACGTGTCGGCGAGTCTGCGCGCGGGAATAAGAATCCAGATGGTCGAAGTTCGCAACTCCTCTAATGATGGAAAGTTTAAACAAACTGGAATGTTATATATAACCCGCGTTCGGAACAAACAAACAAACAACGGAACTAATGCTTTTACGATTACTTGTCGCAAGTCATTATATAGCAAGTTATTATATTCCAATTAATATTATGTTGAGGGAACAGTATTGTTACATCCATAGCTTTCTAAGGCCTTTGCAAGTTTACTTTATACGTTTGTCTATGGTTGTAATTAAGACGCTATTGTACCGAGTTTACCCGCGCCATACATATTCGAGCGAAGCGCTAAATTTACACGAAACATATAAAGTTAAAAATGAACAGTATTGAAATTATTAGCTCTAACGATTCTAGATAATATCAATACCAACAAAAACTAAGATTTTTTAAGAAGATGTGTAATGACAGTAATGGAATTATAAGATAGAATATAGTTAGATAGGAAAAAGAAGAAGAAATATTTGTTTTAATGATTATTGACGTGACAACGTCTTAAATTAGGTTGCGGCTGGGAGTCACTTATGAAAAAGTGTAACGCCCGGTAACGTTACGATGAGTCACCGAACGAGAGAGAGGCCCGCCGAATGCCTTGCGTCTCTCTCCCACTCAACTATGATCGGTCTGCCGCGCGCGCAGCACGCGGCAGACGTTGTCACGTAAAATCTTCGCCCGTAAAACCGACTTTAAAGGCAACCATTTTTTTTTATAAAAAAAAAACTAATGTGAAAATTTTTCGTAATTGTGCACTCGATTTTTAATACTGAATGAAAAACCAAAGCAAATAATATTTTTCTCCCTGACCGCCTAATAATGATATTATCAGAATGAATATGAAAGTAAGAAGATAGATCAGAACGATGTATTCTTATTAGTTTAGAATGCACGTTCTATTCCAGGAATAACTAGGCGCGCGCCGCGGTGTTACCTGCCTTATCTACGATTATGACGGGACGTATTTAGTCATAACAAGACGAAGGTAAGGGAAAAAACATATTTTTAATTTTATTCCGCTATAAATCGAAAACGATAAAATAAAGAAACACTATAAGAATATGTACACTTATTTTAGTACCAATCAGACTTATAAATATACATATATATCTATACCAATATATAAAGAGGAAAAATTGATTTTTTGTTTGTTTGACGCAAATAGGCTCCGAAACCATTGGACCGATTTGGAAAATTATTTTTTACCGTTAGGAAGCTACATTATACCCGAGTAACATACATAGGCTATATGCAAAGTAAATCAAAATATTTATTTACTTTGCAACTTAGATTATTTTACCGTGCCAAGCCGGCATGATCTGCTAGTTTGAAATAAACGTGATTCAAAACAGTTAGTTAGATAAAAAAAGGGATATAAAGAATTTGAGCTTATAGCCTTACCTGTATTTTAATTTGAAGTTATCCACGGCTAAAGTTGTAGTATGCACTTATGTAAAAGAATAAACAATTCCTCATAATATTGTAGCACTAGAATAAGAACCCATACTAGTGTTTTTTTTAAGTTATAATAATTATATATATTTGACTACTAGCCGACCCGGCAAACGTTGTTTTGCCTTAAGTAAAGTTAAAAACACTATAATTGATCAGTTATCGAGCGGGATGAAAAATGATTACATTATTAAAATGACCATATAAAATAGGGGTTGGTGATAAAAAAGTAAAAAAATTAGGGTTGTATGTATTTTTTAATGCCACATTTTTAAAATAGTAAAAAATAATAATGATAATAATAAAGAAATCGTGAACATCCCTTATTATGTAGGGGTATAAAGCAGCTGATTCTCAGACCTACTGAATACGCATATAAAATTTGGTAAAAATCGGTCAAACCGTTTCGGAGGAGTACGGTAACTAACACTGTGACATGGAAATTTTATATATAAGAAGACTAGCTGACTCGGCAAACGTTGTTTTGCCTCACTTAGGGGTATGAAAAATAGATAGTGTAGCTTATATGACACGTTCGTAGATTTACCATAGCAGCGCCATCTATTGATTACTTACTCAACCCAGTCGAATGGTATCGACATCTGTTAGAATCATTTGGAGTAAACAGATAATTGTGACTGTCAAATAATAACAGACAATAATTAGCAATAAATTAAAATTGCGACTATAATTTGAGATTTAAACCATCCTCTCAAGTTGGATCGAACTGCACATGGTGTGCGAATTTTATCATAATCGGTTATGTGGTTTAGGAGTCCATCGAGGACAAACATCGTGACACGAGATTTATATATACATATTAAGATATATAAAGATAAGGAATTTTAAAACTGACTGGAGCTGTATTATATCGTATCGTGACGCCGGCAGCCAAATGGTGCTCTATCTTTCTTATAAATATAAAATTTCCGTGTCACAGTGTTAGTTACCGTACTCCTCCGAAACGGCTTAACCGATTTTTTCCAAATTTTATATGCGTATTCAGTAGGTCTGAGAATCGGCTACTGTATATTTAGAAATAATTATTAAGGCAAAACAACGTTTGCCGGGACAGCTAGTAATAATATAATAACTGACCGTAAACCTGTTTTTGTTCCTCGCGCTACCAACGTTCGCTATAAATTGATTTGAACTTGCGGCGCGAATTGACGAAGCGTAGCCGGGATCCAATTCTAACTATCTCCATAGCGAATCGTACACAAAGCGGTTCCGCAGGTTGACTGCGAGGTGTGATGACAAACAAACAGTCTGGCGTGTAGTAGTAGTAGTAGTGAGATGGTAGTGACATTGTGTCAGTATTTCGGTCGCGCGTGACTCACGCGTGGTATTCGTGTGATGGGAAAACAACAGGTTCACTATATTTTTGTTTCTCTTCAGATCAATGTCACTCACTATAATAAAATCGACTAAATAAAGCAAGTTTTTATTTCGATTTTTCGGGTTTCGGACCTAAAAGGTAAAAACGGGACCCTATTACTAAGCCTCCGCTGTCTGTCTGTCTGTCTCCGGGCTGTATGTATCTCTCAGAAACCGTAATAGCTAGAAAGCTGAAACTTTCACAAGATATGTGTTTCCCGTGCCGCTATAACAACAAATACTAAAAATAAAATTATAAAAATTATTAAAAGGGGTCCCCATGCAATGAACGTATTTATTTCGTATATTGTTTGCTATATATCAATAACGGTAGCTGATAGACACTTAAAATTTACACAAAATATATAAATGTATATTATCTATCAAATTAAATTATAACATTTAAATAAAATATATATTTTAGTGGGCTTAATAATTAATTAATACAACAATAGAACGGAGCCCTTCATGCGCGAGTTTATCTCGAACTTGACCAATTTTTATATTTGCCGATGACGTCATCCGTCGTGCGCTTTGCTGCGAATATTTTAATATTAGATTTACGAGTTGTAGTTTGACGAACTATTATATTTTATAACCGTAGATATAATATTTTATAATATATTGCCGCTTAATTTTTTATCTCCGGATGTTTTGAGTGCTTGTAAATTTAATCAAAGTTTTATTAAAGCGTAATTTTTATTTTAACAAATAAATCATTTTAATTAATTTTAATTCCTCGCCGAATCGGTGCGAAGATTAACCGTTGCTCTACAGCGTGGTAATGCAGCTAGCATTATACCGGTATCGGTCAGGGCTTAAGTAATTTCAATTTGATCAGATTTATTTTTTAGTATTTTTATTTATTATAGTATATATTTTATTTTTAATACGTGTATTACATTGTGTAATTTTATCTCAAGTCATTATTTGTTATTTTAGTCACTTAAAAGCAATTTCTAAGGACCACAAAAACAAGTGGACAAAAAACGTCTCCTAAAAAATAGAATCACCTCGACTCGCCTATTTACGTTCGCCCTCAATATTGATCAACAATTAAACGCAAAAACATCAAAAAAATTAGCTCAGGTTTTCCTGTTACACTTAGCATTATATCTTCATGTGATTACATTACTCGAGAATCTACTAACACGAGATTTACAACTTAATGATTCTTTGGAATGTTCAGGACTAAATGTTGAACTTACAGCTTTTTTGTAATAAATATTGAAAAAAGCTTTTAAAGACCATTTAAAGAGCAACCTACCAAATATTGATACTCCTTTTGATACCAAACCGATTTAAATAGTGGGAAATTAACTTATAAATTTACTAATTAATTGACATTTTGCACATCGCATATGCGGTTGGCTACAAGGGACATTTTATAATATTTTCTATGTTTTTATATTACCTGTGGCTACGCAAATAAATTATTTCATTTCAAATACGGAATAGAACAAGTTCAAAAAATTTAATTTAGATATTTGAACCAGTTTTTATGCGTCATGTCATAAGTCTGAGTATTACCAAAATAAAATATATAAATATTCATAAAGTTCTTCTTAAGACGGCCTTTTAAATATAAAAAAAAATACTGTTTACGAAAAATTGTGTCATGTCATAAGTCTGCGTGCTACCAAAATAAATATAAAAGTCATAGGGTTGTTCTTTAGACGGTCCTTAATTATTTTTATTAGTTAATTATTATTATTTTCCCATTTACGATTTACAACGAAAAAGCTGTAAATTAAATATTATGCCCTTTTCTTAATTAAAGCTCATCTCTCGCTCGTCACCACTCGCGAAATAAACTTTACAGTAAAGTTTGTTTGTGTAGTACCTGATGTATACTGGGGAAGACGGCGGGTGTGTGAGACGTGTTGCAGCGCGGAGATGCACTGTATGTCCAGGGCACGGCACGGCACGACACGTCACGGCACGGCACGGCACGGCACGGCACGGCACGGACTCGCGGCGGAGTGGGCGGGCGCGGGCCCTCCGGCGGCGGTCGGAGCGGCAATGACGCGCCGCCGGCACTGACTCGCCGACACTGGCGAGCCGGCACACATACTGGGAGATAGCTAGGAATAGATTCACTACTACATTCATATTACGAAGAAAATTGTAGTATAGTAATGTAATTTATTATAATCTTATACTTTATATAAAATTTCCGTGTCACAGTGATTGTTACCGTACTCCTCCGAAACGACTTGACCGATTTTTTCCAAATTTTATATGCGTATTCAGTAGGTCTGAGAATCGGCTACTGTATATTTAGTTTTTTTTTTTTTATTAAGGCAAAACAACGTTTGCCGGGTCAGCTAGTTTTATATAAAATTTCCGTGTCACAGTGTTTGTTACCGTACCGTAAAGAGAAAGGAGTGACTGTAGATATGACGGCTGAGAGAAGAGTGTGGAAGCAAAAAACGGGCTGTGCCGACCCCACATAGTGGGAAAAGGTTAAGGCAAAGAAATAAGTGTTAGTTATCGTACTCTTCCGAAACGGCTTGACCGATCTTTACCAAATTTTATATGCGTATTCAGTGGGTCTGAGAATCGGCTACTATCTATTTTTCATACCCCTAAGTGAGGCAAAACAATGTTTGCCGGGTCAGCTAGTAATAGTATAATATTATTATGCTTAAAATACAGCGCCGCTATAATTGGCGAATTTGGACAGGGAGCTTTTCTTCGCGTTTGGACAGAGAGGGGCATTTTTGACAACGCGTAGGCTTACGTTTTGACTTGGATTCAACCAATGTCCAAAAATTATCAAGATTTAAATATTTGTCAAAATTTTAATTATAATTATAAATGTATTAATAACAAGATAAACAAGATAGACCATTTATTGATAATTATTCAATTATACGTCAAAAATTAAAATTGTCAATATGAAATACAATTAATTTGTAATACATGTCATATGGAATAATATCAATATTAATACCTAATAATTGACTTAAAATACTAATTTATTGATATATATGATATACGTGTAACATGTACAAGTCAATTATAAAAATTATATATTATATTGTCAATAAAAAATAACATGTCTCATATTAAAAACTAATCGAATAACCCGCCTCTGCTCGCCCTTGGTGCGAAGGTGCCCACTGTTATATTACAATATTCGAATTAGAATAAGTATCTGTAGACCTGTCTCTACTCTATACATAGCTAGGAATAAATTTCTTCTTCATACTTTACTATTATGCTCTAAGAGTATACAAATACTATGTAACATTGATTCACTGCTCTACAAAAAGTAATTTTTTTTTTCGTTGCCCTGGATATCATCGCAATTTTTTACGGTTTCAAGTACCCAGATTCCGAATATATTCATTAAAGTTCTCAATGTGCTCGTGTTTCCAAGATTTTTGCATATGTTATACTTGAACAATATTCGCTTGTTCATAATAAAACATAATTTTCCAACCATCAATTGGAAAAAAAAAACTAAGCATATCCTACAAAATTATTGATAGTTTCATAGATTATGTGCATAGATAGACCTAAAATTATTGTCATATCTAAGGCAACAAAACCACTGTAGACCAGTGATATATAAAAAATTATATATATAAACGTTTATATATATATCAATCACAATATTATGATTGATATAAACAGCTAAACAATACATTTAGACAAAGTATATATATTATGTAATCTGCGTTATATCGTAAAACTCTAACTGAAGCGACTCTGGTATGTATTCAAGCAATTTGTGCACAAGGAAGTTTGTAAATTGAAAATAATTGGCAAAGTGTGAGTCCGAGAAGCGAGAAGGGTTCCGTACTATTGTTGTATGGGAGCCCACCTTAAATATATTTTTAGATATGTAAAATACATTTATATATTCTGTAAATGAATTAATAATTAAATATTAAACAAATAAGATACAGATACGCTCTAGAGATACCTCTCAGTGATAACTAGTTAGAAATAGATCAAGAAATAAATAAATATTAGGACACATTTCACACATTAAAAATAGGTGTTTAGCTTCCTACTATACTAGTATGATTGTTTAGCGGATAATATAACATTTATTTATTATTGTGTAGATTATTTCCAATTGATTTAAAATTTTAATAGTTTTAGTGTTTAATAAAAATAAAATGCTATCGTAAAAGCATAACAATACATAAAACATTTTTTTTATTAAATTAGTCGTCCTACTCCCCAGGTTGATTTTTGGGGATCTTAGTCTACTTAATATAATTCTATCCTACTTAATATCATCTATCCTACTAAACATCATTCTATCTTAGTATACATAAAACATTATTAACTAAAGCTTAAAAGGAAAAAGGGCTAAAATGCTGGCAGCATTGCCACGTTGCAATGTCTAGTTTCTGGAAAGGAAGGGAATTCCAAAGCTTTGCTCCTCACAAGGAAGGTCGAAGCGAATCGACTTTTGTGGTACGATACTTTGAGACTTCAACTAATAAATAAAATTAACACAATATGTTTCTCTCTACTATTTTCTCCTTCACGCAATGGTCACGTACATACTTCATTTAGTTTCGATGCTTTTTCATTCCACGAGACGACACAAACAACTACACTTGTGTGTGTGTGTGTGTGTGTGTGTGTGTGTGTAAGCAGGTACCTAGGAGTACGTGGCGTTACCTGAGCACGTACTTGCTGGTCATTCTTCATTAGTCATTACCTTTACAGTATCTACCCGGCTACCGGTGCCTAGTACGTACCTAGTAGATACTGAGTAAGTACTGAGTAGGTACCTAGTAAATACTGAGTAAGTACTGAGTAGGTACTTAATAGGTTTTGAGTAGGTACCGACAAGGTAGGGCGTAAAACTTTTTTCTTTCCATATTTTGCAAAATACAGTACTTTATTAACCATAAATAACATACGTTAAAGGCAAGTCATACTACAATAATGACTTAATACTAAAAAATACTAGTTAGATTAAATTAAATAAATTTACAAATTTCATTAAATAAATATCTTACCCCAAAATACTACATGAAATAGCACTTGTTATTCATTTCTATTACATTTAAAATATTAACTACTTTTTATGAATAGCGATTCTGTAAACTCCCTGTATTCTGAGACTCCATATTATATTCGCTTAAATTATAAAAGGGATTACTTTCACAAACACTCTTTATTTTCTGTTTAAACATACTACTATAAAGATTAGTTATGTTCTCTGGCAACTTGTTGTACATTAATATTTTTGTATGACATCCCATGTTTCTGTACTTTGGCTAGTCTATTTGCTGGTAGAACTTCACCTATCTTCCTACGTACCGCGTAAGTACTGAATAGGTACTGAGTAGGTGCTGAGTAGGTGCTGAGTAGGTCTAGAAGGTACCGAGTAGGTACCGACATGAATATGGTTAGTTTTTTTGCCCTCATATTATTGGGCAGTTTGTTTTTACTCGGAGTGAAGTCTGCGTAACTCGTAAAACATATTATAATAGAGACAACTCGCTGAACTAGTTTATGCTCTAAATAACTTAGTGGAGGATTTTTCTCGTTTTTTATGATGTTACGGAACGTTAGGTCGCGACACCCGCGGAGATGGCGCGACATGTCGCATGATGCTGCGACATGCAATTACTACTTACTAAGGTATTCTGAAAATTTAATACTAAGGGTTTCGAATATATAACGCGATCATTTAGACTTTGCGCCATTGGCGGATTTTTGTTAAACAAAAACAAAAATACACAATAAAAAAAAAATAAAAAAAAAAAAATTCGTTAAAAATAAAATAAAAAGTATGGTGAACAACCCTTATTACTTTGAGGTATGGAAAATAAATTGCAGCCGATTCTCAGACCTACTGAATACGCATATACAATTTGGTAAAAATCGGTCAAGCCGTTTCGGAGGAGTACTAAGGTAACTAACATTGTGACATGGACATTTTATATATTAGAAGAAGATAAGATTTAAGATAAAATTGCTCTACTTTTAATTACCATGTATTTAGTGATAAAGCTGTGAATTACTTGTAATAAATAAATTAATAAATAGACAGCAACGGTTAATGACATAGATGGATGTGTGACCATACACAAGACTGTCTTTCTAAAAGTTGCATTTTTATATGGGCATTACCTTGGGTCGGATGACATATTAAAAAATATAAATAAATAAATAATACGTTTAGTGTGCAGTAGAGTATGTTATAATTACGGCTACATAAGTTAATTCACAATAAATTCGTATATCGTTTAGTTATTACAGTACAGAACATTAAATTAGTTTAAGTACTAGCAGTCGCTAAACCAAGTCAGAGGGCTGAGGACGGCTTAAAAACTCTCAACACCAGAGCTTGGCCACTTAACTCATACAAAGTAGAAGAAGATGCAAATATGAATATTAATATGATGTTACCGAAATGAGTGAATTCGCTCATTAAGCCAAACCTGTATCGCGTGTTTCAGGTTTGACAGGTTCCATAGAGTACCTCACACTACATTATACTTATGTATATTATCTCGTCCACATGTATATGATATAGATATAGATACATGTGGATGAACAACACAGAAACCGAACTTTATTGACCATAACTTAATTCTGAACTTAAAAGACCATATCACGAGGAAGACAATGAGTGTGGACGGACAGATAGGAAGGGGGCGGCCTAAGAAAGTGTGGATGGATTGTGTGAATGACGATATGACCAGGAGGGGTGTGAATACAGAGATGACGAATGACAGAGATGTATAGAAGAAGCGTACATACTGTACCGACCACACATGAAGTGGGATAAGGTGAAGAAGAAGAAGAACTCAATTCAACTCAAAGTGTCTTTATTTTATAAAAAAAATATTAGATATATACAATGCTAGAGTTCAGATCCTAGCAATAAAATAAAATAGACACATGAACTGTTTAAGATGCATAAACCTAATACAATGTAAACTCTATATAACGATACTGAAGGGACTGTGCATTTTATAGCGTTATACATAGAGAGTGGTCGTTAAATGGAGAGAATGAATCATTATATGGAATACAAGCTAAACCAACTAAAGCCAATTGATAGCGACGGTTTGGAGAGTTTGTCGTTATATCGAGTGACGTTTTACATGGGGTTTACACTGTATAAAGTTATTGCATGTACTTGGTTTTGTTTTTATATGAAATATTATAATATTATTCTACGTAAAAGATATATAGTATACATGTATTTCCACATAATAATTTTCTTGTCTTATAAAAAAATAACTTAAAAACATACGTTAAAGGCAAATCACCCTACAATCATTACTTAAACACTTAAAGAGACTAGTTAGATTAATTAAACTTAAAAATATAATTAAATATTCTACACCATTGAATACTACACACAATAGAAATTGTTTTTTTCTTATCTATTACATTTTAAATACCTATACTACTTTTTACACATGAATATAAAGATTCTGCAAGCTCTATATTCATGTATCCGCTGATATTGTAGGTAATGTTATGATTGCCGGTATATATATAAAGTAAGCGCGTTGTTTCTGTATGTAAACACAGGTTGCTGTTAGCTTCATCTCACACTATTATTACTGACTATTACGTTTTTGTCTACTCACAGATTAGCAAATAGTTTTACCACGTCAATTTGTTGGCCGTCGGTCTGGGTGTTTAACATATTAATAATAATTCGTTTATTTGATTCACATATTTGTACATATTACACTAATTACATTTAATTTTAATAAACAATAATTAATACAATATTAGCATTTCAGCAACAAATTCATCTGATATTGTATCGATATAAAGTATTTATGTTTGTACATAGACTTCAAAAAGAACTCCGTTCTTAATGGTAAAACCGGGACCCTATTACTAAGCCCCCGCTGTCTTTTTTTTTTTTTTTTTTTTTATACACATTTCACACACGGCTGGTTAGCCCCATACTGGACCATTTCTAGCTCGTATTATGGTTGCTAACACAACTGATAAACTACATATACATACATACATATTATATATAAATACATATTTATCACCCAGACCCACAGCCAACAAATTTAGTTGAGCACAAAGATGTTGACCGGGCCGGGAATCAAACCCGGAACCTTCTGATTAGCAGTCCGGCATGGTAACCTTTACGCCAACGAGGTCGTCAATTGTCTGTCTGTCTCCAGGCTGTGTCTCAGAACCATGATAGCTAGAAAGCTGAAATTTTCACAAGATATGTAAGTATTTATGTTATCTCTTTGTATGTCCGCTTAGTTTTTATTTTTAGCATATAGAGTGATTGTTATATTTTAAGTTATACGATATGCAGTAAACTGTTGTCCCGCATAACAGGATCCAGAGATACGTGCAGTGCATACTTTTTATAAAAGATAACCTTTGCAAGAAAAATTAATCAGTGTGTAGTAGGACTGTATATTTCACTTGTGTTTCACTAATAAAACTATTTGTATTTGTATTTTTGTTGTCACTAAAACTCCTTACCTCATTCTCGCACAGAATGCCCCTACGCGAACAGTAATAACTTATCTTATCCCTATATCCGAAACACAAGATATCGATATCTTCTGTAGCCATCACTAGCATTGTTTCCACGCTTTTACTGTTTATATGTACAACAGTTAGCGCCGAGATAAACTAACTGTTCTCACTGCTTTATTCAACACATTCATTTTTTCATTCATTAAGAATTATAAACAAAATAAATGGAGGATCCCATTCAATTTTATTTGTATTTTGTTATTTGTAATTTCTTTACATATTATTACAAAAGCCCTTAATGTGCGTGTCCGACTCGCGATTGACCAATTTTTAACCGACTTCAAAAAAGGAGGAGGTTATATATTCGACTGTATATATTTTTTTTTATTTATGTTCACCTATTTTTCAGCCATTTGTGGTCCGATTCTCAAAATTATTTTTTTAATTGAAAGAGTATGGTCCTGTATTGGTCCCATTGTCACCAAGTTAGGATCTGATGATGGATTCCTAGAGAAATCGAAGGAAAACCTAAAATGTTAGGTTACTTTTAAGCTCGAACGAAATTCAGGCTCGAACGGCTGCGTACTGATATTGATAAAAATTGGAATAAACATTTATTTACTTTATTTATTTATTAAATACACTTATAATAAGCCTTACAGATATAATCCAATTCGCTTATTAAAGTTCATTAGGGTACTTAACTACTTATACACTACATACACATATAGTATATTAAACTACTTAACTAATTGGTTTCAAATTTATACTGTTATACACATGTCTGATTACTTGTACATGCTTTGCCTCATTACAATTAAAAAGATCAAGATTATGGTTCTGTTTTATTAACTAATTGTACTTGAACATAGGATGAAGATAGGTTAGACCATGTGTTGACACATATATGCTACTTTTTACACGCTTTATATTAGCTTCACCTGTATGTTTGTTTGTAACCGACTTCTTTGGGCGCGATTTTGACCCACTTTAAACGGACAGATTTCGTTCAAACTTTGTAGATTTATTGAGGACCGATGACAATACACTTATTTGATAAAAATATTATTTTTTTTTGTTTGTATGTTTGTTTGTAACCAACTTCTTTGGGCGCGATTTTGACCCACTTTAAACGGCCAGATAAGCGTGTTTTTTAGTTTTTTTTAACTATTATTATTTATTTTATTATAACGAGATTCACGCTCAAACGGCTGCGTACTGATATTGATAAAATTTTGAATAAAGATAGGTTAGACTATTATGCTACTTTTTGACGTGACAACGTCTTAAATTAGGTTGCGGCTGGGAGTCACTTATGAAAAAGTGTAACGCCCGGTAACGTTACGATGAGTCACCGAACGAGAGAGAGGCCCGCCGAATGCCTTGCGTCTCTCTCCCACTCAACTATGATCGGTCTGCCGCGCGCGCAGCACGCGGCAGACGTTGTCACTTAAAATCTTCGCCCGTAAAACCGACTTTACAGGCAACCATTTTTTTTTTGTCTATACTCACAGATTAGCAAATAGTTACCACGTCAATTTGTTGGCTGTCGGTTTGGGTGTTAAATATGTATCGATATAAAGTATTTATGTATGTAAAAAATTTGGAATAAAGATAGGTTAGACTATGTGTTAACATATATGCTACTTTTTATTAAAATAATGTCTAACATTGTAGTGTGTCCCGCGCGTGATGTGACCGCAGTGCAGTGCGGGATGTATTGCATTCCGCGCGGCGACCGACTGGAGCCACCACCGCCGACCACCACTTGACTATTATAATAACCCGCAGCTTATTGCCAGACATGACGCCCTCTGCCGGGACGTGGGGACACAAAACGACGTGAGAGGACCTTTTTGAGGATTCCGTACCTAAAACGTAAAAACGGGACCCTATAGTAAGTAATAGGGATATTATAACACACTAAGCAATCTTTGTTAGTGTTTTTTAATAATACAATAACCTAACCTCGTGAGTGATTTGATTTGACTTGATAGCGCTTCGTCACCCGACTACACTGCGGTAGACAGAACCCTAGTGGCTAATTTTAGGCTCCCGTACCTAAAAGGTAAAAACGGGACCCTATTACTAAGCCTCCGCTGTCTGTCTGTCTCCAGGCTGTATCTCAGAAACCGTTATAGCTAGAAACCTGAATCTTTCACAAGTGTCGTGTCGCTATAACAACAAAGACTAAAAATAAAAAATATTAATGTGGTCCCCATACAATATACGAGTTTTTTACAGAATGTGTAAATATAATTAAATTTACACATTCTGTAAAAAACTCAAGCGTCTATTAGCTACTATTTTTGATATATATGAAATACAAAGAATACAAAAAAAAAAACTCGTTTACTGTATGGGGACCCCATTAATATTTACGAGTATTAATTTTAGAGTATTTACGAGTATATACATAATCTTTCAAATCAAATGATTTAAATTTAATAAAATAGATACTTAAGGGCTTCCATACAACAATTTATGGTGAGAAAATTACTAAATTAGTGATGTACATACACTACACAGCGCAGTAAGTACACAAAAACATTGTAAATTTTTACAATCGTCGTATAACATCAGTGATCGACGCAGATCGCTCGGACTCGTTTCCCGGGAGCCGCCTTTCCTTATCTCTCGTAGATAAGGGTTATATATTTCCCGCTAGATAAACCAACTTGTTCGCAATTAGCTGGCTGACCCCGGGAGGGTACTTACTGTATAACCATCTGATAATGTGTCATCATCATCTTCAACTCGTTTTATCCTTCTGCTGGGCATAGGCCTCCTTTTGAATGTGCCATCTGCGTCGATCTTATGCAGTCCTCGTCTAGGCAGGAGCTCTGACGACGCGTATTTTGTTGAAAAAAATACAGTGATCTAAAGTCGTGGTTACTTTAGTTTTTAGTCTATACATGTATAGATTATTCTTATATATAAAATTTCCGTGTCACAGTGTTAGTTACCGTACTCCTCCGAAATGGCTTGACCGATTTTTTCCAAATTATATATGAGTATTCAGTAGTTTGAGAATCGGCTACTATCTATTTTTCATACCCCTAAATGATAAGGTTTGTTCACCCTTAAATTTATTTTTTTAACCAAATATTATGTTTCTTTTTTTTTATTGTAGCACATACACACAACCCTAAATTTTTACTTTTTTATCACCAACCTCTATTTTTTATGTCCATTTTAGTAATTTAATCATTTTTGCATCCCGCTCGATAACTGATCAATTATAGTGTATTTGACTGTACTTAAGGCAAAGCAACGTTTGCCGGGTCAGCTAGTATGTATTTAACGACAAACTCTCTAGAGCGTCGAAATCAATTGGTTTTAGTTGGTTTAGCTTGTATTTCATACAATGGAACATTCTCTCCATTTAACAGCCATTCTCTATAATACCATAAAATGCACATTCCCTTCAGTGTCGTTATATAGAGTTTACACTGTATATAAATCGCATAGAACTACTATCACTCGTCTTCCATCGAATACAAAAACTCTCTTATGAAACAATATCTAAATTAATAAGTCTTCGTTTTGTATTCATATTCATATATTTAACTATAAACATAAACCTACAGCATTCTAGCCAAACCGTCTATGTTTATTATATTATCAATTAAGGCACTAGTTTTTAAATACCTTTTTTTTATTTCTGTAATTATTTTTAGTACCTATGTGTTTTAATAAAGTGTTAATCTATCTATCTATTAACTTAAAAACGAGTACATGCACTTATTACAACATAATAGTAAAAAAAAAATTATACAAAACAAGACCATGATAAAAATCCCTTCATCCCTCTTTAACTCATTCATCACCATTAGTATTTCTCCCTCGAGACATGATTAAACTATGTTCAGTATGGTGACCTTTCCATCGATTGCCGGAATTACCTCGAGAGATCGAATAACCCTTCATAATAACATCATATCGCAACAACCTCGGCCGACTGATCCGCGCCCTCCGCGGTACTAGTTGGGACTACTATTACTACACATTGGTGGCGATTCAGCGGCACACACGTCTAAACTAAATTTAAAGTAGCTCTGTCTCTTTTCGTCATAAATGACCAAAAAGAGATGGTACGATCTAAACCATAGACAAAACATCTAAAATCACGTCAAACACGTCAGATTTAGAGCTGATACAATTGGGTGCGCTCTAAAATCGCTTACATTTTTCATATTTGACGTGATTTTAGTTGTTTTTTGTGTGGTTCAGAACGTGCCGTCTCTTTCTGGCCACCTAAGATGAAAAGAGATGGGGCTTCTTTAAATTTAGTTTAGTCGTGTGTGCCGCTGAATCGCCACCATTATTAGCTATTATACGCCATTCATATATTTAATAGTAGCTTAGTCATATTTAAGAAAAATATTTTTGAATTATTGAACTTAGATCAAAACTAAACGTACTACTTAACGTATTGAACTTAGATTAAAACTAAAAAAACTAAAAACGAAAGTAAATCAAAATCTACCTAATTGTCACCAACCAGTTGTTTTATTGATTCTTTCTAATACTTTTATTTGATCAAATTGTGTACACTTAGTAAGGAAAATAATCTAGTTATGATTCTGGCTAGTTAATTCATTTTAGTTATAGTTTTGATTGTTTTTTGTTTTGTGAAACATAATAAATAAATAAAAAAATAAATCTAGCACATTCCACTGCGCAGTCTACTAACAAATAGCAAAGTATTTTTTTATTACGAAAATTTTCACACACGGCTGGTTAGCCCCATACTTAATCATTTCTAGTTTGTATTATGGTTGCTAACACAACTGATATACCACATAATTATACATACATACTCGTACATACTTCATATCGAAACATATTCAACACCCAGACCGACAGGAAACAAATGTATTTCATCACAAAGATGTTGGCCGTGCCGGGAATCGAGCCCGGAACCTTCTAATCGGCAGTCCGGCATGGTAACCATTACGCCAACGAGGTCGTCAAATAACAAGATAGTAGTCAGATGTCAGCCCGCGTGAGTCAGTCCCCAAAGTTTGTGTTCAAGTGTCGATGTCATTAATGCTTCGTCGCCCTTCCTAATGACTACTCAATTAAAACTTGCTCCAACACTAGTGTCGGCCAGTTTGTAGCGGCCAGCCGCTTACAAAGATGTTTTTCTTCAAAATTACGTAAACGTCTTGGTACTGCTCTATTGAATCGTCGCAAACTGTCTCGTGTAAAAGATTGCTTTTACTACATGTTCTAGAATGAGCACATACATCGCCAACGCCTGCTCTTATCGCTCCAACGCCTGCTCATGTCTCTCCAACGCCTGCTCATATCTCTCCAACGCCTGCTCATATCTAGAATTGAAATTTGACATTTGATTCATATCATATACTATTGTAATCTTAATATATATAAATCACGTGTCACAATGTTTGTCATCAATGGACTCCTAAACCACTTAACCGATTATAATAAAATTCGCACACCATGATGTGCAGTTCGATCCAACTTGAGAGATAGGATAGTTTAAATCTCAAATTATAGTCGCAATTTTAATTTATTACTAATTATTGTCTGTTATTATTCGACAGTCACAATTATCTGTTAACTCCAAATGATTCTAACAGATGTCGATACCTTTCGACTGGGTTGAGTAAGTAATCAATAGATGGCGCTGCTATGGTAAATCTACGAACGTGTCATATAAGCTACACTATCTATTTTTCATACCCCTAAGTGAGGCAAAACAACGTTTGCCGGGTCAGCTAGTTTAGTATAATTCTTATTGAATTTAGCAATAGAGCGTGGAATATAGGAGTTTTCCACAAAGGGCGGGCGGAGTCGGCAGTTCCCGGAGATGCTGACTCGTTCCTCCATTCCTTTATCCTCGCGGCTTCCAGAATGTGCGCGCGCAGCAATCCTTATCAGCTTAGCGAGGTGCTAGCCGAGCTACCTTCCGTACCCTGCTGACTTATCGATATGGAAAAAACTGGTTCATAAAACTTAATATAAGATTTTTTGAATTGGTTTTATTTCTAACTGGCAGATCGTCCCGGCTTCGCACGGGCTATAATCTAAGTTGCAAAGAAAAACAAAATATAGCCTATATTATAGGATAATGTAACTTGCCAACGGTGAAAAAAATTTCAAATCAGTCCAGTAGTTTCGGAACCTATTCACGTCAAACAAACAAGTAAGGGAATCAAATAGGTGTAGATTCATAAGTGTGATTGGTACCAAAATAAGTATAAATATTCTTAGAGTGGTTTTTAGACCTTTAAGATATTTTACCATTTACGATTTGTAGCTAAAAAACTATAAATTAAAGATTTTGCCATTTTTATAGCTTTAATTGGATATTGATTAAATGATAAGATAATAATTTAATGGATTTGCACTCGCTTTACGGTAAATGAAAAAATCATGAGGAAACTGACACGTTTGAGGACTGCAATATACGAAGACTTGTGTCATCCGCCAACTCGCATTTGGACAGCGTGGTGGATTATGGCCTATGTCTCTCTCCTAGTGAGAGAAGGTCCCGAATCCAAGCAGTGGGAACGTATAGTGGACTGCTTATGCTTATAGCTTTAATATTAATAAAATGAGAGTGTTTGTCCGAGGTGCACATCGCATATTATGCATATAATACACGTGTCAAGTGAGCGCGGCTTTATTATATATTATATATATATACATACTTTAACATATGTGTATGTATGTATGTAAGTGGTTCGCTCGGGTCGCGTAATCCGGCATTAAGCCGGCTCGTTTGTCCCGAAATGAAATAAGAGAGTCCGATATATATACTTATATGTATATGTATATATGTAAACCGCAATGGACGCGGAGATACATTACAATAGATAACTTCAGATTCAGATTCATTTATTGTTAACTGTACAGATATGGTGTTACAAATAAGTACTTACTTAGGTCAATAGTATCAACAGTTTTGCTCTTTTGAACATACAATATTTAATAACATGCAAAAATACAATAATAAAAAAAATTAAAAATAACAATTATTATTCCATCAATTAATTAACTAAGTTCTATCATACAAAATAAATCACAAATATACATATGTCAAATTTTATCATTAAAAAACAATTTCAAACTATAGTAACATTTATATGTCAAGAAAGCATTCAATTTATTTCTAAACATAGTTAAATTATTACATTTTCGTATTATTTTCGGCACTTGGTACAGATGTAGAATTCAATCATTATCATCGGGCTATATCTACCCACTGCTGGGTATAGGCCTCCTCTCCCTTATGCCAGTGTGTGCGATCTTGTGCTCCACGGCCCCAGAGTTCTCCATGGACCGGATGTCATTGATCTATCGTGCTGATGGTGTGTCTACAGGTTGCTTTCCCGTGGAAGCCATTCAGTTACTATATGGTGTGGAATCTATATATATAAAAGAAAGAGGTGTTAGTTACACCACTTGTAATTCAAGAATGGCTGAATGGATTTAGCTGAAAATTGGTGACGAGGTAGTTTAGAACCAGTACACGGACATAGGATACTTTTTATCCGGTTTTTGTCCCGGATTAACGCGGGTAACACTGCGGGGCATAGCTAGTATTTATATAATGAAATTTATAAGTTTAATTACTCACATGGATGGAGTGTGTGAATGAGGACATGAGAGAGAAAGGAGTGAGTGTAGAGACGACGGCTGATAGAGGAGAGTGGAAGAGGAAAATTTGCTGCCGACCCCACCTAGTGGGATAAGGTAAGAAGAAGAAGAAGACTTTTAATTAATATAACTTGTATTTTTAAGTATTGAAGTATTAAAAAATTGGCCAAGTGCGAGTTGGGCTCGCACATGAAGGGTTCCGTACAATTGTTATATGTGTGTGGAGCCCCCCTGAAATATTTATTTTTACTAAATTTTATAATTTGATTTGATAGGTAATATACATTTATATATTTTGTTAAAATTTTAAGTGTCTAGCAGCTACCATTATTGTAAATAGCAAAAAAATACGAAAAAAACACGTTTATTGTATTAATATTGTTTTTTTTTTATTTTAGTATTTGTTGTTATAGCGGCACAAAAAATACATTTCTTGTGAAAGCTTCAGCTTTCTAGCTATTACGGTTTCTGAGCTAAAGCCTGGAGCCAGACAGACAGTGGAGTCTTAGTAATAGGCTCCCTTTTTACCTTTTAGGTAGGGAACCCTAAAAACGCCTTTAACGTATGTTATCGGTGTTTCAGACGCTTGGAAAGTATTTATATTAAACAACAGCGAAAGTGTTTCTCGATATAAAGAGGGTATCGGTAAACCCAATGCCGACTTCAATATCGCTCGCCTTACAAACATGCCGACCTTCTAAACAGAGATCTTCTAGATCCTTAATAAAACGTGTAACAAAAGCCCTTATATAACCCGTGCGAAGCCAGGGCGGGTTGCTTGTTTATTATAATCACAAGTTGATTACCGTCCAATATGTCACTACATCTATAAAGTACGTCCCCTCTAAATCACGCCCCTAAGAAAAGAAACTAGCTCTCACAAACTCAGGGTATACTAGCGTGAGAGCTAGGGACCTACACAAATACTGTATAATCAATAAAAGTTAATATTATATAAAAGTTAATATGATAAATTTGTTGCTCAAATGTTAATATTGTAATAATTATAGTTTTTTTAATGTAATTTGTGTTATATGTATATATATGTGTGTCAAATAAATGAACTATTATTATTATTATTCAAAACTTGTGGAACATTTTGCTAACCAAACTGTGGATATGATGACCTTTAAAACGTCAATAATCTATTCTCATTTCATTTTGAGGACAAACATGTGAGGATTGAAGATGAAAATGATCGAGCGAATCACTCATGTACATACACATATTATTATGTTAACGTATGTGTATCCTACTATTATAATAAATACGAAAGTTTGCGTCTGTGTGTGTATGTGTGTGTGTATATGTTTGTTTGTTACTTTTTCACGCTCCAACGGTAAAATATTAATACTTTTAAAACACCAAGAATCTAGATTTATGACTCCGAATGGTCGGACATGTAATGGTATCGGTTTACGTCAATGTTTAGCATAATGTATGCAGTCGTCTGATAAACAAACAAACAAACAAACAAACAAAATCTTTATTTGACATGGTAAGTAAATTTAAATCAATAAAATTTAAGGAATCCAAAGGCTTCCAAACTAGTTGTAAGAACTGTATATTGGAAGCCAATGTCTTCTCCCAAAAAAATTAATCTATCCATATACATAATTTTAAAAACTAAAATATAATTAATAAATTTACAAGTTGTTTGGAAATTAAACAATAAAATTTTGAAAATTGGAAATACTAAGTTAATTTATATAAATCTATTCATCAAAGTACTAGTAAGTTATATTTAGATTTGCAAACATAGTTGTTTGAAACTTAAGTCAACATTTTTGAAAAAAGAAAAATAATTGTTTATATATAAATCCAAACTAAAACAAGTTTTAAATTAAAAGAAAAAATAAAAAATATAAAAATATTAATGAAAATATTAACTAATATAAAAATATTAATGATATGCTATACATAGGTTCCAGATAATATGCACGCATATGTTGTGTTTGTAATAGTAAGTGCCAATGTGTAAGTACATATACATAATAGTAGGACTGAATACAACCAGACAAAGCAGGTGTGACAGTCCTCCACACAGTGCGTATATTTGTGTGCGTGCGCGTGTATATATATGTTTGTGTGTGTTGTGTATGTGCATAGTGTGTATGTGTGTGTTAGTGTGTGTGCTAGTGTGTGTGTGACTTTGTGTGTATGTTTGTGTGTAAGTTGTAAAGTGTATGTAAGTTTAGTGTCTCAGCTTAACCCTTAATCCTAAAGGAGTCATGAATAAGCGCAAAGAGAAATTAGATGGAGACACATTACGAGTTTATAAAATATGAGTATACAGGTTGGCTTGAATCAAATCTAGTAATATGACAAGTTGTTTGTTTTTACTTATTTATAGAGGCTTTCAATAGTTTTCTCAAGCTGTTCGTAGTCTAATGATTTAAGCCAGTTGTACATGTATTTTTTGAGTTCCCTGTCAGTTAACTTATCAATCTTGCCATCTTTATTTATCAAATTGTATATAAGAGGCACTAACGTCATATATTGCTTTTTTGCATACTGAGATTTAACAAAAGGTATGGACTGCTTCGGATATCTCCTTCTGTTAATATTGCTATTAATCTGTTTAAGGTCTACCGTCCTATGAAATCTCCGTATACTCTCAAAAACAAATAGTTTTCTAATTGACAATACGTTAGCTTTATCGTAAACCAGGTAAGTAGGGTGTCTATAAGGTAGACTCAGCATAACCTTAAGAACTGAGCGTTGAGCTCGTTCAACAGTCAACAAGTGGGTTTTGTCTGCGCTACCCCACACACACACGCCATACCTGATAATACACTCGCAGAGCGCTTTATAGGTTTGAGTGACAAGATTTGTATCAGCTACAGTCCTCAATGTTTTAAATATATAAATAAGTTTCCGCACTCTCGAAGCCAATGAGTTAATGTGTTCATGCCAGGTAAGGTTATCATCCACTACAATGCCGAGGTATTTAATTGAACCTACTCTAGTTAAAACCGAACACTGGCAATGCTGAGAATTACTGGAGGTTCGGTTACATGGAAATGTATGTATTTTAATACTAAAATTATCACGAGGTTTACCTGTGGAACGCTTACTAAAGCACATATACTTAGTTTTACTAGTATTGATCGTTAGAAGATTATCTTCTAGCCAACTAGTGACACTAGCTAGACAGTTTTCTGTAAGAATTTTGACTTTCGGCCACGTTTTATCATGACATAGCAGCACTGTGTCATCCGCAAACACAATAAGGTCTAAGCCAGTTGACATTTTTTTACAGAGGCTATTAATATATATTAAAAATAGGGTTGGCCCAAGAGTGCTGCCCTGTGGGACGCCAAAAGAACAGTAGTCCTTGTCACTTACAAACCCCTCTACTTTGACAGACTGCGATCTATCTGTAAGATAATCAGTAAACCATTTCAAGGGTAAACCCCTTATACCAACATTTTCGAGCTTTGACAATAAAATGGGGGTAGAAACCGTATCGAATGCCTTCTGCAAATCAAGGAACACTCCAGTACACTTATATTTATTATCCATGTACGTTGTAATTAATGACATCAATTTTAAAACTGCATCTTCTGTCGATCTGTGCTCTCTAAACCCATACTGGTTTGCACTCAAAAGATTATTATGTTCAAGATATTTCATGACACGCTTTTTCACGAGCTTTTCGATAACCTTGGAGAGATTTGACAGGAGCGAAATCGGCCTATAATTAGATGGGTTATGTTTGTCCCCAGATTTGTAAATTGGGCATACAAGAGCTTGCTTTAATGCATTAGGGAATGTACCTGAAGAAAAACTAAGGTTACAAATATGTGTGATTGGTATGGCCAAGTATTTAACAAAAGTCTTTAGAATATTGGAAGTAATATTGTCTGTACCCGGGGCACTGTTTGATTTTAAACTTAGGATTATACTCTGTACTTCAAACGGGTCAGTCGGCTCAAAGGACATAGAATATACCGGCGCATCTTGTTCATGAGCCAGAGCTGCTAAATCTTGTTCTGATTTGCCTAAGTTATTCATAATATTATCAGCTAGCTTACGGCCAATAGAAGTGAAATACGCGTTGACCTCGTTAAGCGACTGTATTTGAGAGTTATGACATTTGAGTAATTCTATAGATGGTTTGCTAGCTTTTTTAAAATTACAAACTTCTTTAATTATATTCCAGGTTTCCTTAATGTTCCCCTTGTTAGCTTTTAGTTTACTCTTGTAATATTCTATTTTAAGTCTTTTAATTATTGAGTTACATATATTTCTATAGTTTTTGTATTTATCTTTAGATACTTGGTCATCCGGTGATTTTTTAAGTTTCATATGAAGTTTATCTCTTTTACGAATGCATTTTAAAATACCTATTGTAATCCAAGGTTTAAGTGGTTGGTTTTTCTTAGATATTACTCTTGTCTGTTTATTACTGTCAATGATTTGCAAAAATTTAGTCGTAAATAAATTTAACGCCTGATTAACATCGTCTACTACAAGTAAGTCCTGCCACTTCTCATTAATTAGTTCGTTCTCTATACCTTTAAAGTCAGTTAATATTTTAGTATAAGTTTTAGGTGTTCTAGTAATAAAAGTATTATTAATGTATAACATAATAGTAGAATGATCAGTGATCTTTTGGTCAAATATTACTGATTTCCATGATCTAGAAGTTTTGACCATAAAATGATCAAGGCATGTCTTGCCGTGAGTTGCCCGTGTAATACCCGGCCGAAGCCCATGATATGCCATTAAATTTAAGTAATCCTGTGAAGTTTTTGATAAATTGTCTCCTAGCGTATCAATATTAATATCACCTGTTAATATGACATTGGCTGTTTTTGTATTTTTCAGTATTGTATCTAATGAATGTAAGAACTTTTTAGTGTCTTTAAAACAATATGGCCTATATGTACCTAATATAGTGTAATCGGGTAATAAATTAATAACAAGACAATTGCCTTCATCGCATTCTGGTTCGTGTACAGATACTTCTAAATCTTGTCTTATATACACTACCACGCCATCATTCTGATTATAAAATTTTTGTGACCAAAACATGTTATATCCTGTAAGACTGGGCGGCTTATTATTTGGGTTTGTCCAGCATTCACTTAATACAAAAACATCCACAGATACGTCAACATTAGCCATTGTCGATACAAAATAGTCAAAATTACAGTTTATACTTCTAATATTTACAGATACAACTATAAGAGAGTTTATTTGAAAAGAATTGCATTTAAGTAATTTGCTACATTCATTCGTTTTATTCAGCGATAGGCATTCAATTTTAGCTGTGTTGTCAACCTCCGATATGATAAAACTATTATCCATTAACTGAATAAAAAGTAATAAATGTTGGCAAAATATGGGCCTGGGAAAAAAGTGTATCAGGAAATCTTATTGTAAATTTATTTCTATTATATCCTGATATCGCTACATCAATGACATAATTATAGAATTTATAAAGGTAAACAAAGATTGCAATTCCGACTATATCCGTCTCTCTGCATTGCCATATGTTATGTGTGTGAAGGTAGTATCTAATAGTAACTATTACTGATATTGCTAAATGTGAATAGTTAAACATTTTTGAGTATAGTAAAGTAAGTGATAGTAAGTGTATAGAGGGCGTGTACTTCTGATTTATATTCTTAAAAGCTATAGCTAACATATTGTAGTATATACATGCATAATAATACTTAGTTATAAATAAATTAACAAACACAAATAGAATCATAGCAAAACAACATAGCAAAAAATCTAGTCAAGTGCTTTTTAGTTTATGTAGATCATCTTCGCCATTAATTTTTATCAAAGGAGATCCTTCTTTATAGCGCATGTATATTTTACCATGAGTAACCCAGCAGAATCTATAGCTGTTAGTTTTACAATATTCACGTGTGAGGTAAAATATCTTCTTAGTTTGTGGAGTAAGGCTCTCAGATATATATATAGGTTTTTGAGGACTTGGTAGCTTGATTGTGCTAGTACTGAATTTGCAGCTAGGATTCTTCTTATTAAATATCTTTAAAGAGCTTATTATACTGTCTCGTTGAGCCACAGTTGTCAATTCCGCTACAATGGGTTGATTAGAATCATTTTTTGTATTGATGCGATATATATCACGTATCTCTGATGGCTGGAGGGGTACACTTAGAGCGTCACCAACTTTTGTAATAATCTCGAGTAAGTCAGCTTTAGTCTCGCCAATCTTTTTCGGAACATTGCGCACTTCAAAACAAGAACTACGCCAGTGCCGATCCATTTGCTCAATTTTGGCTTCAAGTGTAGATATGTATTTATTTCTCTCTGATTTTTCCTGTTCCAATACTGTAATTCTGTCAGCCATTTGATCATATTTTTCGGACAAAAAACTAATTGAACTAGATATATCCTTGTTTTGCTCAGTGTGTGTATCAATACCAATCTGAATCTTATCCATCAGTGCATCAAATTTTTTATTCTGTTGCTCCTGTATTAATTGTATCCTTTCATCCTGACTTTTCTGCATTTTTGAAATTATTTCTAATATTTCTTCTCGAGACATGTCATCATCCCTTTTACGTTTGAGATATAAGGCTGTACTTTCGCTGTAAGCATGCTCTTTTGTTAACGGATGCGTTACAGCAGAGGTTGATAAATTAATATTTGAATCCGAGTGGCAGTGTGTCATGACAAGCGGCCGCGCGGCACAGGCCGCTCGTTGTGGAGTCGAGGGAGGTGTACGCTTGAGTGACGTCATCGCAACGTTAACGCAAGTGGCAAGGTCAGCGTTAAAGGGCGCCAGGCAGCGCGACGCAGGTGACGCGTGCGCAGCGACTGGGTGCCGCCGCAACACTGAGTTAGTTACCAGGCGGCCAGAAACCGGTCTGAGTTTACTGTTGCCCGCGCGTACACAGCTATTGTACTAGCGCGGTGGGTGGTGGTCTTGTTAATATAGCGACAACTCACCGATAGCACACATCCACAGATCCCTCGGGTATACTGATGTTAGCGATCACTTCACAATTTATGCGTGCGTATTATTTTGTACGAAATAACGTGTTTAAAATGTTTATTTGATTTTAAGTAGAAAATATATTAACGGTGACTGGTTAAACACGTCCGCTCAGTGCGGCGTCCGGAGGGAGAAGGACTAATAACTTTGCACTTCATTTCATTCCTTCATATTATTATAAGGTTCAAGTACATTTATATTCAACATACACAACTCACTTGCTCTCAAAATTTATGTATTGTCTATGCCGCTATAAAAACAAATAAAAAAATTAAAAAAAATGTATTTAGAGGGGTCCCCAAACGTGTTTTTGTCATTTTTAGGGTGTAATACGTATAAACGGGACCCTATTACTAAGCCTCCGCTGTCTGTCTATCTCCAGGCTGTATCTCAGAAACCGTAATAGCTGGAAAGCTGAAACTTTCATAAGTTGTGTGTTTCTCGTGCCGCTATAACAACAAATACTAAAAATAAAAAAGTAAAAATAAAAATGAAAATATTTAGAGGGGTTCCCAAACGTGTTTTTGTCATTTTTAGGGTCTAATACGTATAAACTGGACCCTATTACTAAGTCTCCGCTGTCTGTCTGTCTCCAGGCTGTATCTCAGAAATTGTGGTAGCTAGAAAGCTGAAACTTTCGCAAGTTTTATGTTTCTCGTGCCGCTATAACAACAAATACTAAAAATTAAAAAAAATATTTAGAGGGTCCCCAAACGGATTTTTTGTCATTTGTAGGGTTCCGTATCTAATGGGTATAAATGGGACCCTATTACTAAGCCTCCGCTGTCTGTCTGTCTCCAGGCTGTATCGCAGAAACCGTGATAGCTAGAAAGCTGAAACTTTCACAAGATATGTATTTCCCGTGCCGCTATAACAACAAATACTAGTTGAAGCATCAACACTGTGCCACCGAGTGCATAGAGTAAACACTAGAAGTCGCAGCACAGCCGTCAGATACACTAGTTATACTGACGTAGCAGCGCGGTATAATACTAATATTGATATCGTCCTACTCCCCAGATCATTTCTTGGAGATCTTAGTCTACTTATCATTTTATCGTAGTCTACTTTCCTCTATCCTAGTCTTTATTATTATACTATTTACGTTATTTACATAGCTTTACCAAAGTTATTTGTTTTTATTCCTATTCTACATATATTGGACACTTTCTAGTATAAACTTAATTATATTGAAGTGCTATTCTATTGGTTACTTATTTCTATTTGTTACCTTACATATTTTTTCCAACAAATTTTTGAAAACTATAGTGTTCTACTTTGATCTTCTATTATTTATGATACACAAATTACAAAATTCTAAAAACTTTAGTCTTCTACTTTTATCCTCTATTATTTATAATACACAAATTATCTTTATATTGCCACAGAGCTCGCCGCTCCACCCGACGCTAACTAATATATTCAATAAAGAGGAACATTGTCACCAAATATAATATCCTACGGAACCGGAAGCTCCACAGGAAGATACATTTTCAGATATGGCACAAACATGTACGAGGAAGCGCTCGAGGATCGGCTAACTAATGTGATCTGATGCGATCATCGAAGTTATGCAACGGTCGATGCGGACAGTCTTTGTGTAAAAGTGGTATTTTAATCTGGGCATTACCCACTGGTAAAAGTCGGTCAAGCCGTTTCGGAAGAGTACGTTAACTAACATTGTGACATGGACATTTTATATACTATTAAAAGATTAGATTAGATAGATATTAGAAAAAATAGGAGGAGATTTTAGAAGAAGATTACTGTATTTCATAGAAAGCTAAAATTATAGAAAAATATATATAGTACAAATAGTCTTTCTTGATAATACATGTATAATAAAATTTGTCAAAAAGAAAAAAAGTGCAAAAAATATTTTTGCATTTTCTGAACAAGTTTGTTTTCTAATTAAATCTCACAGTATATAATAAATCTTTAGGGTCTCTCTCGTTTTGTCGTTAAGTCTAATTAAAAACGCTGCCTTCTCCAGATTCTTTTCCAGGCTGTAATATACTGAGGAAATAAAGTACAGTAGAAATTCGATTAATTGGACTTATTGTTGTTGTTAGGCATTCGGGTAATCGAAAGTATGAAGGAAATAGTACAAAATATAGCCTATGTTATATAGATCATGTAGCTTCCCAACGGTGAAAGATTTTTCAAATCGGTCCAATAGTTTCGGAGCCTATTCGCGTCCAACAAACAAACAAACAAACAAACTTTTCGTCTTTACAAAATTGGTATATATTGTTTTAGTTAGGTCGCGAACTTTTCAATCCACTTTCTTAGACCACAGTGAAGCTTAACATCAGGCAAGCTGCGGTCACACGTAAGCCTATACATCAATAAAATAATTAATAGTTTACAAAACTAAAAAAACACGCTTTTTATAGAAAACCGTAATTTTATCAAGTTAGTGTATTGTCATCGGTCCTCAATAAATCTACAAAGTTTCAACGAAATCGGGCCGTTTAAAGTGGGTCAAAATCGCGCCCAAAGAAGTCGGTTACAAACAAACATACAAACAAACATACAGGTGAAGCTAATAAAGCGTGTAAATAGCTTTCGTTTGTATGTAATGATAATTTAAATTCTTATTTGATAATATTTTATGGACCAAATGTCCGAAATAAACAATTTAAATTTGAATTATATTTATTTCATTTGTCGAGTATAGTTTGTGTTCCCCACGGGTCGCTATGGTTTGCTAACAGGATGATGGAAAAACGGAGTAATGGTTTTCCTGGTTCACGATACAATATTGACGCGGAGAAGCAATGGGGCAGCGACCCCCATCCGTCACTGGGACATTATGTATGGGACACTCCAACCCCGCACTGGGTCGATACGGGATCATACCATGATGTGTCCACACTCTAAATATGATATATAACATATCTTCTTCTTCTTCATATGAGCTAAGTGGTCAAGCTCTGGTGTCGAGAGTTTTCAAGCCGCCCGAAGGCCTTGACTTGGCTTAACGACTGCTTGTACTAAGACTCACAGCCGGGACCTACAATTTAAAGTGTTATCCGATCCACGGTAGCGCCCTGATGAAAATGCCACTTTGAAAACAACAGTCTTGTGCGGTCACCCATCCAAACACCGTCCGCATCGACCGTTGCTTAGCTTCGATGATCGCGTCAGATCACCTTAGCTAGCCGAGCTACAGGCGCCACAATGATATAGGCGTATGGGAACTGTTCGGAAAAGACACGGCTATCCATATAAAATAAAATCGCTGAGTCTCGCATTGCATTGACGTCAATGCAATGCGAGATAGTTGCAATTCCAATACAGTAGTCAGAGTTTGAATTGGGCTTCCGTCGCGTTAACACGTATTCTTAGCCACTTGTAATTTTCTATTTCAAAAATAAATCAATGTTATTAAAAATAGTTTTTTTTTTACTATTTCCTGACCCTCGCCGTAACAGAACGTTGGGAAGCTACATTATCGCCGAGTATCATAGGCTATATTTTGTTTCTCTTTGCAACTCAGATTATTTTATAGCCCGTGCGAAGCCGAGACGGGATGCTAGTATCATATAAATGTGATTTTCCTGAGCACAGAAGAATGCTAGGTGTGACAAAGGAAAAGTAAACATTAAAATTATTATGATATTTTTTTATATTAGTATATTATTTTTTATTGACGTGACAACGTCTTAAATTAGGTTGCGGCTGGGAGTCACTTATGAAAAAGTGTAACGCCCGGTAACGTTACGATGAGTCACCGAACGAGAGAGAGGCCCGCCGAATGCCTTGCGTCTCTCTCCCACTCAACTATGATCGGTCTGCCGCGCGCGCAGCACGCGGCAGACGTTGTCACGTAAAATCTTCGCCCGTAAAACCGACTTTACAGGCAACCATTTTTTTTTTTACTATTTCCTGACCCTCGCCGTAACAGAACGTTGTGAAGCTACATTAATTCCGAGTAACAAAGGCTGCTAAAGAAGAATGCTAGGTGTGACAAAGAAAAAGTAAACATATTTTTTTATATATATTTATTTCAATAATATTTTTTTCATTTTACTTTATTTCTTTTGTATTCTTTTCCGCTGCAGACCTTGCTCCGTGAGAGCAGCTTCAATACTGACTCAGATCGAGTCATAAACTCCAGGCTTGAGGAAGGCTTACTGGTGTAATATAATGTATCACCACGGCGCACCGAGCTTGCGCCCGCCCTTAAGAATTCCGCTGGAATCTGCCGATATATATATTTTGCTTAAAACCATTTTCTGAAAGTAAATCCGAAGTAACGAGATTGTACGTGTATAGTCTATAGCTGTGTTTCATATGCTACAAACTATAGAATGCTTTTCATTAGCTGCTGGGAAAATAAATTGCTGTAATTGGCCAAGTGCGTCTTTTGTTTTTATTTCGAAATATATTCATATTATGTCCTGTGAAAATTTGAAGTGTCTACATCCTACCGTTATTGATATATAGCAAAAAATACGAAAAATATTTATAATAATACGTTTATTGTATGGGGACCCCCCCTAAATGTGTTGTGTTGTGTTGTGACAAATTAAAGTTATTTGTGTATTTTAAATATTATATCTTGTCTTGTGTTAATTTGTCATAATAAATAATTTTATTTTTTTCTTTCTAAATATTTCAATTTTTTATTTTTAGTATTTGTTGTTATAGCTGCACGGGAAATATATATCTTGTGAAAGTTTCAACTTTCTAGCTATCACGGTTTCTGAGATACAGCCTGGAGACAGACAGAGAGCGGAGGCTTAGTAATAGGCTCCCGTTTTTACCTTTTAGTTACGGAACCCAAAAAAAGGGAACCCCCGTAATATATATTTTTTGTTTTTTAGTATTTTTTGTTATACATGACTTGTGCAAATTTCAACTTTATAGCTATCACGGGTTCCGAGATAAAGCCCTAAAATAGGGTCCTGTTTTTGCCTTTTTAGGTACGAATTCCTAAAACTGTTTTAACCTAAAAACCTAAATATTGCTGTAGTATTTTTCTTAATTCTACGGTTTTTGGAAATTTATTACTAATACACATAGGGAAAGTACGAAGCCTTGCAAATAACAGTCTGAACAAAGTTTTTATTTGCGAAATTCCAAAAGAAGTTGTAAAACAAAGGTTGGATATGAAGACGTACCGAAGAATTCAATCAATTTCAGATTGAATTTACTAAAGAAGACCTTGCAAATATTTGATTTAACTTACAAGCTGACATGATATTCTACACAAGTATAAATGAAAATAATATAATATGAAATAAAATAAAATAAGCCTTTATATCTATCACTACTAATGCAAGTTAACAATCAAAGCATACATGTATGAAATTACTTTTACAATACAGGTAGACAATAGATATATTATGTTATAACTGTTGCCTGCCGATCAATTAACATAAACATGTTAGGTATTAGAAGTTTAGAAGTTGCCTTAAAGATTATATAAAACTACTGATCTTTTTCGTTTTTCTTGTAATAATTGTAATAATAATGGAAAAGAAAACTAGTGTTAATTATATAAAAATATTAATATATAATTAATATTTACAATTCACAAACAAATCCAAGTCTTTAGATCTGCTTAGAAAGCTCGATAGCTTAGATTTTCATGCGAATTGTAATTATCAATATATAAGAGATACACAAACTGCTGTTTTACAAAAATAGACATAACAAATACCACATTTGTTGTCCGAACCGCCAAACTTAGGAATTCCTTGCCGAATTCCCTGTTCCCCAATGACTACAATCTAGCGATTTTCAAGGCGAGAGTGAACCGGTTCCTTCTAGGCAAGCGCGCTCCACCGTAGACCTCAATAACACTAACCATCCTGTTTTAATATCATTGTCCTTCCTCTGGTTGCCTGGAAAAGATTGCTTTTAAATTTCAAATTTATTTATTGTTGCAGAACATGGGTAATACAATAAGATAACATATATAACAATTTGAGTGCGCCATATTCTTAACCTTTCGGCATGCAATTAAAATTAAAATTTTAGCGATAAGGCTGCCATTTTCGGCACTAGTTTTAAGTTTACTTTGTGAATAATTTAAAGTAATGTAGTAAGTGTGGGAAATTACGAATTTATCTATCATCTACCATCAGGTGAATTTTGGTCAAGCGCTGACCTATTTGGAGTAAAAAAAATGGTTGCCTGTAAAGTCGGTTTTACGGGCGAAGATTTTACGTGACAACGTCTGCCGCGTGCTGCGCGCGCGGCAGACCGATCATAGTTGAGTGGGAGAGAGACGCAAGGCATTCGGCGGGCCTCTCTCTCGTTCGGTGACTCATCGTAACGTTACCGGGCGTTACACTTTTTCATAAGTGACTCCCAGCCGCAACCTAATTTAAGACGTCGTCACGTCAAAAATAAAGGGAACAAATAGAGGTATATTAGGAAGGACCACCTCGGCGCCGCCACCCGCCTCCGCGACTAATATACCGCCGCCTGCAGGATAATATATTCCATCGTAACTGACGTCCCGCCACGAGGACATAATACTCGTATCACAGTTGATAGCGCATAGCTTTATCCAACTTCCGAATCAAATATGTGATTTATCACTAAGTCGAGGCCGGTCCCAACTCGATGGCGCAAGGAGTTGGTGGGCTTCCACACCAACTGGAAAGAGCTGGCCCAGAGTAGAAACTAGTGAGGTTTATTGGAGATTATATTATTATGTCAACTTTTCCCAACAGTGGGACAATACAGGTTATATAAAAAACCCTTACTCTTCATTAACCAAGTCAGAGGCCTTCGGCTGGCTTGCAAACTATCGACTCCAGAGCTTGGCCACTTAGCTCAAACGAAGAAGAATCACTAACTCTTTCCACGGTGTGTGATTTGTACTTATTTTAAGTCTAAATAAATAAAGTCGTTCCGTCCGAAGCAGTACAGGTAAGCTTAATTTCAGTAGATAGAAGAAAAAATGTTATATTTCGTGCACTTCCACTGTGATCTGAAACCTAACTAAGATAAACATAGGAAACTTCAAAATATTAAAAAAAAATGGTATGTTCCTTCGACCGACCACCACACCTCCACTACAACTCACACCAGTAAACTAATCCCTAATCTACCCTCCTAGCACAACGAAGTTTCACTCCGCGTGGCTGGTCTCCTCACACACCGGAACAACCTGAAACACATAATTCCAATATTAACGTTGCTATTCTCTAACTATTCTATCTCAATTCGAAAATTTTTACCCAACACGTGTTTCGCTTTTCCACAAGGCATCAGGAGGTGTTGACTCTTCCAACGACGGATCGAAAGCTTTATATTTCATTAATCCGTCAATTACTTACTTATTACTTAATCAGGAATCACAGAAATAATAACGAACACACGGATATTATAAACCAAGACCCTGTTGCAACTCTTTAGTCCGTCCTGCTCTTACACACGGTCACATTATAACTCTGTCCTTGTCTAGCACCGCGTCCCGTGACTGCAGCAGTGAACAGTGCTAATATGAGACATTGCTCATATCGGTTATCAAGTGATACATTATGATTGGCGACACCGCTCCAGCCCCACGACAGACAAATTGCCCCGCGTTTAGCAATTGTAATCTATTCACTCGCTTCTTATTCAGTTAGCGAGCTAAGGAGCTAAGCTTTGGTGTCGAGAGATTTGGAGTCATCTAATTGTTATCGGTATTTTTCGTGTAAAGGACGATCGAACGTATGTTTTATGTTTTGTAATTTTTACTGAGATATTTAAATTGACACTTTAAGATAAAATGGCCTTATTTGTACCCAACAAAACATATTATTAAACATATTCTTCTTCTTCTTCGATAGAGCTAAGTGGCCAAGCACTATTGTCGAGAGTTTTCAAGTCACCCAAAGTCTTCCGACTTGGCCGACTGCTTGTACTAAGACTAACAGCCGGTACCTACAATTTAACGTGTCCAACCCACGCTAACGCCCAGATGAAAATGTCAATTTAAAAATTACAGTTTAGTGCATGGTCACCCATCCAAACACCGTCCGCATCGACCGTTGCTTAGCTTCGTATGATCGCGTCAGATCACCTTAGCTAGCCGAGCTACAGGCGCTCATAATACATTACTTTGATAAATAAATAATAATTTATTTCTGCACTGGAAAACTTAAAGTCTAGGTTACAACGATATTAGTTTGGTTGAAAATAGTATGAAAAGCGTTTTGGTAAAGCGGTGGGTTTACATTTTTGTATGTGGTGATAGTGCGGGGTGCGGGGAGCGGGGAGCGGGATGCGGGGTGCGGGGTGAGCGGGGAACATCAAAGAGCGTGGAAGCCGACAAGGTACGGGAACACTATTCACTCAAACACATTTCTGCTTCCAAATTAAGTTTTCCGCGAACTATGTTCCGCAACCTTATTTATACGTGTATACTCGTGTGGGTTGATTTTCGCTTTTATCTAAAAATATATGTAATCATAAAGAATACAGAACACATATCAATCGGATGGTGTTTTCTAGTTTTCTATAGAAGATTTTTTGTATGAATAGAAAATAAAAATCTGCTTCTGTATTTAATTTTGACGTACAATGAGATATATCGGCTACTATTCCGCGGGTCTTCAAAAGTAGAGTAAACAGTAGGTATCTTCTAGGTAAGCGTGCCACATAGCAGACTACAGCGCAGCTTAACACCAGGCAAGCTATAGTCAAACTTATCAAGTCAAAGAGTAAAAAAAAAATGTTGTAATGTTCAAAACTAGATGTCGTGAGAAAAGACATACACATCGACAGGTATATATTTATTTCTGATATATAAAAGTTAAAGTTTACGAAACACAGCGTTATGGTTGGAAGAATATCTGAAATATTTAGTTTAATTTAGTTGTGATATGAGACCTAATTAGTACTTAAGCATAAGTTTACTGTTACCGTAGAATAAGCTTGGGAGAAGCCATTGGCTCCCATAATACAATTTTTAAAACTACTCTGGGAGCCTTTGGATTCCAATTACTTTTATTCATTATGTATCCTTTGTCCAAATAAACGTTTTTGATTTTATTGATTTTGTATTGAGATAGGCTGAGGAAATATTATTTTCTTTGCCGTATGAGCTAAGAGGCTCAACTCTGGCGTCGAGAGTTTTCCCCACTCAACTCTCACCGGGATGGCAAAACTAAAAAAAAATATTCAAGGACAGAGTATGCGATATATTGTTTGTTATCAAAAAGGTGGGAGTTTTCATTTGAGCAATATTTAGTTAGCAACGAGCGGCTAGGCGGTCCGGCCTGTGATTGGTGGAGCGAATTACAAACAACTAAACAAACCTGCGTGGGACGCATACTAATATCAAATATACATTTTCATTCTGTTTTTAGATAAGCTCCAGGTTTATTTACTGGTACTATTTATTGCTACCTAAAATAAGCGAGTGTGGCTCGGTGGTAATAATGTCTGCTTTCCATCTGAACCATCACATGGTTCGATCCCAGCCTACTCCAATGATTTGTTTTCAGGGTTTCGTACCAATAAGGTAAAAACGGTACCCTATTACTAAGCCTCCGCTGTCTGTCAGTCTCCAGGCTGTATCTCAGAAACCTTAATAGCTAGGAAGGTGAAACTTTCACAAGATATGTATTTCCCGTGCCGCTATAACAACAAGCACTAAAAATTAAAAAAAATTCAAGAGGGGTCAATATTTTTCGTAATTTTTTTTGCTATATATATGCTATATATATTTTCTTACAATAAAGGTAACTGTTATACACTTAAAATTTTCACAAAATATTACGTGTATTAGCTATATAATATAATTAACATGTTTGGTCTGGAATAACTGGTCCTCAAAGAGGCTGCAAGAAAACACTGTAAGATTTTTAAGATTTGGCAACAGAATTTTGCCCTTCGAGAGGCTTGAAAACTCTTGACACCAGAGCTTGGCCACTGACCTCGAACGAAGAAGAATAAGAACAGATTTTCCAAGAGTTAGGCTTCAGTGTCTCAACACAATGAAGCCTCCAATAATAATAATAATAACGGCAACATTATCTAACATCGTCTCAGGCAATGTTACAACATTGTCTGTGTAAGTAAATATTCGTACATACAGGTGGGAAGGTAAGTTGACTCGCAGTCAAATATAAGCAATAAACATGAATGTCCTGCTGACTCGCCGGCAGATAATGTTAGCTGGGGTATAATGTCAATAGGCTTCATTGTGCCGAAACAATGTGACCGTACCGCCGCCTTGTCTGTGTATAAATTATGAACCAACATACATAGAATAAACGGTTCGAGTGAGTGAGTGAAGCGAGCGAAATGTTTCGAGTGAGTGAGTGAAGCGAGCGAAATGTTTCGAGTGAGTGAGTGAAGCGAGCGAAATGTCTCCACATCAATTCAATTCAATCATATTTATTTCTTATTTTATCCATAGACTAGAGGTTGTCCGCGGCTCCGCCTGCGTGTAGGTCGCTTTTCGCCCCTGGCAAAAAAACTTGATACCATTATTTTTAATTTTACATAAACTATACAAATTCCAAATTTCATTGTTGGAAGTTTCAAAACAAAGAAGTTTCATACAAACTGTTTTACCCCTTTTCACCCCCTTAAGGGTGGAATTTCCAAAAATCCGTTCTTAGTACGCGTCTACATACTAAAACAAATACACCCTCCAAATTTCATAACCTAGGACCAGCCGTTTGGGCTCTGCATTGTCTATAGATGAATGAGTCAGGACAAAGAGTCTTATAGTATAGATTTTACAAAATTTTTTCAACTCGTATTTACAAAATAAAATAACGACCGGTCAAGTCTCCATCAACTGGTCAAATTTGCGCTCCTTTATCCGTGTGATTATTTTAGTTTGATGGTAATCATACAGAGACCATAATTTTCAGCCAATTTTGACAAAACTTGGTTGGTAATACTTGAAATTTTGGCAAGGCTTCATACATTTGAAATAGTTAAAAAAATACCATTTTTCATAGATTTTCTAAAAATGAATAAAATAAGTCTAAAATGTACATGGTCAAAACAGTTCAACTTATCGTTTTCACGTGTGTTAAGTTCTAGAAGCGCCATAGTCTATACATACTAATTCTAGTACTATGTACTATGTATAGTATTCTAGTACTATACATACTAACTAACTACAAATACCTTATTTATTGAACTGAGCATAATCAAACATTAAAGGCGTTCGCGAAGTGTATTTACTTATTTTTCCCACATGGCTGGTTAGCCCCATACTGAACCATTTCTAGTTTATATTATGGTTGCTAACACAACTGATGTACTACATTTTTTTTTGTTTACAAAAATTTCGTTTTTACTATGCTCTGTACATATTATTTTTAAGTTACGTTTAAATATATTTTTATCTTAAAAAAAATAACATATACATACTTCATATCGATATACCCAGATGGACAGCCGAAAAAAGTTTGTTCAGCATAAAGATGTTAATCGAACCTGGAACCTCCTGGCTGGCAATACGGCATGGTAACCATTTCGCCAATGAGGTGGTGTATTTAGGTGTGGAGTGAAATTAACTTATAAATTAACTAATTTAAATTGATTTGAATTTGAATTAATTGACTTTTTGCACACCGCATATGCGGTAGCCTACAAGGGACATTTTATATTATTTTCCATGTTCTTATATTACCTGTGGCTACGAAAATAAATTATTTCATTTGATTTCATTACTAATATCAGAAGCAAGTAAGGTGGGCTGTAATAATGTGTGTGTCGACACACAATAAGTAAAAGTAAAAGTAAAGTAAAAAAGCCTTTTATTCAACTACATCATATTTACATGCACATATTATAATTATTATATTAAACACTTGTCAATTATCAAAATTGATTTCATTATAATTACTCATTAAATTGATTGTTAAAGTTAAATGTCACATTTTCGATTTATTTGTCAATAGCTATAATTGTTGTATCATATTAATAGTGCGATTTCTCTTGTCAGTTAAACTATCGGTTTATGTAGCTGTCGCCTCCTTGGCATAGGCCTCCCCCAGTTTGTTCCATAGTTTCCTATTTCTCGCATTCTCGTTCATTCTTGTCCGTGTCTCTGCGTGAACAAGTCCTCCCATCTTCTATTTGGCTTTCCTCGACCTCTTTTGTCATCTCTAGGTACCCTAGTACTACCGTAGGTCGACACACGGTACCCCACATTAATCCGGTATTATGCGCGTATCTTGGACGTTATTATATGCTGTAACAGACAAAATATATGCCCTCACCGTAGTATGGCGATATCTGGTCGCGGCCTCACAACGCCGGCCAGCCATCAGGCAGATCAAGGTGTGAACACATAATACATTATACACTGCCTTTGTTTACGTCGAGCCTTATGGGGTTCACTTTAATTAATACAGAACCTTCTGGAACGGAACGGCTACCCGTAACATTTAGCTATAATAACAGTTCAATGGAATTGTGTTAAGAATTACTCTCAATATTACAATCGTTGTTAAATTTTCGTACATTGTAATAATTGGAATTCTTTATGTGGAGGTCTGTTGTGTGATAGAATGGTCTTTCTACGTCTTACTCTACAATTAAGTTAATAATTATTTATTTATTTTTTATTTCTTATAAACGAAGTGAAGTAGTAAAATTAGTTTGAAGTAATTAAAATTAAGTAATAATATTCATTTACCTCTAAAAGTGTATGAAACAAATGTTTATGGTACAATTTTTAATAACTCTTCTCTCTTCCCCTCTCCTCTCCTCGTCTTTAAATTATTAGATTGTTTTATAATCATTATTTTGAGTGATAGAATAAAGGCTATTTTTTTATTATCTCCACTTCACTGTATGGTACTCCGCGGTAAGGTTGACAATCCTACTGTTGTAAGTTCTTTCTATTTGTACGACCCTGATTATTACACTCGCTCGTGTGTGTGGCGATGGCGCAAGTTGTTCAGTGTCCCTCATTCTTGCAGAGAGTATTCTAAAACGGCCCTTACGCGACGAGCTATATATAACTTATCTTAACTCCCAAGTCCAAGGTATCGATGCCTTCTGTAGCGCAGTCACTAGCATTGTGCACGAATTCAGGATTTTACTTTTTAAATCTAAAATATTTCGTATAAAATAGATAGTGTAAAAACTGTTCTGGCTATTCATTAACTGAATAAATGAATTCATAAAACATACGTTAATCTTTCAAGTTGCTCTCTGGCATCATACTAGAACCATCAACCTTCTCCTGGCATCATACTAGACATCTATGTATAAGCTTTCATCAGCCTGTCTGAGTAATGCTGAGTAATGCTTGGCTTTCTTTTAGAGAAACAAAGTCAAGGGCGGAGATAACGAACAAACGAAATACTAGCGTTTATCTTGACCAGCGAGATAACGCTGTTTCCCGACACTCGGTACCTACAGCGGCGGAAGCAGCCGGGGCGCGGTGGAGGCCGCACTAGATAATACTCTGGCGCCTGGCGCCTCGCCTCGCCCGCACACTTCCTCTATGATGATGATATCACAGAGGATGATCTTTTCCATCTGTAAGATAAACTTTGCCTATAGAGGACGACATTTGAACTCAATGTCAACGTCTCGTCTCGTCACATTACACATACTATACTTACACACAAATATACTATTTATTTACCAACTTTTTTAGGTTTCTTTTTGTCTTTAATTAAAAATTCACGATACTGTAAACTTTCTATAACTAACTTTCACGTTCTCGTTCACGTTTAAGTTAACTTTAACGTTAACGTTCATGTTCACGTTCGCTTTGACGTTAACTTTTATGTAGACCAACCGGGTGAAACTGGGTGTAACCTAAATGAATAAATGACATACTAATCTAAATAATCAATAATGTACGAGTATATTTAATTTGACATAATCATAATTAATTTAATAATGTAAGTTATTAGACTGGTAAATCTACGATAGCCTACACAAATTAAAAAAAAAGTTCATTGACATCTATGTTCTGTTCAGTTGTTTGTTGTCATTTTTTTGTTTAAAATTATGTAAAATATCCATATGTAAAGTAAAAAGTAAAAAAGCCTTAATTCTATTGCTACATTTTATAAAACTTTCATATTTAATTTACACCTTTTTGTGCATAAGTTGCCGCTTGAGCATAGGCCTCCCCCGTTATGTAAGTAGTTAGTATCCTTATGTAAGTAGCTTTAAATCAAAATCAAAATCAAAACGTTTATTAACCTTACGGCATCGCACCGTACTGGGCAAGTCAATTTACAATTATTTATTACTAAAATTTAATTTACATAATACACATACATTCACGACAGCTATTACGTAACTTAAAATATGACATAATATATAATATAAGATACACATATATGATAATAATAATAATAACACTATTTATATCATCCATTGGAATCGTTCAAAGTTATAATACAAAAAATTATGAGACTTTTCTACGAGAAGGAAGATTCTGTAATTGTTTGCGACATAAATTCATTAAGTGAGTAAAAAGGGTGCTTCTGAAAAAAGTGTTTAATTTTGCGTTTAAAATCACTATATGGCCGTTCAGAAACGCTTCGTGGCATCTTATTGAACATACAAATTTTGGTATACAATCCTTGTTTTTGAACTTTAAGTTTTATTATAGAATATTAATTATTGCACGCTGGTAGGCAGAATATGGTGCACTCTTTATTTATCGAATATCCATACTACTAAATTAATATTCGCAATAAAATGATTTGAAAATAGAAGACAAAATTAAATATTTAGTGTGCTTCTCTCGACTTGTAGTTCGAAGAGTCAGCATCTCCTGATGATGCCTTGTGGTTAGGCGAAACACGTGTAGAGTTAAGAATTTCCTAATTGTGATGGGTAACGTTAATCTTAATTAATCTTAGTTAATTTATATTAGTTAATTAATCTTAGTTAATTTTTCCTTTACTTGTCTTAATTTGGATTTCGGATCACAGCGGAAGTACACTAAATATTTAATTTTGTCTTCTATTTACAATGGATTTCCGCAAAGTAACGCCTGAGTCAATAAGTTAAAATGATTTGAATTTGACTTTGTGGTAATCTATTCTGTAGAAGCTAAAGTAAACCGTACGTCAATATTACAATCTATGTTTTGCACTCGGAAAAGAAGGGTTGTTACTTCCATAAGTAGCAACCCTACAGTTAGTCCTAATTTCCGCTGTACAAATATACCCTTGCTCGGGAGAGAACAAATGCTTTACATCGGTTAGGAATGCGGGATTTTTCTACTCCTTTTCTGCACATTTCAAGTATTTATTGTTATAGCGGCAACGGAAATAGATAATTTGTGAAAACTTCAGCTTCTAGAAAATGATAGCTGAAAATTTACTTATTCTCTGTCAGTCAACTTAAGGTGGTGATCAGTTAAAGTTTTATATATTTATTTGTTCAATCAAACTAAAATACAGTCACCTAACTCAGATTTTTTAATATAATCATCAAACAAATCTAATAAGTAATTGAATGACTGATAACTAATTTATTTAGTCATGATTTCGATTATTAATTTTATTCATGATTAATTTATTTCATGACTAAATACGTCATCGCTAAATTAGTCGCAAATAATCAATTGATTAACCAATACTTACTTAAAAAAGCGAGTTGTGGCTCGGTGGTGGACTAACAAATACGTTTTAACTTTAAATAAATTATAAAATTTTAATAAATACAATTTAAGACACTTCCATACAAAAACGTGTTTTTTTTGCAATTTTTGGCAAATGTACGGGACATTCCACGCGCGCTCCCGACTCACACTTTGCCAAAATTTGTGATCTCGATGGTAATGACAACATAAAAAAAACTACTTTAGTATCGCTTACAAAAAATGTGTATTTATAGGTTAATAGTATGCTAAATAGACCGGTCGAGTGATGGAGGCATTACTTGATCCGGAAGTGGAGCTACGAGTTATAAATACCACGACCTTCTGATGTCACATCCATAATATATACACTTCCGTATCTTCTAAATATATCCTCGTACTTCCTCGTACAGTGGTATACTGGTATTAATCCATTTATTTAAGACAAAATTCATACAAAATCTATAAAAAAAACGTGTCAAAAAATGGTAATGTAATAAGACCTTGTTAGCGTAATGGTTACCATGCTGAACTGACAACCAGAGGCTCCCAGTTTCGATTCCCGGCACGGCCAACATCTTTGTGCTGAACTACATTTATTGGCTGTCCGTCTGAGTGTTAAATAAATATATTAATGTAAATAAAGTATGTATGTATATGTAGTATATCAGCTGTGTTAGCAACTATTACACAAACTAGAAATGGTTTAGTATGGGGCTAACCAGCTGTGTGTGAAATGTGTCCTAATATTTTTTCCTCAAAATCTTCTTTTCTCAAAATCTTTACATCGCCTTGATATAAGACAGCCCATAAATTCAATATATTTGTTGTAAAATGTTGAATAAAAATGATTTTCTATTATGAAAAATCAGCTACCAAGCATCTTTTTCAAGCGCTTCGCTCGCGCGGCAGAACTCTTTGTACAACATCGCTTTGATATAAAAAAAGGCAACTTGCATGACCGCAAACGTTTACTTATGCAAGTGAAGGGACATGACCTGTTAAATATTATCTTTATTGGGCTAGTTATAACTCACGCTAGTAAGAATCCCCCCCTTTCCCCCTCTATGGATATGAGAGGGGGTTGGGGGGCGGTGCGCTCTCAGCACTCGTTAGCTTTTATAACATCAAATTAGAATTATCGGGTTTTTATTTCTCCCCTGCGGTGATGACTCCGCTATACGTCGCTTGACAAGGAGCTTCACTAACAGACACGCCCGCTCCTTTTTTACATTTTACGACGACCTCGTTAGCGTAAAGGTTACCATGCCGGTCTGCTAATCAGAAGGTTCCGGGTTCGATTCCCGGCCCGGTCAACATCTTTGTGCTTCTAAATTTGTTGGCTGTGGGCCTGGGTGTTAAATATGTATTTATATATAATATGTATGTATGTATATGTAGTATATCAGTTGTGTTAGCAACCATAATACGAGCTAGAAATGGTTCAGTATGGGGCTAACCAGTCGTGTGTGAATGTGTCCTAATACTTATTTATTTAATGGTTTTGCATAGAATACATAATAATAATCAAGACAAAAACCGTAGATATAAACTTAGACCTAAATATGTTAACAAATTAGTGATCCAAAAATCTAGGCTACAGATGCAAAGTTCCGGGCCAAATGCTATGGCAATAAAAATATATAACAATCTACCGGCCACATTAAAAAACGTTAATAACCATAGCACATTCGAAAAAACCTTGAAGGAGATATTATTATATAAGTGTTATTATACAATTGACGAATTCCTAAATGTATGTACAATTGCACACCATTTACTGGAAAATATATAAATCGGCTCGCTTCAAACCAATATTGCCACACCCTGATTAGGGTACATTTTCATGTTTTTATGATAAATAATTAATATTGTATGACATTTAAATGACGCAATAAATGATTTGAATTTGATAATTTAATTTTTACACGCAAATTATTTTACTTCTAGTTTATAGTAACTATTGTACAAATGGCAATAAAAATCAGTTTAAATTTCAATTTATCCATACAAAGGCATCTAAGCTTCACTAACAGACACGCCCGCTCCTTTTTAACATTTAATGGTTTTGCATAGTACAGCATAAAACACATAATAATAAGCATAATTTAATTTTTACACGCAAATTATTTAACCTCTTCTAGATAATAGTAACTATTGTACAAATGGTAATAAAAATGAGATTCAATTTTGAGTTTATCCCTACAAAGGCACCTGAGCTTCACTAACAGACACGCCCGCTCCTTTTTTACATTTAATGGTTTTGCAAAGTAAAGCATAAAACATATTATAATAATAAGCATTATTTACTTTTTACACTCAAATAATTTAACCTCTTCTAGTAGATAGTAACTATTGTACAAATGGTAATAAAAAACCGTTTAAATTTCGATTCTTTAGATGCTTAAAATGAGGCTTTTCGGCCGAGCCGCGTCATTAGCATAACCTGCCGGCGGTACTACAGTAGTTATGGTATCATTACCCGCGCGCCTGCCAACTCCTCGTGATGGATCGTCTTGCTAATCATTTGAAGGTCTACACTTGACCAAATATTATCTATAATATCAAAATAAGTGTGGTTTTCCTTCCTGCAATTTCTACAAAGTCTGTCAATCTTCCATAAAAAAAAATTGCCACGTATTTTCTATACCAATATTATAAAAAGGAAAAGTTTGTTTGTTTGTTAGACGCGAATAGGCTCCGAAACTACTGGACCGATTTGAAAAATAAAAAGCAATGCACACATTGTAGAAGAACGGTTTGTTTTTTCTTAAATGTGAATGTAAATGTTCTGTGATTGGAATTGTTTCTGCTCCACGGGCTTAGGATTCCGTTCCGACAGAGTAAAAACGGGACCCTATTACGATGTCTGTCTTATATGTTGTATTTAGATGTCCTGTCTTCAGGCTGTATCTCAGAAACCGTGATCGCTAGAAAGCTGAAATTTTCGCAAATTATTTCCCGAATCGTTATTATAACAAATACTAAAAATAAAATAAATAAAATACAAAAAATAAACATCAAGGAGGTCCCCACAAAGTAAACATGTTTTTTTCGTATATTTTTGCTTTTTATTTATTTTGAATATAATTAAAAAACTAAAGAGTTAGAAGAACACATGAATAAGTAACGTAATAGAGGGTGCTTATAATATATCGTAGGGATAATATGTCGCGGGTATAATATAATGGGCGCATCCAAATAAAGATGTGTTTTATTGTCAATTTTCAAATAATAGTTCGAAACCCTTCATACGCGATCCCGACTCGCTCTTATCCAATTTTAGCTACTACATTGCATAATGTATTTCAATGTAAAAACATTTCGATTCCAGTTGGAAATGAAAATAGCGTTTGTGAGTTGAATGAGTTTTGTTTAGAAAATAATTTCTGGTAGAAGCCGATAGCTTAGTTAGTTCCCGCGTTAACTGGGCAGTTAGCGCGGATAGTTAACTAAACTAAAACTTGTATATGTACGGAAAACAATATGCAATATTTAGTGCGCATCCGCTGTTATCTGAAAACAAATTGAGATAAGAAAAAAAAAACTTCAAATTTACATAAAAAAAATTGGAAACCTACTAATATTATAAATACAGAAAATTCTGTATAAACGTATATTTGTTACTTCGTCACGCCCTAAGGGCCTAACCGTTTTTGATGAAATTTTGTGTGAAGCTAGATCAGACTTTGGATTAACACATAGGCTATTTTTTATCCCGAAAACAATTGTGGTTCCCGTGGGAAACGCAAATAACTTCAAAATCTATGTTACTCCTTCACGCTCTAACAGGTGGACCGATTTTGAAGAGATTTACTGTGAAGATAGGGGACCTTGGATTAACACTTAGATAGACTTATTAACTCGGATTAACGCGGGTAACGCCCCGGGGCGCAACTAGTATATATACGAGTACATACTGACATACCGCTCATTACATGCAAAAAGGCTACAAATAAAAAAAAAACAAAAATAGTTATTGCCAAAATATATTTTAAATAACATATAATTATTTATAGTTCCTTTTAGCAACATTTTCACTCAAATCATTTTAGAAACGCGTAACCTTTTTTTTTTAATTTTGACGGTTTGGTGTCTAAGTTTAGTGTAAAGACGCCATAAGACGCCAAATTTTATATTTACACATAGACACCAGAGAGAAAAACAAAAACTTTGATATATTCATATTCAATACAAAATGACAAAATCATATTAAAAAAAAATGGTTGCCTGTAAAGTCGGTTTTACGGGCGAAGATTTTACGTGACAACGTCTGCCGCGTGCTGCGCGCGCGGCAGACCGATCATAGTTGAGTGGGAGAGAGACGCAAGGCATTCGGCGGGCCTCTCTCTCGTTCGGTGACTCATCGTAACGTTACCGGGCGTTACACTTTTTCATAAGTGACTCCCAGGCGCAACCTAATTTAAGACGTTGTCACGTCAAAAAAATCTGTTAAAAAATTGATTTACTTCTCCTGTAAAAAAAATTAATGAGCGTACGTCTGAGCGTCTGTAAAGCTCCAGACCACAACTTTATGAGTTGTAAAGCGTTAGGTGAGCATTAACGTTATTATAACGTTTATAACGCTCGTTATAACGCTCGTGGTGGACTATTAACGCCGCATTACCCCGCTCCGGAACGACTTATAGAGTTTTCGTATGGCGCCGACACTTGACGAGCCTCTTCTACTCCATTATTTTATTATCTAACATTATGTGCCTGAATCTTCGATCAAATATATACCAGATTCAGTGTTGCATACAAACACAGCACAAATAATAATAATAGTTTAAAAAAACTAAAAAACACGCTTTTTATAGAAAACCGTAATTTTATCAAATTAGTGTATTGTCATCGGTCCTCAATAAATCTACAAAGTTTCAACGAAATATGGCCGTTTAAAGTGGGTCAAAATCGCGCCCAAAGAAGTCGGTTACAAACAAACATACAGGTGAAGCTAATATAAAGCGTGTAAAAATGGCATGGATTAACTAAATATAGCAATGTTAAAAAATATAGCAAAAAATAATAAGTAAATATACCAATGTTTGGCTGGATTGTTGGTTCTGCGATGGCAAATGTTGGTCAAACTTTAAAATATTTGTATATAATAGTCTAAAGGTAATGTCGCCAGCATTTTAGGCAGCGAGGTAATGCCACCAGTATTTTCGGCACCTTTCCCGCGAACACTGACTTTTAGATTTAATCTACTATTTGTATTTGTGTGTGTATGTTTATATTTATATCAAAATACATTTGAATTTTTATTGCATCATCATCATTCAACAATTATTATTGAGTACTTTAAAACTGAAACTGATATGTACTTGCTAAAAAAAAATACATACACGTCGAATATATAACCTCCTCCTTTTTGAAGTCGGTTAAAAAGAAAGAGACTCTATCGGAAACCTTAATGTTAAGGCACAGAATAATAACTAGTACTTCGTAGTTAAGGTGGTCATTTTAGTAATTCCTGAAAGCACACTGAGGCATAGCATGTCTGTACGTTGGCTGTGGTTGGACCGTACTAAACACAAATACAACCACACTCTTACTTGTGTTCTTATTTTTCTTGCCGTTTTTAGAGACGTCACCTTAAATCTAGTACATACATATTTGATCGAAGGTTTGAATATAATCAGAACAACTTTGCACATAAAATAGATTTGAGAGAATTACCTTGTAATACGAGTATTAAGGTGAAGATAAGGGCAAAATCGGTTAAGCCGTTTGAGCGTGAAGAAGTAACAAACATACATAAATAATAATAATAGTTTAATTCAGAAATGCTTCCATACAATTACAATCATGTCCTAATACATATAAAAATATTCAAATACCCTAAAAATTAAATACAAATTATTAAAAAAATTAAAAAAGGTTGCCTGTAAAGTCGGTTTTACGGGCGAAGATTTTACGTGTCAACGTCTGCCGCGTGCTGCGCGCGCGGCAGACCGATCATAGTTGAGTGGGAGAGAGACGCAAGGCATTCGGCGGGCCTCTCTCTCGTTCGGTGACTCATCGTAACGTTACCGGGCGTTACACTTTTTCATGAGTGACTCCCAGCCGCAACCTAATTTAAGACGTTGTCACGTCAAAATTAAAACTAATTTCGGAGTAAAATTACCCTAGTAGAGGCATCCTTAAAAGCTTAACACCATGTACAGCAGCAGCTACAAGCAGCTTACACCTCACATTAAACTCCACACACCGCGCTTTCCCACGATATTATACTCGTGATAGGATTTAGACAAAACTACGAGAAATCCTACTAATATTATAAATGCAAAATTTTGTGTTTAAGTGTTTGTGTTAGTGTGCATGTTTGTTACTTCTTCACGCTAAAACGGCTGAATCGATTTCAATGAAATTTAGTGTGGACATAGTTTAGACTCTGAATTAACACATATGCTACTTTTCATCCCGAAAACAATATGTGGTTCTCGTGGAATACGCAAATAACTTCAAAATCTTTATTATTCTTTGACGCTCTAACGCTTGGACCGATTGTGAAGAGATTCACTATGAAGATAGGTAAGATTTTGGATTAACACATGGGCTACTTTTGATCCTGGATTAACTCCTTTTATCCCGGATTAACACGGGTAACAGCGCGGGGCGTAGCTAGTGACAATAAATAACTAGAACGCGTTTTTATTTTACTCTGAATAAAATTCTAAACTTGACTACAAATCACCTGATGGTAAGTGACATTGAGGTCTACGTTGAATCGCGCTTACCTAGAAGGAACCGGTTCACTCTTGCCTTGAAAATCGCTAGATTATAGTCATTTAACAGGGAATTCGGCAAGGAATTCCAAAGTTTGGCGTTTGTATCGGAATATTGACATAAATATAATAACCATTAGAGGCAATAAAGGCCGGCTCAGCCAGATATGGAAAATAGATGGAGCCATTAATATTCACCAAATACTGTTTAGCTATTCCTGCATTCCTAACACGGTCGGCATTAATCCTGACCTCGGATCATTTTACACGGTTACGCATAGATATGGCTTTGTTTTTAATATATTTTGTTGAAATTAAATACAACTAGAATACAAATAGAAATTCAATTTTAAAAAATACTTTAAATAATATTAAAAAGTTAATTGTTAATATTACGATTCTTCTTCTTCTTTTTCGTATGAGCTTAGTGGCCGAGCTCTGGTGTCGAGAGTTTTCAAGCCGCCCGAAGGCTTCTGACTTGGCATAACCACTGCTTGTACTAAGACTACCAGCCGGGACCTTCAATTTACCCTGTAATGCGAACCGCGGTAGCGCCCAGATGAAAATGCCACTTGAAAAATGACTTCTTGTGCATGGTCACCCATCCAAAAACTGTCCGCATCGACTGTTGCTTAGCTTCGATGACCGCGTCAGATCACCTTAGCTAGCCGAGCTACAGACGCTATATAATATAAATAAATAACAGAAATATAAGAAAGACACAATTTGATACAAACTAAATATAACCAAAAACGTGAATTGTATTATAATTAATTTAAAAGAAAAATGAAAGACTGTTGTAAAGAAAAATAGCTTTGATTTTGACCATTATATTCGCTAGATGAATCGTCATCTGGCGGCAGACGTGAAAGCTGCTGGGCTCGATACAATAGGCTGCCAATTGTTATAAATACATAATATTTTGACGACCTCGTTGGCGTAAAGGTTACCATGCCGGACTGCTAATCAGAAGGTTCCGGGTTCGATTCCCGGCCCGGTCAACATCTTTGTGCTTAACTAAATTTGTTGGCTGTGGGTCTGGGTGTTAAATATGTATCTGTATAAATATATGTATGTATGTATGTATATGTAGTATATCAGTTGTGTTAGCAACCATAATACGAGCTAGAAATGGTTCAGTATGGGGCTAACCAGCCGTGTGTGAAATGTGTCCAATTAATATTTATTTATAATATAATAAATGGGTATAATATAACAAAAGGTAGAAATACATCACTTCTAGATATCCAGCCTTATGCGGGGTGAGGGGGAGACGGAGGGTGTTGTGAGTAATGTCAGACTAAATAAATACATACATATAAAATAGAAAATAGAAAGAGAATATACTACAAGAACGAGAGAGAACGAGAACGAACGGGAGAACCTTTATATATAAATACATACATATTTAACACCCAGACCCACAGCCAACAAATTTAGTTAAGCACAAAGATGTTGACCGGGCCGGGAATCGATCCCGGAACCTTCTGAATGACAGGCCGGCATGGTAACCTTTACGCCAACGAGGTCGTCAAAAGTATTCGCTAGATGAAGTAGCCATCATACGCCAGACTTTCAATACTGCTATATACTAGTATAATAAACGGTTAAACCTGTAACCGAGAGTGGAAATACGTCCGTTCTAGAAATCCGACCAATTGTTGGTGAGGGGCGAGGGAGGGTGTTGTGAGTAATGTCTGACTACCCTCTACACATTTAATTACACTATGTTTTTTACACAGGACAGCTATAAGCTACCAGCAAGCTACGTAATATATGATAGAACTACGGTTTTTTCAGATTTATTAGCTTTAATTCAGTGTTTAGAATCGATAGAGCTCTAAAAGGCAATTACGTAAAATCGCTCTTTAGTTTTTATTTTGACGTGAAAACGTCTTAAATTAGGTTGCGGCTGGGAGTCACTTATGAAAAAGTGTAACGCCCGGTAACGTTACGATGAGTCACCGAACGAGAGAGAGAGGCCCGCCGAATGCCTTGCGTCTCTCTCCCACTCAACTATGATCGGTCTGCCGCGCGCGCAGCACGCGGCAGACGTTGTCACGTAAAATCTTCGCCCGTAAAACTGACTTTACAGGCAACCATTTTTTTTTTAGACAAATGATCATCATCCACAGCCAGTTCTCTCCCACTGCTAGGACTAGGTATCGATGCGCGACTGTGAATGATTCCAGTCGAATTATTCGACTTTATAAATCATTCGACTCATTCGAAAGATCTCCGAAAATTAGTAACTTACATGATACCCACTCAAAATTAACCGGACTGAATGAATACTACATTAGTTACTACTTGAGCCGACTCCACTCCAACGATTCATTCATATTTCATTCATTTGAAACTTACAAGTTACATTGATAAGATTCGCTAACAATCGAGTCATAACGCCATTAGTAACTAATTAGTAGTCATCATTCGATTAATAACATTAGTATATTACTAACTAGCTGACCCGGCAAACGTTGTTTTGCCTTAAAAATATATAGTAGAAGATTCTCAGACCTACTAAATACGTATATGAAATTTGGTAAAAATCGGTCAAGCCGTTTCGGAGGAGTACGGTAACTAACATTGTGTCATGGAAATTTTATAATTCTTTATTGGACACATAAATAAAAAAGGCACAGTAAAAAACAATTAACTTAAAAAAAAACCGCCAATTGTGCCACAATTGGCGGCCTTAGTGCTTAAAGCGATCTCATCCAGGCAACCTTTGGATGGAAAGGAATTTATAAACGACTAAAGAAGGACGTAGTGTACAATAAAGAATAATAAAAAACATACATATAATATTAATAATCTTATCTTAATTTATATAAATCTCGTGCCACATTGTTTGTCCTCAATGGACTCCTAAAACACTTAACCGATTATAATAAAATTCGCATACCATGTGCAGTTCGATCCAACTTGAGAAATAGGACAGTTTAAATATCAAATTATAGTCGCAATTTTAATTTATTGCCAATTATTTTCTGTTATTATTTGACAGTCACAATTATCTGTTAACTCCAAATGATTCTAACAGATGTCGATACCTTTCGACTGGGTTGAGTAAGTAATCAATAGACGGCGCTGCTATGGTAAATCTACGAACGTGTCATATAAGCTACACTATCTATTTTTCATACCCTTAAGTGAGGCAAAACCTAGTTTGCCGGGTCAGCTAGTATTATATATTAGACAACAGTTTAGCTCTGAGAAGAACTTTTGCGTATGTGTAGTTAAAAGAACAAAATCAAAAAAAAAAAAACCCGAAAATTATTAGACTTTGCGCACGACCGCTGCGATGGGAGCCAACCTCGCGACTGAGCCGCGCGGGTACCTTACTCATAGATCTAAACACCCCTCCCCCGCACACGCCCTCTTCGCAACGGGCCGTGCAGCAGAAATCGTAATATTTTAATTTCACCATAACTTCAAAACCAAACGTCCAATTTTAATCATTCAAAGACCAAATATTATCAACACAAACTGTTCTTATTGATGAAATATATAAATAATTTATTTTGATAAGGATTAATAGTGTATTGCTTAAAATCGCTTCGTAAATAAGCCATTATTTCTCGTACAAAGTAAAGGATAAAAAATGGTTATTGTGGGTTATTCCTAAGAGATAAACATATACCATCAGGGACTTTTTTGTAGACCTTTTTAAGTTGTACAATACTGTAGTAAATTGTTTTGATCTATCTTGTAGGATTCAGTCAGCGTTTGCAATGTAAGCGCAAAAAATGTGTTTTTTTTACGACCTCACATTAAAAACCTCAAAAATTGTAGCCTATGTGTTATTCTGATGTATAAGCTATAGCCTATGTGTTATTCTGATGTATAAGCCATATTGTGGTAAAATTTCGTTCAAATCCATTCAGTAGTTTTTACGTGAAAGAGTAACAAACATACATCCATACATACAAACTTTCGCCTTTATAATAGTAGTAGTATTGTAGTAAACATATACCATCAGGGACTTTTTTGTAGACCTTTTTAAGTTGTACAATACTGTAGTAAATTGTTTTGATCTATCTTGTAGGATTCAGTCAGCGTTTGCAATGTAAGCGCAAAAAATGTGTTTTTTTACGACCTCACATTAAAAACCTCAAAAATTGTAGCCTATGTGTTATTCTGATGTATAAGCTATAGCCTATGTGTTATTCTGATGTATAAGCTATATTGTGGTAAAATTTCATTCAAATCCATTCAGTAGTTTTTACGTGAAAGAGTAACAAACATACATCCATACATACAAACTTTCGCCTTTATAATAGTAGTAGGATATTCAAGTGGAACGTGTATTAGTAGTTGAAGATAATTCGACTGGTCAGATTATTCGCAGTCGCGCATCTCTTGAACTAGCTCTCTCTTCTTACATGCCATTCATCTCGGTCCTGTGCCAATCGTGTCCAGATTCCACCTACGACTGAGATGTCGTCACCCCATTTTTGTTTGTTGTTGTTTCGTCTATACTTCCTCTGAACATGGTTGTAAGAGACATTGTTAGAACAAACATATTGCTTACGCAGTTTACTTTTTGTTGGAATAGTCGGTAAATGATTCACCTTTTTTATTATTATAAATGTATATATATTAAACAAGTCAGAAACAATTGTTTAATAACTGAAGGGCCGTCATAATTGGGGGTTCACTCAGTGCTCCCCTAAGTTATTAGATCCATCAGTTAGCTCCACGGAATTGAACCAAATGCACAAGCGCCTTAAACAAAGAACACTTGTAATACAGGCTCACAATTATTATATTTTTTTTTTGTCGCGCCATCTTGCCTTCGGGCGACCGACGCTCCGTCTTCTTAATGTTGGCTTCCATTCGGTCACAGCCTGGCTCCACCTGCCGTCAGTTCGCCAGGTGTCCCGCCCAGCTCCATTTAAGACCCATAACTGTATATCCGATGTCTCGATCTTCCGTTCGCCTTCGGTTCTCAGTGTTACGGATGCGATCTATAAGCTTCTTAGGCAAATAGTCGTTTTAAAATATAAAAAATGTATAACAAATGTTGTGTTTTTGAAAGTATTTAGGGTGGACTAAATAAAATCAAGATAGTTTTCAAGGTTAAACACGTTTATTTCTCGTGATAAAATGTAACAGCTCTTTTCCTTTCCTTATTCGATCAATAACCATTCTTCCTTTTGAATCACCGTGCACTATTTACAAACCAGTGCGCGTGTGTGTGTGTGTGTGTCGACATCCAATAAGATCCCACCTTACCCAGGAGAACTCTCACCCGACCAGCCCTGTCTTGGAACGGCATTAGAAGCATTGAAGGTAGTGGTAGATATATTGGCCTCCTCTTATCTGTGTTCTTGTTTGGATCGGTGCATCACCACTGCATTGTCATTTTTTTATACAGTCCACTAAGCTCCCATTATCTGAATGTTCATATATCGAACAACTTACAAAAACATTCCAAAATTATCTTCATATGAAAATAGGACTAATCAATATTATTCAATATTTATGGTGTATTTAGCATAATTCTAAAACACCATAATTATATTACAATATTTAATGATAAATCAATTGACTGTTTCTTAATCTGTTTTACAACGTTAATTCCGCACAGATAATAAATTAAATCATAAAATATGTTTCATAGGTAAGAATCATTACTGTTATTTACCATCGTGTAACTATGAAATCTAACAAACGTAATTGAGACATATCAACAAACCTTAACAAGATAAACCATTTATTGATCATTATACAATCATACGTCAAAAATTAAAAAATTACAATATTAATATAAATTAAAAAATGTCACTATGATATACAAATAAATTGTAATACATGTCTTCTGGAAATGTCAATATTAAAACCTAATAAAAATAATAATATTTAACAATTACATGTCACGACATGATTCACATAGCATTTTTCCTGATATTAAAAAAATCCTTACTTTTTGTAGGTAATGATATTATCAAGAATCATTAGAGTTAATAACTTTTGTATGATTTTTGTCGGTCGGTACAATAGCGCTATTAATATCGGAGTCCCCGCGCGTCTCTTGAGGTCCTTCCAACAAATATTAGCAAATACTGAGGGTTGACCTTTATCCGCCGCTAGGGGACACCAACTACGCAGTTCCCTTTTATTTTAGTCAAAGTCAAAGTCAAACCATTTATTGCAATATTATGTCACTCTACAGTTACATAATTACCCATAAGGCATTGCAATTATTTACTGGAGATGAGCAACCCTGTTAATTCATTTGATTTTTTAATGTTCCGTCAGTTAAAAAGTCTTCTATTTTATAATAACTTTTTGTTATGAGTAAGTTTTTTAAGTTTGTTAGGAAAGTTTTAATACTATCGATACGCTTTAGGTCGTCTGGTAATTTGTTAAATATTTTAATAGCCATAGAATGTGGGCCCGAGCTCTGCATTTGTAATCTACACCTTGGTACTTGCAAATTGTATTTATGTCTTAGTACGTGTTAGTCTTCTGTGTACGTATGTAATTTATTATAATTGTTATATAGTTTATCTGCAATCAAATACTGTTTGACGACCTCGTTGGCGTAATGGTGACCATGCCGGACTGCCAATCAGAAGGTTCCGAGTTCGATTCCCGGCACGGCCAACATCTTTGTGCTGAACTAAATTTGTTGGCTGTGGTCTGGGTGTTAAATCTTCTTATACCTAAAATTTCCAAGTCACAATGTTAGCTACCGTACTCCTCCAAAACGGCTTGACTGATTTTTAACAAAACCCATATGTTTTGAGTAGGTCTGAGAATCGGCTACTATCTATTTTTTAACCGACTTCAAAAAAGGAGGAGGTTATATATTCGACTGTATGTATTTTTTTTTTCATACCCCTAAACGAGGCAAAACAACGTTTGCCGGGTCAGCGTATGTATTATATAAAACATGTTCATATATGTATGTATATGTAGTATATCAGTTGTGTTAGCTATCATAACACAAACTAGAAATTGTTCAGTATGAGGTTAACCAGCTGTGTGTGAAAAGTGTCCTTTTTTTTCGCTTATGCGCGAATGCATGCTTACGTTTGACCACAGCTCACCTGATGTTAAGTGATATTGCAGTCTAAGATGAAACGCGCTTGCCTAGAAGAAACCGGTTCACTCTCGGCTTGAAGACAGTCAGGTTGTAGTTCAGTGGGAACAGGGATTCCGGCAAGGAGTTCCACAGTTTGGCCGTCCGTACTATAAACGTGGAAGCAAATCGCTTAGTACGCATTTTCGGCATTTCCACTGTATATCGGTGTCTCCTAGCAGTCTAATATTCATTTATAATTATTTATTTTATTAATTGTAACAGTTAGCAATATAGCTGTGTATTGAAGATGTCGGCATCGCCCGGAGCCGTGTGGGGGGAGCATGTCATGTACTCGCGAACACAATTCCCGCATTCATTATGATGTTCAATATTAGGATTACAAGTAATCAGGCCTCGCTATAAACTACAACCCTAAGCTGTATATTGTACTAGCTATTACTGCGGTAAGTAATAATGTGTAGAGTTTCATTTCATTTCATTTATTCCTTAAAAAAAATATAGCATTACAGAGACTTAATCCCTAAAGCGCTACATTTCTTAAAAATAACATGTAAACACTAAAAGTAAACATTTGCACTATACTTAATAAAATAAAAAAGAAAAACAATTAATACGTAACTTATTAAACATACAAATTATATAACAATATACAAATACTTAAATTACTACAAGATGAAATAAATAATAATAATAACTAAAAGATAGTAAGTTATTGTACACTAATATTGCTTTTAATAATGTCTTGATTTTCACAGTATGATAGTGTACTTTTAGAGAACTGGCGCCAACTGTCCGCGAATATGTCAATATGTGGTTGTGAGCAAGCTAGAGTGTTAAGATGGTGATGCGCTCTCAGCAGCGGTTTACTTTCGTTTGGGCAGGATAGGTTAACCCTGCAGCCTGGGTGAAAGAATAAGGCTGCAGAACTGCCCCTGCAAGTCGTAAGAAGCTACTTAAAGGGGCATCAGACTCGAGGGTGTTCGGAGATGGGGTTCCGACACCCGCTCCATCGAGTCCGGGGTGGACGACGACGTCGTGTGACTGTCGCCGTCGTTGGCGGATTGGTCAGCCGGGAAGGGCCACAGCACAGTGCAAGGAGGTCTCCGGAGTGTTTCCCGGAAGAACCCGGAGACCTCCGTTAAGCACAGAGGCAGGTCACCGGGAGGGTTTTAGTGGGTACAAATCCCACATAACCTGGCTGCGCCCCATTGTGGCCAGGTATTGTATCGTAAACAGTAGATGTTCCCCTCGTCTACAAAAATAAAGGCAGGTTAGGTTAGGAAAAAAAAATATGCTGAGGCACAAAATAAATATTGGCTGGAGTTTGAGGGGCAACAAAGTTCTCACAAAAACAAAATAATATGAGTTTGAAGTAATAAATTCAAGTACGTGAACACACGAATACGCGAATACGAGAACACGCGAATACGCGTACACGCGAATACGCAAATACACGAACACGCAAACACGCGAATACACGAACACGCGAATAGGCGAACACGCGAATACACGAATACGCGAACACGCGAACACTCGAATATGCGAAACTAAGCAACAGTCGATGCGGACAGTGTTTGGATGGATGACCGTTCACAAGACTAACATCTTTCAAGTCGCAATTTTTTAATTGTGTATAATTTCAATATGTGGTAGTAAAAGAGCAAGCCCAGCTTGCGGTAATCCTCAGGCCGGCTTAAGGGCGGCTCTCCGGGCTTAAGGTCGGCGCCGGGACTCCGCGCGACGGTATTGTCTGTAGAGAAGGCTTCTCGGGCGATGCGCCATCTACATACATCTAGATGTGACACTTGCTCCTTCTAATATATCTACTGTAACATTAAGGATCACAATTGGTGATCGGTTTTGTGCCACGTTAATGTTGTTTTTATTTTTTTTATGTATTGTTTTTCTTTGTGTCACAAAATTTATGTTTTTTTCTTTCTTTCTTTCTTTCAATTAATAAATATTGAGACACGGTTTATTATTTTCGTCTTTTCTAAGCTTTGTAAATATTCTTAAGTCCTGTAAAATATAATTATAATATTTGTAAATTATGTTTTAGATTAAAATACTTAATCGTATAATAAACCTATATTAAGACACGGTTCACTCATGGACTATGCACTATTTGGACCGGGCCGAAGCCCTTAAAAATGGTAAAAAAGAACAAAACAGAACACAAAAAACCTACAGTAGGATGAAACCCATTAGAAAACTGATAAAAGATCTACAGCTTTCGTATTTATAACGAAAACTGTAGATTATTCTTACATAACCTCCAAAATTTTGGTGAAAAATTCAAAACTAGTTTTTGGTTTATTATTTATATCATTTAAAAAATATATATCTTATTTTGTCCTAAATACACCGTAATTTACTTGATTTAAAATATTTATAATTGTGGTCAAGCGCTGACCTATTCGGAGTAAAAAAAATATATTTTTTGGCCTTATTTCAACTTAATATCAAAATAGCAGCCTAATCAAAAAGCACCTAAATTCTGACGTCAAATATGAGCTTTTTTCAAAAAGTTTGGAAGGGTTTGCTCGTTCAAATATCTACTTTCTGATGGTTTAAAGAAAATACCTTTCTATAGAAAATGTTCTCAGAAATAGCAAAAAATAAGTCAAATGTGAAAGTGCGAAAATTCGCTTAAACATGTATTACGCAGCTCTAAACAAGAGATTGATGGTGATTAAACTTCTGGCACTGGTTTTTTAGATTAGACATACTTTAATTTAATTAATTTTTGATTAGATTTAACATTAAGTAATATTTATTGAATTTGTAGTATTTAGTATTCCCCCAAATTTGGATACTTGTGATATTATTGAGCGAAATATAAATTAATTAGATAGATAGATAGAAAATTCTTTATTGGACACATTAATTCTTACATACAAAAAAGAAAAAGAAAGAGCTTACAAATAAGTGTGCCACAATTGGCGGCCTTATCGCTTTAAGCGATCTCTTCCAGGCTAATTAATTACTTAGAGATTGATTAGAGTGTTATTAATTAAAAAATGTTCTTTCTTTATCTTATCTTCTTATATATAAAATTTCCGTGTCACAGTGTTTGTTACCGTACTCCTCCGAAACGGCTTGACCAATTTTTTCCAAATTTTATATGCGTATTCAGAAGGTCTGAGAATCGGCTACTGTATATTTAGATTTTATTTTTTTATTAAGGTAAAAAAACGTTTGCCGGGTCAGCTAGTTTCTATATATTTCTCTGCCAGTTCCAGAGGCAGTACACGAGGGGGGCACTATCGATGATTTATTTCCTCACTCAGCGTAAAAAGATTGGTTTCCTTGAGTCGGCGACATGCTATACCCGCGACTCCGCTTCCCAACCAAACAATATCAGAAATACAGAAATACAGAACTTTATTAGCCCTAAATAACATATGTTAAAGGCAAGTCCATACTACAATAATTACTTTATACTTAAAAACATTACTTAGATAAAATTAAATAAACTTACAAATTTCATTAAATAAATATTCTACCCCATTAAATACTACACACATTAGCACTTGTTTTTCATGTTTATTAAATTTAAAATACTACTGTTTACACATGAATAACGATTCTGCAAGCTCCATATTCATATATTCGCTTAAATTATAAAAGGAATTACTTTCACAAAAACTCTTTATTTTCTGTTTAAACATACTACTATTAAGATTTGTTATTTTCTCTGGCCCAGCCCCAACACTGACAATGCTCCGTGAGGAATGTCCCATATTGTAGCGCTAAATGATTCCCCCATTTCCATTGAAGATAATAAATGTGCTGCGTTCTTTTTCTTCGTATAAGCTAAGTAAAATATTTACTATTTATTTATTTAAAATGATGTATGAGTATTGTGCGCAAGTGCATTTCTTAATTACTTAGTTAATAACACCGCAAATAATAATAAGTATGTGCACCAAAGGTTTAAAAAAAAATGTCCTGATTAACATACTGCGAAGTCTTAGTAATATATTTTTTTTACTTATCTTTGAGTATTCAATTCTAACGTAATGTTTGAAATTACCCCGAAATTTCGTAGCACTTCTGGTATTCAAATCCCGTACGGAGCGTCGTAGCGGTGCTACGCGCGTAGCACCGCTACGAGGCTACGACTATTACGTCATAAGCTATCACTCGACAGTGACGTCACAACTTTCAACTTTGTTTTTGTTTCTTATTTCTTGTGCGCTGAGTGGTGAGCTCTGGTGTTGGGAATATTCAAACCACATACTTTCTAGAAGCCACATTGAAAGTGTATGTTTAAAGTATTTCATCGTTTATTATGGATAAAAAGTAGTCTATGTATCAATTAAACCTTTAAACTATGGAACTCTTTGCCGGAATCCCTACTCCCACTCAACTATAACCTCACTGTCTTCAAGGCGAGAGTGAATCGGTATCTTCTAGGCAAGCGCCCTAGATCGCAACATCACTTAACATCAGGTGAGTTTCGATCAAGCGTTGCCTATCCATCATAAACAAATAATAATCAGAGTCAAAAATACCACGTTTCAACTATATACAAGCTAGAAATATTTAGTATGGAGCTAACACTAACAGCCGTGTTTAAAATAAAAATATATTTTATAATAAATAAATTTTATAAACCTTCAAAATAAAATAAATAATAAATATAAATAAATATTGGGACACATTCACACACGGCTGGTTAGCCCCATACTGAACCATTTCTAGCTCGTATTATGGTTGCTAACACAACTGATATACTACATATACATACATACATATTATATATAAATACATATTTAACAAATATATAATACATATTTAACGTTCCGCCAGCCGGCGGTGTAGTAACACGCATTCATTGTCGCTCTGTGAATATTTTCGACTTATTGCCAGTAAAAGTGTAATTTCGGTGCATAAATATATATATTCCAGTCGCTTAAATTCTCACGCGAGTGACTGTGCTTGTTTCATCGAAATTGGACCAGAAACAACGGAGATATAAGCAAATATTTCACAAGTGATATTTAATAAATCTATTCTTTCGCCGTGCGCCAGTGAGCGCTGAGTCATTCCGGCTCTGCCACTGCGCATCGACAAGCCACTGCTGCCAAACTGTTTTTGACCGCGGCCCGCTTGCAAAATTATTCGGGTTGGACGTGTTGCTATACAGGGCCTTGCAGGATGAGCATCAATTGTGCTGCGTGTTGTGGTGACGTCGATCGAAAAGAACAGTTTTTGGAATGTTCCATCGCCAGCTGTAAAAAATCTTATCACTTATTGTGCGCTGGAGGCAGCATTGCCAACGAACGTAGTAAATCATGGGTATGTCCGGAGTGTATAAGTATATCTAAAAGAGGTGGAGACAACAGCTCCACTCCTGTGGGTTCCAAAAACACTTATGGCTGCTACGTAACCACAAGAAATAGAAATAAAATAGCACCTCCGCGTATTGATGACAGTATAGAAACTGTCGTTGGGAGTGATGATACTGAAATACCACAAGATGGAGTCACGGTCAGAAAGCTTTTCACTGAAATGGATACGCTGAAAGGGCAACTGAGCCATGCCGTTAGCTTAATAGCAGGCTTTGAAGCTGCGGCAAGTATGTATGCCACTGAAGTTAGAGAGCTTAGATTACAGTTGAATACTGCTATGACTATCATAAAGGATTATGTAATAGGACAGATAAATTCAACATCTTCCCAGTGCCTGTTGTGTAGTGATTCATCAGCACCATCAGGTGATTTAACCAAAAGAAAAGCCGAAGAGTCAACAACTGTTTCCGTTTCACAACAATTATTTAGCCATAAACCTGATTCTGACTCAGATCCACCTTCAAAGCCAAAAACAAGGAAGAAAACCCCTCCAGTTAACAAAACTCAAGCAACCGCGGTACCAGTCCCAGATCATCGTGCAGGTGTCTTCCAGAAGCATGTAAAGAATACCTGTATGCCAGTAAAAGAGGCAGAAGTGCGAAAACCAGCGGAATCTAACAAATCTGAGTTAAGTCAATGGGTTGAAGTTCGGAATAAAAATGGCCGAAGGCCACCTTCACTATGTGGTACAGCGGGTCCTGCTAAGACAGCTCTCAAAGCAGTAGAACCGAGAAAATATTTGCATTTATGGAATATGGAGTCAAGTATTGATGAAGTAAAGGAATATCTTGGGCAGCTATGTTCTTCTGGTTCCTGCACAGTGCAAGAGCTCAGAGCCAGAGGAGACTACAAATCTTATAAGATTGGAGTCCCCATTGCAGTCTATGACAGATGCTATGCAATGGACGCTTGGCCAGTTAATGCACGCATAAAGCCTTGGATACCCTATCATAGACCTGCAGGGCCATCGAACGCATCAAATGATACACCCGTGTCGACAGCTCCTAGTTCTAGTAAGCCCTTTCGTTAAGCCACCCCAGTTTAGCAATAAAACTGTTAGTATTGCTATTTACTCGCAGAATATACGTGGACTGAAAAGCAAATTGAAGGAGATGCGTAATGGCCTGGCGGTTACGGAGTATGATATTGTGGCATTATCTGAGACGTTTCTGGATAGCTCAGTTGAGGATTCAGAAGTGTTATCGGGAGACTGGACCGTGATACGTCGAGATCGACTCATCGGGACTCGTGGTGGAGTGGCACTGTTTACAAGACCCCCTATTGTACCTCAACGCCAGCCTCACTTGGAGACGGATGTAGGTGAGGACCTTTGGGTCTCATTTTCATATAAAGGCCGAACTATATATCTTTGTGTAGTGTATATTAGATCACATGCTCCTAACGTTGAATATTTTACATGGTTTTCTAAGGTTGAAAGTATTATTCATTCAATAAAATCGCCTGTTATTATTGTTGGTGACCTTAATATTAAAGGCGCCTCGGAAAATGTTCAAAACTATTATTGTTATTTCTTAACATACTGTAAACTTTCTGAAAAGAATGAGGTGAGGAATGCTTATGATGGAATATTGGATGTTGTGTTGGTGCAGGAGAGTGATGTAGTGCGGGGAGCTTCTGTAAGGCCCACAACTAAAATCGTTGATAAAGATATAGATCTTTATCATCCACCTTTAAATATAGACCTAGAAATTGATACAGTTCATCGTGTAGTTTTCATAGAACCGTCGAACATAGATTCCGCAACAGACTGGAACTTCAATAAATGTGATTACGGGAAGTATTTGAACTTTTAGCTAAAAGTTCTTGGTGTTCTGTTTTGGAAGCTTCGGATGTTTGTTCTGCTACGAACCGTTTTTATGAGATTGTTTACAATTGTTTTAATGAGTGTGTTCCTAAAAAGCGACGTATGAAAAAAAGGGTTAGGCGATATCCGGTCTGGTTTTCAGGTGACCTTATACGCGACACCAGACGCAAGAATAGGTTTCATTCAATTTGGAAGAAGACAAAGAGTGAAGAGACTTATCGTCAATTTTCATCGTTAAGAGCTGATTTAAAAGTCCGCATTGCAGCTGCATATGACTCGCATATGCATGATATCGAAGCAAACCTGAGAATTGATCCTCGACAATTTTGGCGCCATGTCACTAGTTTGCGTACCAAGGGAGGCTATGAAGTAACATTTGAATACAAAGGTCAGTCATGTACCGGAGCAAATGCAGCTGAGGCTTTTGCTGGCTTCTTCTCCAGTGTGTTTTTGCCGGATATACCGTTACTGAGCGCTGATCTTGCCTATAAAACTGACACATGTAATAACAGTAACTATGTTAATATTTTTAAAATAACACCTTGTGACGTTATTTTCGGCATAAACAAACTAAAATCCAACAGTTCCGTGGGACCAGATTGTATGCCTGCGCTTATTTTGAAGCATTTAAAGAAACATTTCTGCATCCCCCTTTGTCACATTTTTAATGCCGCCTTGGCCTCTGGTGTTTATCCGCCTCAATGGAAAATGTCGAGGGTTAGTCCTATTCCCAAAAGTTCCAATAAACTTAATGTTGAAGAGTATCGTCCTATTGCTGTATTGTCATCGCCAGCTAAAGTGTTTGAGAGTATTCTTCGCAAATGTATATACGATCAAGTTGACAAATACATTTCTAACGCTCAGCATGGCTTTAGGCAGAGGAGATCGGTTGATACTAACCTTTTGACGATTGTGGATTATATTTCCATAAGGCTTGATCGTCGATCGCAGGTTGACGTCCTATATTTTGACTTCCGGAAGGCATTTGATAGGGTCAATAATGACATTCTGTTGGCTAAACTGGCGGCGTTAGGTTTTGCTCCAGGTTTGCTACGCCTCCTTGCCGACTATATGCGTGATCGGCAACAGTTTGTAAGGCTTGGACAGTTTCATTCTAGACCCTATCATACACGTTCCGGAGTCAGTCAAGGTTCCATTTTGGGGCCATTGTTGTTTTTACTAATGGTCAACGATATTCCGTCGGTATTGCAATATGCCCAATGTTTGCTTTATGCCGATGACCTTAAACTCTTCACAGAGGTGAAATCTGAGGCAGACTGCATATCGCTTCAGCGAGACATTGACGCTGTGCTCCGGTGGAGTCATCTCAATGGCATGGAGTTTAATGCTTCGAAGTGTCATGTAATGACTTTTGGCCGGATATGGCAACCAATTGTATATGATTACAAAATAAGCGGTAATGTCATCAACCGTTCTACCAATATCAAAGATCTGGGGGTCATATTCGACCAAAAGTTAACATTTCATGACCACATAAACGCGTTAGCTAAAGAATCGTTTAGGCGGCTTGGTTTCGTTCTTCGAAATTGTAAGGATTTCCATAGTCAACACGTTATCCGCTTGCTTTTTAGCACATTAGTGCGTAGTAAATTGGAAAGTTCGATGTGCGTGTGGAATCCCCATGAATTCAGTTATATAAAACCGCTAGAAAAAGTACAGAAGGCATTTCTAAGATATTTGTACAAGCGTCTTTACGGGTACTACCCTTTTATGTATCCTTCAAAGTTTATCCTTGGATGCCTAGGCTACAATTCTTTGGAAGTCCGAAGAAACAAGCACCAGCTTACTGTAATGTGCAAAATTTTACGTGGTGATATTGATGCACCCGAACTACACGATGAGTTGTGTCAACTTTTTGTACCGGAACAATATATTCGCCATAGCAGGCGACACAAGCTTTTGGTTGAGCCGCGCTGTTGCACGGAGGCTCGCTCCGCCTCTCCCCTCCCCCGCGCACTCGCCGCACTCAACGCTCTCCTGGCCGCCAACACGACGTGTGACTTGTTCGCGGACGGATGGCCGGGTATTGTGCTAGCTTGTCTTACTTATTGTGAGCTAAATGAAAAAAGGAGTAAGAGATAGGCTAAGTTTGTATAATTTGACAATTGTTATGTAATTTGTGACTCATGTTAGTAAGATTTGTATTTTTAGGTTTGACTTAAATATGTGTAAATAATTTAATGTAATGTTATTATTATTGTATTAATTTAATGAAACTAATGTAACTATTATAATTAGATGTATGCTATTAATATTCATATTTAATTAATGTAATTGGTCATGTAGTACCGTTTTAATTAAATTCAATAAATAAATAAATAAATAACACCCAGACCCACAGCCAACAAGTTTAGTTAAGCACAAAGATGTTGACCGGGCCGGGGATCGAACCCGGAACCTTCTGATTAGTAGACCGGCATGGTAACCTTTACGCTAATGAGGTCGTCTATACTAATACCTCTGCGGTGCTAATTCCCTCTTGCCAAGCGATTCTCAACTCTAAAATCAAGGAGGTTCAAGGCCCTCCCTTACCCGCTATAAGTATACCGGCGCGCGATGTGGCACAACATAAACGGCAGGCGCGAGTTAACTTACTGACTACCCGCAGCCCGCAGACGAGGCTGTATTTGAATTAGTGGAGGCCCTACTAGCTCCCTCCAATAAAAAACATCTTTATTTACTAAAAAGTTGCACATTTTTGTAAATTAACACAAACTATGACTTTAATAACTAAATAAGACTAAAAATAATTAACATAAATAAGTAATAGGCTTAAAAGTATAAAATATGTATTAATTTACACTTGGTTGATCCCTGAATCCCACACGAGGCAAATCCTGTGTTGTGGGATTCAGTGCCTTCCCTTAGCCTCTAATAACTAATTATTTTACAATATGTACTTACTATAATAATTAAACATAAAATACAAATATAAATATCCATCCATTTGCAAACCAATATATCACTATAATAATAATAAAAAACTTGAGAGGTGTCAAGGTACACCTGGATGGAACGAATTTCCTTATATGTGTAGTTTTTTTATTGTTCACAAAAAAAACTGTATACACTCAACAAAAATAATTGTCGTGACACCACACTGTTCAATGCGAAATAGAAATGAAAATATCTGGCTTGCTTTCTATAAGAGAGAGAGAGAGAGAGAGAAACATGCGCACGCCGCACAGCTTACTATAGCAAAAAGTGTCGTGACAATTTTTCGTAAGATTTTTTTTCGTCTAGCCATTCACAACGCGCGATAAGGAACTTTGTTCAACAAAGTTTCAGCGAGGTAATGCTGCCAGCATTTTAGGCATCTTACCCTCGGACACGGACTTAGTTCAATTTACTATTTGTAAGGTTTTTTAAATTTTAATTATTGTGTAGTTTTTTTTTCATGCGATTAAAAATGGACACTATAACTCGCGAACGCACGAACCGATTTCCACGGTACAGCATTCGTTGGAAAGGTCTCGGGCTCCGTGAGGGCAGTAGCAAACAACATTCATACGGCAAAACAGAGTTCGCCGGGTTTGCTAGTAGCAACATATTTTTAGGGTTAAAACAGGACCCTATTACTAAGCCTCCGCTGTCTGTCTGTCTCCAGGCTGTATCTCAGAAACCGTGATAGCTAGAAAGCTGAAACTTTCCCAATATAAATGTGTTACCCGCCGCTATAACAACAAACATTAAAAATAAAAATATATATATATTAGGAGGGGTCCCCATATAATAAACGTGTTTTTTCCTGTTTTTAACCGACTTCAATAAGGAGGAGGTTATATATTCGACGTGTATGTTTTTTTTTTTTTTTATGTATGTTCACCGATTACTCATTTGCTATAATATCAATAACGGTAGGAGCTAGACACTTAATGAGAAAAAATACATATCGAATTAAATTATTAATTTTTTATATTAATATAAAATATTAATATAAAAAATTAATATTTAAGGGAGCCTACCATATAACAATGGTACGGAACCCTTCATGCGCCAGCCCAACTCACACTTGCCCAATTTTTTTTTCATTAAGTTTAATTCGTCGGTTAGTAAAACAAAGTACAAAACAAAAGCATAAATTCTGTGGGACATCAATTAGTGTCGCCTCCGACTAGTATTTAACTTAAGGGCGGCTTCAAGGTCGCTGTAATGAAATAGCCAAGTGACAGCTGAGGCCTATATATCTAATGCGGCGGCCTTTTGACCTCTCAAACAAATACTTAGCGCGTTTTTGCTTTGATGCTAGAAATCCTACAAATATAATAATATATATTTTTTAAATTTTTACTCCGAATAGGTCATCGCTTGACCACAATTCACCTGATGGTAAGTGATATTGAGGTCTACGGTGGATCGCGCTTACCTAGAAGGAACCGGTTCACTCTCGCCTTGAAAATCGTAGATTGTAGTCATTGGGGAACAATGCGAAAGTTTGTGTGTGTGAGTATGTTTGTTACTTCTTCACGCTCAAATGGCCTAACAGGTTTTGATGAAATTTGGTACGAAAATAGGTTAGATTTCGGATTAACACATAAGCTACTATTTATCCCGAAAACAATAGTGGTTCCCGTGGGATACGCAAATAACTTCAAAATCTATGTTGCTCTGTCACGCTCCAAAGGTTGGACTGATTTTGATGAGATTTACTATGGAGATAGGTTAGACCTTGGATTAACTTATAGGATATTTTTTATCCCGGATTTACCGTAGCTAGTGATTAATATAAAATAAGTAAAATCATAAAAAAATAAAGTTCATACTTTCCAATATGTTTTCTATTGACCAAGTTATTTTTATTTTTATAGGAAGAACAAACAGCTATGATAAATATATATAAGTAGGAGACAACATACTAATATAATATTTAGCTACTACTAATTAGTTACTTTATAATACTTAGCCTAAAAGTCCATCACTAATCTATTGTTTCGCGTTCTTATAGTGAATTAACATTTTTATAAGCCTATCTGATCTCATTTGGTGGGCAAAGCCTATCTAGCGCTATTGTAGACCAATTCTCCAGGAATTAACAAATAAAAACACAAATTAAATTATACTTAACCCTTAAATGGATGATTTTTGTTAAACATTTTATAAAAATATATATGTTTAATAGACATGTATTACTGTCTAGGAAAAAATAGTAAAAAAATCTAAACATTAATTTACTATACTTTTTTTTTGCAATAAAAAAAAGTGTGTTTATAAAAAAAGTGTTGTTTATAAAATACTTTGCGCAAAATTAAATAAAAAAATTAAAGGTCAATTTTATGTGTGATTTTTGGTATGTTGTTTAAAAACAACATTGTCCATTTAAGGGTTAATTGAAAATAGAAAGACAAATTCTATAAAAGTTTCTGAGTAGAGGCCCTGCAAGGAGGTGTTGGTAAGGCTCACAGATTATACTTATTTTATATTAGTCATAACGAGGCTGGCTGTTAAATCACGCGCAGCCTCTAGGGGGGATAGGGGGTGTCAGGCGTCAACCCGGTATTGTATAGGGGCCGCGTCGTTTTATTCGGCATTCAATTGAATGCACCGATAAATAACCCACACGATCTGTGCGAACAGTCACAAATCGTGCCTTAATGTTGCCATTTTTCATTTCAACTCGCGGTAATTGTGTTAATGTATGCGCCATAACAACACGTATGCTTATTTTAAAAAGTCTAGTGTATTTATTTGTCGATCTGGTTGGCGTAATGGTTCATGTCGGAGTAAAAAAGTCTCAAAATTAATCTGTTAAAAAACAATTGAGGCCTCGATGGCGAAATGGTTACCATGCCCGACTGCCAACAAGAAGGTTCCGCGTTCGATTTCCGGCATCTTTGTGCTTGACTAAATTTGTTGGCTGTCGGTCTGGGTGTTTAATATGTATCAATATAAAATATGTATGTATGTATATGTAGTATATCAGTTGTTGTTGGCAACCATAACAAAAAATAGAAATGGTTCAGTATGGATTTAACCGGCCGTGTGTGAAATATGTCCTAGTATTTGTTTTTTTTATTTATATTCTGTGCAAATACAAATATTTATTGATAACACTATTAGTTACATGTCAAAACAATTAAGGGAATTAATATGTTAAATATCAATCAAATACTATGTCAAAAATTACATTCTCATTTCGTCATTTAACATTAAATAAATAAAATAAATACTAGGACACATTTCACACACGGCTGGCTAGCCCCATACTGAACTATTTCTAGTTTGTGTTATGGTGGCTAACACAACTGATATAGGTACTACATATACATACATATATATTATATATAGATACATATTTAACACCCAGACCCACAGCCACCAAATTTAGTTAAGCACAAAGATGTTGGCCGAGCCGGGAATCGAACCCGGAACTTTCTGATTAGCAGTCTGGTATGGTAACCGTTGCGCCAACGAGGTCATCCATAATTATAATTAATATTACATTAGTTAAAAATGTTATCAAGTTCTAGATATTTCTCGAAACTGTAAAACATATGGCCGGTGAAAGGTTCAAGAAAGTAGTCAACTACCAATCTGTAAAAAAAAGTATCATTTGAATGTTTCCATCCGTTGTACGAGTATTTAGTAGTATCTCCAAGCAGTAGTGGATGACAGCACAGTGAGTAACAAAGCGGCGGTTCTCGGCTCCTAGTTTGGGCTTCTTTTAATGAAAATGAGTGGAAAAAGCAGCCGCCGGCCGCAACCCCAATACTCCGGTCTTACTACCACCTCTCTTATTTATTTTCATTGCAAAATAAAAAAATAATTACATACAGATTTTTGCGACGAAGCGCTAGACGAAGAAGAAGAAATATATTATTACTATTCTTACTATTCTTCTTCTTCTATTATTACTATTCTTCTATCTCTCATTTTACTTTTATTGTTAAAACTAAATTTTCATTGGATAAAGCTTTTTTTCATTTACGGGGCCTTTTTTACTTTTAAGGGGACCTTTTTTCTCCGGTGCTACTCGTATCTATACCATCATATACATAATAAAAACAAAAAGTTTGTTCACTTGACGCGAATAGTCTCCAAAACTACTGGACAGTTTTGACAAATTCTTTCACCGCTACATTATCCCTGAGTAACATAGGCTAATATTTCATTACCAAAAATATTAAAACTAAAAATTTTAACACAAGCCATTATATACAAATACAAGTTACCGAAAATACAAGTCATAAATAAGCATTGCTTTTTAAGACATAGAAATACTACTCACTCATGTATGTCTTTATTGACAATAAATCATTGAAATAAAACATTTCACACAGATACTGTCAAACTTATAACACACCTTCGTTGCTTCGAGGGTTAGTAAGAAAAATAATTGGTCAAGTGCGAGGTAGGTTTTATGGGGACCCCTCCTAATATTTTTTATTTTTAGTGTTTGTTGTCATAGCGGCACAAAAAATACATATCTTGTGAAAATTTCAGCTTTCTAGCTATGGCGATTTCTGAGATACAGCATGGAGACAATTTTCAATTCAATTCAATTTCAAAGAGTCTTTATTTGCAATAAAAAATCTTAACATATGTACAAAGCCAGTGTTCAGTTCCTAGCTATACAATAGTATTGAGATTTTAACAGCATGGAGACAGATAGACAGTGGAGTCTTATAGTAATAGGCTCCCGTTTTTACCTTTTAGGTACTGAACCTTAAAAATCACAATAGCAGCGGGTAGATATGAACTAATTTCGCGTGAACTGAGTGGCATATCTCTGGTGTCTAGAGATTTGAGTCGGTGAGTAGGCGATACGGCCGGTGCTGACATCGTCTGCTCTCATTACTGTAAAAGCTTATTCCCTTTTTTTCAGAGTGACAGACAGACAATAGGACGCGCTGCCTTCTCTTGTAGACTCCTACACTTACATTGGAAAAGTCAACGGGACATCTAATTACTTTTATACTTAGTTCTTTTACGCGATGAAAATAACAAACTCTTGGTCTTACAGTTTTTTAGTTTTTATTCGTAAACGGCAAAAATATCAAAAATAGTGGTTCAAAGTCAAAGTCAAATACATTTATTGCTTCGTTATGGCATAATTAAGATGTTATACATTTAAAAGGTAGGTATCTCATAACGGACCTGTTCGGGTATCGCAACACAAGAGGAGTGAGCCGGTTTATTTGCATGCAGAAAATAAATCCTTAACGTTTAGAAATTCGTCAATAGAGTAATAGCATTTATGTAACAATAAAAGTTTTAATTTATTTTCAAAAATAATGTCTTTTTCTATTTCTTTTAACTTTTCTGGATATTTTAACTGCCATTGAGTTAGGGCCAGAACTATGTATTTTTAACCTACTTTTTGGAATTTTTAATTTATTTTTACACCTAGGTTCATGTTGGTTCTTTAAACGGTCTTTGTTTAAAGAACCGCTATAAGAATGATTATTCTTATTTTGGTTCCAATGAGAATAGAATAGAATAGAACTTTATTGTACAACCACATAAAAAAAACAGCTTATATTAAGTAAATACAATAATTAAACGGAGCACCATGGCGGCCTTATCACCTATAATGATCTCTACCGGGAATGGAGAGGAATAGAAGACATAAAAGAAAGCGGAAAGATAAAAGAAATCAGACTTATCAATATGAAAAAAATTGGGTAAAAACTTTTTTTTTTTTCAATTTTTATTTGTAACTAGCTGCGTCTCGCGGTCTTACCCGCGTTAATCCGGGATAAAAAGTAGCCTATGTGTTAATCCAAGGTCTAAACTATCTTCATACCAAATTTCATCAAAATCGGTTAAGCGTGACGAAGTAACAAACATACATATAGACACAAACTTTCGCATTCATTATATTAATAGGATTCCAAATGAATTCAAAAACCCATCGCAGTTTAAAACTACCAAATCAGAGGACATCTTAGTAATATAAACTAATTTTGTATTCTTAATTTTCAAAATTTAAATATTTTATGTTAGTTAAACTAACATAAAATATGTATGTATATGGATAGTTAAATTTTTTGGGAGAAGACTTTGGCTTCCAATAAACAGTTTATACAACTAGTTTGGAAGCCTTTGGAATCCATATAATTTTGTTGATTTTTACACGCTTTATATTAGCTTCACCTGTATGTTTGTATGTTTGTTTGTAACCGACTTCTTTGGGCGCGATTTTGATCCACTTAAAACGGCCAGATTTCGTTCAAACTTTGTAGATTTACTGAGGACCGATGACAATACACTAATTTGATAAAATTACCATTTTCTATAAAAAGCGTGTTTTTTAGTTAGTTTTAAACTATTAATTATTATTTACTGTGTCCAATAAAGTTATTTTGTATTATTTTGTATTAGTATCTTAAAAATACAATTCGATTCATTAATGTCGGAGTTAAAAGCTAACAAACAAAAAAAAACATTAAAAATGGTTGCCAGTAAAGTCGGTTTTACGGGCGAAGATTTTACGTGACAACGTCTGCCGCGTGCTGCGCGCGCGGCAGACCGATCATAGTTGAGTGGGAGAGAGACGCAAGGCATTCGGCGGGCCTCTCTCTCGTTCGGTGACTCATCGTAACGTTACCGGGCGTTACACTTTTTCATAAGTGACTCCCAGCCGCAACCTAATTTAAGACGTTGTCACGTCAAAATAAAAAAAACATTAAAACAAATGAAGATCTCCCTCCTCTTAGAAGTCAAGTAGTAAAGGTTACGATAGCAAGAGTATCAGATTTGTGTTATTAGTAAGAAGATCCTTCAAAGCGCCCGCGTCGAGTTACTCCAGCCGATGCTCCGGGTCATTAACCCCGCGGGAACAGAAGCCGGGAACACCTGGAATTTGATTCGCGGATTTTTTGTTTTTTTATTTACTCTTAATGGGCTTGTGCTTGATCACAATTCACCTGATGGTAAGTGATATTGCAATGACGACCTCGTTGGCGTAAAGATTACCTTACCGGACTGCTAATCAGAAAGTTCCGGGTTCGATTCCCGGCCCGGTCAACATCTTTGTGCTTAACTAAATTTGTTGGCTGTGTCTGGGTCTGGGTGTTAAATATGTATTTATATATAATATGTATGTATGTATATGTAGTATATCAGTTGTGTTAGCAACTATTAGAGCTAGAAATGGTTCAGTATGGGGCTAACCAGCCGTTTGTGAATGTGTAAATAAAAAAACTAAGGTGGAGCGCGCTTGCCCAGAAGAAACCGGTTCACTCTTGCCTTGAAAACCGCTAGATTATAGTTATAAATAAATAAATAAATATTAGGACACATTCACACACGGCTGGTTAGCCCCATACTGAACCATTTCTAGCTCTAATAGTTGCTAACACAACTGATATACTACATATACATACAAACATATTATATATAAATACATATTTAACACCCAGACCCACAGCCAACAAATTTAGTTAAGCACAAAGATGTTGACCGGGCCGGGAATCGAACCCGGAACCTTCTTATTAGCAGACCGGCATGGTAACCTTTACGCTAACGAGGTCGTTAGCGGTTAAACGCGAGTAGTGCCTTTACTCTTCATCTTTACTCTACACCTTGATACTTGGTTCTGTTTACATTCAGACGGCAAACTTCGGTGCCGACGCCGCGTCATACGGTTTGGTTTTGAGCTGAAGTTATTCATATATGTATAAACATATTTTATATGAATATTAGTAACGCCATTTGCACTAAGATTTTTACATAGTTTTCACTTAACATAAACTTAAAATGGTCTAATTGGGGCGCAAAATAGGTAATATTATACATTTTTTATCGCAAAACAGATATATCAGCGTGATTTTAGTATTTTCCTGAATATTTTTTTACTAAATATCTAACCTATCTTCTTAGTAAATCTTAGTAGGATAATAAGAGCAAATAATCTGTAAAATATTTATTCATAATAAGTAATTACAAAACAACTATTAAGATAAAAAAGAGACTGATTCGATTCGCGGTAAAACGTGAATATATCACATTTACTTTTCATCTTTACACTTTCTTCATTGTTGCTAGTTGCTTACAATTTTATTAATTGATTCATTTATTTCAGAATAATCCGTCCATACAATTGAAACAAATATCAATAAAATACAAATCAAATAAATACAATCAAATGTAATGACACTAAGTGGTATTATACAAAGACAATCATATATACCAGTACTAATATTAATCACATTATCTATGTCTAAACTACTTGTCTACTACATAAGGTAAATAAATATCTATAAAATAAATAAATATTAGGACACTTTCACACACGGCTGGTTAGCCCCATACTGAACCATTTCTAGCTCGTATTATGGTTGCTAACACAACTGATATACTACATATACATACATACATATTATATATAAATACATATTTAACACCCAGACCCACAGCCAACAAATTTAGTTAAGCACAAAGATGTTGACCGGGCCGGGAATCGAACCCGGAACCTTCTGATTTGCTGACCGGCATGGTAACCTTTACGCCAACGAGGTTGTCAAATCTATGTATTATCTTTAATTTAATTTAATAATTTTATGTAATATTTGAACATGGGACTTAATCCTGAAATAAATAAATTTGAATTTAATCTAGCGACATTAAAGACACGAGTGAACCGGTTTCTTCTGGGTAAGCGCGCTTCACCTTAGATCACAATATCGCTTACCATCAGGTGAATTGAGATCAAACACAAGCCCATTAAATAAATAAATAATAGTAGTTTAAAAAAACTAAAAAACACGCTTATCTGGCCGTTTTAAGTGGGTCAAAATCGCGCCCAAAGATACCAACAAACATACAAACAAAAATGTAATATTTTGACGTGACAACGTCTTAAATTAGGTTGCGGCTGGGAGTCACTTATGAAAAAGTGTAACGCCCGGTAACGTTACGATGAGTCACCGAACGAGAGAGAGGCCCGCCGAATGCCTTGCGTCTCTCTCCCACTCAACTATGATCGCTCTGCCGCGTGCTGCGCGCGCGGCAGACGTTGTCACGTAAAATCTTCGCCCGTAAAACCGACTTTACAGGCAACCATTTTGTTATCTAATTAGTGTATTGTCATCGGTCCTCAATAAATCTACAAAGTTTCAACGAAATCTGGCCGTTTAAAGTGGGTCAAAATTGCGCCCAAAGAAGTCGGTTACAAACAAACATACAGGTGAAGCTAATATAAAGCGTGTAAAAATACAAGTTTCTTTATTTATTTATTTATGTATAACGTTTACGTGGTTAGGTGTATCAGTAATGAGAGAAGTCGCGCGACAAAGCTATGCTAATACCGCGTTTGATCCCACCGCTGCTTAGCAAGTCTATGAACGGACCCGGACTACCACCGCCTCTATACTGGACTCCGGACTTACTCTGTCCTTATTACGTCGACACACTGACTAAACTAAACTAAAAAAAAATTAATACACATTTCACACACGGCTGGCTAGCCTCATACTGAACCATTTCTAGTTTGAATTATGGTTGCTAACACAACTGATGTACTACATATGTTATCTTATCTTAATATAGATCTATGGTCAGAGTATGAGTAATGAAAAGCTATCTCAATATACTTATATAAATCTCGTGTCACAATATTTGTCCTCAATGGACTCCAACCGATTATAATGAAATTCGCACACCATGTGCAGTTCGATCCAACTTGAGAGATAGGATAGTTTAAATCTCAAATTATAGTCGCAATTTTAATTTATTGCTAAATTTTGTCTGTTATTATTTGACAGTCACAATTATCTGTTAACTCCAAATGATTCTAACAGATGTCGATACCTTTCGACTGGGTTGAGTAAGTAATCAATAGATGGCGCTGCTATGGTAAATCTACGAACGTGTCATATAAGCTACACTATCTATTTTGTATATCCCTAAGTGAGGCAAAACAACGTTTGCCGTTAAATAACTTATTGACTCAGGCGTTACTTTGCGGAAATCCATTGTAAATAGATGACAAAATTAAATATTTAGTGTACTTCCGCTGTGATCCGAAATCCAAATTAAGACAAGTAAAGGAAAAATCAACTAAGATCAATAAACCAAGCTTAATTAACTAAGATTAATTAACTAAGATCAATTAACTAAGATTAATTAAGATTAACGTTACCTATCACAATTCGGAAGTTCTTAACTCTACACGTGTTTCGCCTAACCACAAGGCATCATCAGGAGATGCTGATTCACTCCGAAGAGTCAGCATCTTAGTTAATTGATCTTAGTTAATTAATCTTAGTTAATTAAGCTTGGTTAATTGATCTTAGTTGATTTTTCCTTTACTTGTCTTAATTTGGATTTCGGATCACAGCGGAAGTACACTAAATATTTAATTTTGTCATCTATTTTTAACGTTTGCCGGGTCAGCTAGTACATACATAAATACTTGATGTCGATACATATTTAACACTCAGACTGACAGCCAACTAATTTAATCACAAAGTTGAAAGAATCGAACCCGGCACCTTCTGATTGCAGAGTTAGTTAAAGTGTTTAAAAGTGATTTTAGTTCAAGACATCTTTGGTTTATTTCTCCACGTATGCTGTCCGCTTTCACTAGAGCCCTCACGGAAAATCTTAAGAAATACAGAAATTTATTAGCCTTAAATAACATATGTTAAAGGCAAGTCATACTACAATAAATACTTAATACTTAAAAAAAGATAAAATTAAATAAACTTACAAATTTCATTAAATAAATATTCTTACTACACACATTAGCACTTGTTTGTCATGTCTATTAAATTTAAAATAGAAGACAAAATTAAATATTTAGTGTACTTCCGCTGTGATCCGAAACCCAAATTAAGGCAAGTAAAGGAAAAATCAACTAAGATCAATTAACCAAGCTTAATTAACTAAGATTAATAATATAATTGATTAATTAACTAAGACTCTTCGAACGACAAGTCAAGAGTGACTCTCGACTTGTCGTTCGAAGAGTCAGCATCTCCTGATGATGCCTTGTGGTTAGACGAAACACGTGTAGAGTTAAGAATTTCCGAATTGTGATAGGTAACGTTAATCTTAATTAATCTTAGTTAATTGATCTTAGTTAATTAATCTTAGTTAATTAAGCTTGGTTAATTGATCTTAGTTGATCTTTCCTTTACTTGGATTTCGGATCACAGAGGAAATACACTAAATATTTAATTTTGTCTTCTATTTACAATGGATTTCCGCAAAGTAACGCCTGAGTCAATAAGTTATCTATTAAATTTATTTATTAAATTTAAAGTACTACTTCTTTCACGATACAAGATGGAATAAGCCCGGATTCCGTATTGTTAGTGACCATGGTAGACCTACCCGTGTATTCCAAAAAACTAATTATTTATGCCCGCAACCACATTAGCATGTTTTAATATTAATTAGCCGAGGTTTTGGACTTTACCTGACTCTCATACAAGGGACGCTAACATACCCCACTAACCTTATTAACTAACTGACTGTATAACCATAAGCAGCCCACTATATGATCCCACTACAGGGACTCGGGGCCTTCTCTCACGAGGAGAGAGATTTAGGCCATAATCCACCACGCTGACCAAGTGCGGGTTGACACACGTCTTCGGATAGTGGTGATGATTCACACAGTCGTGTGTGCCGCTGAATCGTTTTTATTTTAGTAGTTTTGACTATGGTGCAGACCGTGCCGTCACTTTCTGGCCACCTAAGATGAAAAGAGACGGGGCTTCTTTAAGTTTAGTTTAGTCGTGTGTGCAGCTGAATCGCCACCAGTGGCGATTCATTGTGGTCCTCAAATAGTATGTCGGTTTCCTCACGATGTTTTCCTTCACCGTAAAGCGAGTGCAAATTCACACATAACTTGAAAGAAGTCATTGGTGTAGGGCCGGGATCGAACCAGGAGACGTCTAATGGAAAAGCAGACGTTTTTACCATCGAGCTACAATCGCTTTTTCAACTGACTTCACTTTGAACCTAATAAAAGAGTTATTTTCCTCAAACACCTTTGGCATTTAACTGTAAGATTAACCTTTGGAAAATGTTCAAGAAAATGGTTATTTAATGTTTTCTGTTAGAATGAAGATTGCTTTATAAACTCGTCGCGAGGTTTTCTTGTAATGAGCAGTAGAATGAAAACCACAATTAAAAAAACATGTTAATTTACGTTTACGTGTATTCATTTCCTAATGAAACCTTCATGATTACGTCACGAAGGAAGACTGTTAATATTTTTTAAAATATCGAATCCTCAATAACTAACTAACTGGGTTGGCGCGTCGACCCGAATCGGATCTTGGCCTCCGATACTAACAGACGCCACTGTTCTCGGTCCTGTGCCTTCACCTGAATCCTCAATATATAGATATTTTTAAATACATATATCAATATCGGAGTTTGATATATTGAAAAAAAATTGATATTTTTTTCGATATTAATTTATCGCCTTTATTAAAACAAAAACGTTCTAAGGTCGGCTCAATAATAATTTGCAATGTTTAAAATTCAGTAAATTTATCAAACAAATTAAATTATCTCTTATATATAAAATTTCCGTGTCACAGTGTTTGTTACCGTACTCCTCCGAAACGGCTTGACCAATTTTTTCCAAATTTTATATGCGTAATCAGTAGGTCTGAGAATCGGTTACTGTATATTTAGATTTTTTATTTTTTTTATTAAGGCAAAACAACGTTTGCCGGGTCAGCTAGTATAAATATAAAACTCTCAAAAAAATACTATCAAAAGAAACCTAGAAACAGATCAGTTTCCCAACATTTCTAACCGCAGCCCTAGTAAAGACTCCTCTAAACTAAAAACAATCCCGCCCACTATCTAGCGAATCATAAATTATAAAAACTTCTCGAACAATCCCGACTTTTAGATTTAACTTTAGGAATTTAAAGCGCGCGGGATTCCGGAGACCGTATAATGGAAGTCAAGAAGTGTTCATTGGAGCAGTGCAGCCCGCATGGCATGGCAGGGGGAAAGATATAACACTCCTGCAAGAAAATTAACCCTCTACCAAGGATTACTTGTCACTCATAAAAACACCTTTTATGCAAATTGACGACCTCGTTGACGTAATGGTTACTATGCCAGAACGCCAATCTGAAGATTCCAGGTTCGATTTCCGGCAAGGCCAACATCTTAGTGCTTAACTAAATTTGTTGGCTGTGGGCCTGGCTATTAAATATGTTTGAGGATTGAGTCGCCTCCGTCCGTGGGAGAATACCCCGAATATGTAGCCCCACACGTGATCCTCGGGTGGTGCGAATCAGGCGTCACATACTGGTGGTAGGCTTCGGCCGTGGTTAGTGACCACCCGCCGGACTAAATCTCGCCGCCAAGTGGCCTAGCCACGTTCCGGTGTGTAGTCCGGTGACACCGTTCCCAGAGGTCGGGTCAGAACAGTTGCGTGCCACAGTCTGATACCGAACATGAGACACGCTGAGCCACAACATCGGGAGACTAGTCGCGGAGGGTAGCGGGATCCGAGGCACGGTGCACCGCTGGCCGACCGCAGTCAGTAGGGGACCCAATCGTGAGTTCGCCACTCACGTGAGGCTGTCCCGCCAACTCGCGAAAAATCCCGGGAGTGCGTCATCGTGCCGGTTGGCTACCGGAAGAGAGGGCGCGATGAACACTTTCGGGGGGGCTCGGGCGTCCCCGCAGTCTCCAGGCTAGTCCCCCTTCGGTGTGTGTGGTCCTGCTGTGTCTCACTGGTCACACGACGTGAACGCCTCGTTCTACTGCCGACCTCTTACCTTACCTCAACTTTTAATTATGGGAAGCAGAAAATGGAAAAGAGCACCACAGCGGTTTCACTCCCTCTCTTTAAAAGTGCACCTCATAAATATTAGAGGGCTGCACTCTAATATCGTACCTGTCCACTACCACCTCGAGACAGATAAACCGCACCTCCTGTTTCTCACGGAGACGCAGATCAGATGTCCATCCGATGTGTCGTACTTATCTTACCCAGGGTATACCCTGGAGCACAATTTTAAACCACATGCGGGCGTATGCTTATACGCTCGCGATGACATCTGCATTCGGCGTCTCCGGAGATTTGAGGACCCCTGCTTCTCAGTGCTATGGTCACTGGTAGACACAGGCATTGAGAAAATTCTTTATGCCTGTGTGTACCGGTCGCACAGCGGAGATATGGAGACAACTCGGCTAATTGATTACCTCAGCGAGAAGGCGGATGAAGCTCAACAGATGTACCCTTCGGCTCAACTGGTGTTACTAGGGGATTTTAATTGCCATCACCAAGATTGGCTACATCCATACCTGGACACCAATCATGCTGGGAAAGAGACGCGGAAGCTTGCTCTCAGTTTAGGTCTCACCCAGCTTGTCCATGGAGCCACTCGGGTACCAGATGTTGACTCGCACACACCTTATTGCTTGGACCTTCTGCTGACAACTGATCCGGACAGGTACTCGGTTTCGATTTCATCGCCACTGGGTCGTTCCGATCACTGTTTGGTGAAATCTGTATCCGTTTACTCCCCGCCCGATCCTAGTCCTAAAGGTTCGCGGCGGATGTGGCGATACAAGTCAGCAGATTGGGATGAGATGCGGTCATTTTTTGCATCTTTCCCTTGGCGGCCAGTTTGCTTCTCTTCTAGCGATCCCAGTGTCTGTGCTGATGCCGTAACTGATGTGATACGGAAAGGGATGAAATATTATATCCCATTCTCTGATGTTCCATCGACTGGTAAGACTCGCCCATGGTTTGGATCTGAGTGTGGACGCGCAGAAGCGTGCAAACATCAGGCATACCAAGCCTGGGCTGAAGCTTGACAGCGCAAGGCATCTGATATTCGTGAAAAGAAGAGAGCTTTTAATAAGGCCGCTAAGTCCTGCAAGAAGGTCTTACAGAAGGCTCGTTTTGACCATATTGGTCGAATAGGGATCAAACTGGCTTCATACCCGTCGGGGAGTAAAGCGTTTTGGTCCCTAGCTAAAGCGGTTGAAGCGAACTTCTGCCGCCCCTCGTTGCCTCCATTGCAGAAACCTGACGGTTCGCTGGCACACACCGCCGAAGAGAAGGCAAACTTGTTTGCATCTCTGTTTGCGGAGTCTTCACGTCTAGATGCTGGTAGCGCGATTCCTCCAGTTATGCCCGGTTGTCCGGTGGTAATGCCAGAAATCCGGATTCGCCAGGCTGAGGTTCGAAAAACGCTGCGCAATCTAGACGTGAATAAGGCCAGTGGACCAGATGGTATTCCTGCTATTGTACTGAGGACATGTGCGCCCGAGTTGTCCCCTATATTGACACGCCTCTTTAGACTCTCTCTTGAGACTGGATTAGTACCGAAGTCCTGGAAACTTGCTAACGTGCAGCCAGTGCCCAAAAAAGGTAGTCGAGCCGACCCTGCCAACTACAGGCCCATTTCGGTCACTTCCATACTCTGCAAGAGTATGGAACGTGTCCTGAACAACAGGCTCCTGGCGTACCTAGAATCGAACGACCTCCTCAGTGACCGACAATATGGCTTTCGCCGGAACCGGTCAACTGGGGATCTTCTAGTGTACGCCACGCACATCTGGAGTGAGGCCATCGAGAAATTCGGAGAAGCCCTAGCGGTTTCTCTCGATATTTCTAAGGCCTTTGACAGGGTTTGGCACGACGGCCTTATCAGCAAGCTTTCCTCCTTCGGTTTGCCCACTGGTTTTTGTGCGTGGATATCAAACTTTTTGAGGGATCGATCAATCCGAGTAGTCATAGATGGCTGCTCGTCTGATCGAATGGCTATAAACGCCGGTGTCCCTCAAGGTTCAGTGCTCTCTGCAACTCTCTTCTTGCTGCATATTAATGATCTGCTCAAGCCTGGCATCATAGGGTATGCAGACGACAGCACGGTTGTAGAGAGCTATATGTCCAACGCACGAGCCAGTGCGGCTGATATCCAGTTACTCAGAGAGGGCATGGTCGAGCGCATAAACGACACCTTACAGGCAGTCTCCGATTGGGGCGATGCCAATCTGGTTAAATTTAATGCTGCTAAGACTCAGGCATGTCTATTCTCCGCCAAGAAGAGGCCATTTCATCTGGCCCCTACTTTCCGAAATGTGTCCGTTCCGATCACAAACCAGTTAGAGCTTCTCGGTATCACCTTGACCTCGTCTCTCAATTTTGGTTCATATATTGAATCCAAAGCGCAAGTGGCTGCAAAAAAGCTAGGTATCCTCTCAAAGGTGCGACAGTACTTCAGGCCTGAACAGCTGCTCACCTTGTATAAAGCGCAAGTTCGGTCGTGCATGGAGTACTGTTCGCATCTTTGGGATGGTTCTGCCAAATATCAGCTAGAAGCACTTGAGTCCATTGAGAGACGAGCTAAGAAGCTCATCGGCAATTCTTGCGTTACGAAGGCGAAACTTCAGAGCCTAGAGCACCGACGCAAGGTTGCTAGTTTGTCGGTTTTTTATCGGTTACATTTCGGGGAGTGTGCTATGGAACTTCATAATTTGATTCCACCATCTCCGTTCTACTACAGAACGAGCAGAGAGACAGTGAAGAGAGACACCGATACAGAGTTGAAGTTCCAAACTTTCGTACAAAACGCTTTGCGTCGACCTTTATTGTTAGGACTGCGAAGCTTTGGAACTCACTACCTGAGTCTCTGTTTCCTGAGAGGTATCATCCGGGGGCCTTCAAAAGTAGAGTTAATAGGTATCTTCTAGGTAAGCGTGCCACACCGTAGACTGCAGTGCAGCTTAACATCAGGCTAGCTGTAGTCAAACGCTAACCTATCAAGGATAAAAAAAAAAAAAAAAAAAATGTATATGTAGTATATCAGTTGTGTTAGCAACCATAATACAAACTAGAAATGGTTCAGTATAGGGCTAACTAACCGTGTGTGAAATATGACCTAATATTAAAAAAAATTGCTTTAGTATCATGAAAACTAAACCCTCCTAAGGATTACTTGTCACTTATAAAAACCCTTTATATTAACGCACCCTTATCTCTAGTATCAGCAAAACAATATTTTTTATACGTTAGAAAATCGTGCAAAAAAAATACATTCGTTCCATACAAAAAATTCACCTGTACCTCAAACAAAATGTATTGACATTTTCATATTTCAGACCTCATTTAAATTTATTATTACATTTAAAGTAGAGTAAATAGGTTACTTCTAGTTAAGCATGTCATATAGACTACAGCACTGTTTAACATCAGGTAAGCTTTTTAAAAGCAAATCTATCAATGGTAAAAAAGGTCTTTTTCGACTTACATTTTGGAATTCGACCAGATAGGGCAGGGCGCTTAACCTCATGAGTCAGTGACACTCTGACCTAAGATGGCGCATGCTTAGTCTGGAATAACTGTATCTCAAGTAGGTTGCCGAAACACATCGCTTGATACTTAATGAGGTCTTTACAAAAAATAAGATCACAAAGGGTTATCAGGATACTTGTGTTTTGACTTCTTCTAAGTCGGTACGCTCTTGACAAAGCGGTCGTGGTCGTCAAGAAGTAGTAGTGGATGGGACAGATAGTACACGCCTCACGTGTTTTGACTAGAGGATAAGATATCTTTCCCGTTGTTGTGCTAGCCGGGCTGGAGTTATCTCGCGTTCGAAACGTGGAGAGAAGTAGCTTCCATCCAACTACTTGTATGAATAGTTTGAGCTCAACTTGTAGCTCTCTTCTGTGCTTATCTTCTCTTCTCGCAACTTGTTCCAACTTAGTAGCTACTTAATAACTCGGCTAAGAAAACTTATTATAAACTTATTATTATATGAAATGAAAAACTTATAATGTGCTATGTGTAAATTCTACTAATATTAAAAATGCGAAAGTTTGTATGTATGTTGTATTTTTGTTACTTCACGCTCAAACGCCTGAAGGATAAAGGAGTAAAATAGATTTTGAAGTTATTTGCGTATCCCACTGGAACCACAATTGTTTCGGCATAAAAGTAGTATAATGTGGTAATCCAAAATCTGACCTATCTTCACACCAAATTTCTGCAAAATCGTTCTGCCGCTTGAGCGTGAAGAAGTAACAAACATACACACACACAAAAACTCGCATTTATGATATTAGTATGATAACTCGCCAAGCGGCTGGTAGAGGTTTCGGGTGTCCAGAATGCTGCCTTTTATTTCGGCTGCCAGCATTTTGGGCACCTTTTTCTCTACCCCTGGTCTTTTTTAGGTTACTTTTTTTTAAAGTTTAAAGTTTAAAGTAAAAATGTTTTTTTTTTTATGACATACACATAGATCGTTACATAATAATATTTAGTATATATATATTAGTATATCTCGTAGTTACACTAAAAATATTCTTAGTCTAATAATTAGTAACATGTCTAAATATGCAGAGATTAATTTTTAGTTAGTAATTATTTACATGAGTTTATCTTGTTTATCTTTAATCATAAATAAATTAAGAGTATGATAACCTTAACACTACATTATCAATACTTCACACCATGAAATTTTAGGTAGTAAAGTTAAGTAAGCGTAAGTAAAGTTATAATTATTATAATCATCATATTATGTGTGTATCTCATATCTTTATCAAATGTTATTATATATATCATGCATGTGTATAAATACAATTTTATTATATATTATATTCAAGTCAATTTACAATTATATAATAAATAATTGTAAATTGACTTGCCCAAAACGGTGCGATATCGTGAGGTTATAATAATAATATAACTTTATTGCAAACTAAAAAATAGAGAAAAAAAAATCAAGGTATTTTATATAGGTTAATAAATTGTTTGATTTTGATTTGATTTGTTAATGTTACGATCTACAAGGATTTACATATTAATTTCCTTAGCCATAATAATAATGGTAAAGATCTCCCATTAAGTCAGTAAAACCAAAAGGCTAAAGATAAACGATTTGTCCTGCGGGTTGTGTACCGCTTGTTGCTGGCCGCGCGCCAGACAGGGGAGACCAACCTTTCAAGGTTTAAGATCAAGTCCATTTCTAATGTCAAGTATCTTTGTAGTTAAATATTATTATGTAACGATCTTAGTGTATATCACTTAAGGTAAATAAAAACATTTTATACTTTACTTTTACTTACTATTTATAGTTACTAAGTTGTTTGAGATAATATTCTAATACTTATATGAAAGACTAGCAAACTCAGCAAACTCCGTTTTAGTATCACCACCATAACCTCCTTTTCTGTTGAGTTTTTTCCTGCATATGTTTGCTACTGCCCTCACGGAGCCCGAGACCTTTCCAACGAATGCTGTACCGTGGAAATCGGTTCGTGCGTTCGCGAGTTATAGCGGCAGGAAGGAAAACCCCACTTATTTTTGTATTAAAGATATTCCAAGAAATTATGTCAGGTTTTCTATTCAGACGTGCTATTAAGGCGAGGACAAGGGCAAAAATCTTGATTTCACAGTTTTTTCGCTATCAGACTTATGAATCAGAAATAAACCAGATTAAAAAAAAAACAAAATTAAGTTTTTGAACCAGTTTTTTTTCGTATTGGTTAAATGGTACCAAAATAGGTATAAATATTCTTAGAGTGGTTCTACAGACGGCCTTTAAGCTATTTTATAGATTTAAAAGGTGACCTTTATAAGCCTTTAAGTTGTTAAGTTATTGTAAGCATACATTTTTATTATTTAAATTTTTCCTTTGCTTAATTTGGTTTCAGATCACAGCGGAAGTACACTAAATATTTAATTTTGTCCTTCTATCTTTAATAAAGATACTTTGACAATTGGATTAGGGCTAGCCCGAACCCTGCGCTCCAGGGATGTGCATCTTTTGCGCATGAAAAGAAGAAAAGTTAAAACAACCAACGCAATATTTACACGTATTCTGGATGGTAGATGGTGGTACGGCGGGGAGTGTCCGGCGCCCGATGTGTGATGGAGTGATCCACTAACTCGCTCGTTAGTCGGCCGACTCGCCGCTATCCCGCTATTACCACTACTTGTCACCAACAAGGATAACATATTGTCGCTTCTACTTAAATATCTTGGAACATCTTTCGTAGAAAACAGAATTACGGTGTAAACTCCATGTAACGTCACTCGATTTAGTGACAAACTCTCTAGAGCGTCGAAATCAATTGGCTTTAGTTTTTTATGATAAATAGGCTTATGTTTGACCGCAGCTTGCCTGATATTAAGCTTGACGCTTGCCTAGAAGGATCCTATTTACTCTAGATTTGAAGACGCTCAAATTGTACTTCTCGGGAAAAAGAGACTCGGGAAGAGAGTTCCATAGCCTCGCAGTTCTCACAATGAAGGTCGAGGCTTACTTGGTTTAGCTTGTATTCTATACAGTGATACATTCTCTCTATGTAACGACCACTCTCTATAACGCCATAAAATGCACAGTCCCTTCGGTGTCTTTATATAGAGTATAACCTGTACTTACAAAAGGCCTCTCTGTTAATGTCTGTACTCTGTGTTCCACCCCGGGGGGTTTCGGGGGCGGGGAGAGGTACTCCGTGACAAATGAAAACACTTAGGAAAAATTAGCTTCACGACGCGTTGAAAACAATCCGGGCAGACGCCTTTTTCACTTTCCCGGTATATTTATATCGACGCAGAGAAATTCCCTCTTTTATTTTGAATAGGTTCCATTTTTCTTCACATTTTTTCGTGGATTCGATTTCCTTTACATATTGGAGATTTTGTGCTATATGTTTAGGGTTGCGTACCTGACTGGTATTATAATAAAATAATGTGACATATTCGACATGTAATAACTAATAAAAATGACGTAATAATCTTATTTAACCTTGACATACTTTTTAGACATTTTATATGATAAATAAAAAAAATAGAAAGTGACATGTATTATAATTCTGGGAAATAAAAGATATTTTTATTTATTTTATTTACCTGATGGGTATAACCGGACCCTACTAAAACTACACTCTTTATCTCATCTAGTAACAGATAGGTACTAGAATGTATTTCATTACATAATCTGACAGATTCATTTTTCACATTTCTGTTACTCTTACTCGTAAATAAAAGAACATACTATAATATTTTAGCATTTATCTGGCCGCTACCATGGTTTATATATATTTTTTTATATTATTCACTAGGAAGTATGGTGATTTATATATATAAAAAAACTCACGAAGCAAGAGACCTTTTTCGTCGTGCGGAACCCTTCGATCGCGAGTGAGACTCACGCTTGACCACTTTCTTCCACTAAGTAATGATTGTGGGTGTTACTGCGTTGTTTAGAACCGCTATATCACCAGGCGGTTGATGTGACCGCAACTAACCGAGTTACGAGAAACATTTTCAATCGCGCCACGGATAGTTTACCGATACTTTTGCACCCTTCGGGGGGTTAATCACATACACTTGTGTTTGTACAGTACACACACACACACACATACACGCATGTATATACACACACACACATTGGGGATTAATAACAATAATTTCAATATCAACTATGTGGGCCTATGAGGAAATCCTCTTAAACGGTCTCTTACTTGGCTTAATGAATGCTTGTACTAAGACTAACAGCCAAGACCTACTATAAGACGCGATTTCCAACCGGCGGTAGCGCTTAGATGAAAATGACAACCTTTTGCATTGTCACCCATACAAAGAGTGTCCGCATCGACCGTTTCTTAACTTCGGTGATTGCGTCAAATCACTCTAGTCGAACTACAAGCGCTACTCATACACATAATTGATATTAGTAGGAGTTTATACGGCTGCTATGCATTAACGCTTTAACAAGTTTTACATCACAGATTGAATGGTTGAACAAATATTAATTAAAAGAAACAAAACAAGGTTTTGTCGAAGCGGCCATCTTAGATAATAAACATAAATCATAGTAGTTGTTGTATCAACTACAAAAACAATCGTGCCACGATCATTTACATATCATAGGAATAAAAGGTGTCCCAATACATTACCCTGAGGTAGGCACCACAACAATGTCCCTTCTATAGAAACTGTCTACTATTTTATTGAGAACTAAAATATAATCATATTATGGTCAAACATTAAAAATATTAATACATTACGCATAGGGGAGTGGTTCGATTTACTATGTCTTTTAAACTTTTTTTTTACTATTAACAGCTAGGTAGTAGACCAGTAGGATATCTGCATAACTACACGGCTTCAGATGTAGCATGCCTAGTCTTAAATGACTGTCTCGTAAGGAAGCTGTCGAAGCACTTAAATGCTTGATATTGCTTGAATTTTTGGTTCAAAATGGCAGTTAATGGAGCGGTCTTGGAACAAAGCTGTACTTAATTCTAGTAGTATTGTTGGACACAATAAGTCCCGAGACCAAGCGAAAGCTCTCTAAGTCTCGTAAAGCCGTCGAATCCTAAACTTTCCCTGCAAAGAAGCGGACCCTTAAGTTTTTTATTCTTTCCGTAATTAACTTACTTAAAAATACAATTTAATTTAGCCTTTGTTTGAGGCAAAGCTGGGGCTGGCGAGGCTTCGCAGTGACGATAGGTATTCAACTCTTTCGGAGCTGGTTTTATTATTTATTCCAAAAGAATACGAAAGACGATGGTTTCCGCTGAAACCAGATTATAAAAGTGAATATTTTGTATAAAATAAACATAATATATATAACATAATATAAACATAATATATTAAGGTGAATGGAATGTTATTTAAAAGTCAGTATCAAATAATTAATCGACGACCTCGTTGGCGTAAAGCTTACCATGCCGGACTGCTAATCAGAAGGTTCCGGGTTCGATTCCCGGCCCGGTCAACATCTTTGTGCTTAACTAAATTTGTTGGCTGTGGGTCTGGGTGTTAAATATGTATTTATATAATATAATATGTATGTATATGTAGTATATCAGTTGTGTTAGCAACCATAATACGAGCTAGAAATGGTTCAGTATGGGGCTAACCAACCGTGTGTGAATGTGTAAAAAAAAAATGCTAAGACTTTTAAGGTGATATGGGAGCAAAATATAGCATTTTTTTTTAAATATAAAAAAAAATAGCCAAGTGCGAGTTGGACTCGCGCATGAAGGTTTCGTACCATTGTTGTATTGGAACCCCCCTTGAATATTATTTATAATGAAATTATACAAAACGCTGTACAAAGGCTCACTAAATTCAGCCTAATTTAATTACAGTCCATTAGGATAGAAATTGACAATTTGACAACCAGAGTTGTGACATGGTTATCATGGTTACATTAAAATAGTTTAAATAATTATGCATTAGGCTGCGAAGTTTTCAATTCATTCTCGTATGTTTGTTGTATGGAAGATCCCCGCAAATAAGTACCTGTCTTATATAACTTTTTAAATTTAATTTGGTAGCTAATAATCATTTATATATTTTGTGAACATTTTAAGTGTCTAGCAGGTACCGTTATTGATCTATAGTAAAAAAATACGAAAAAAAAACACGTTTATTTTATGGGGGCTCCACTTAATATTTTGTATTTTTTAATTCATTGAAAAAAAAATAAAAAAGGACTAATTATGACAGCCGTCATCGTTCTTCTATTGTTAGCGGGAGCTAATTAAATACAAATATGCTTTGGAATGAGTCTCTGTTTCCTGAGAGGTATCATCCGGGGGCCTTCAAAAGTAGAGTTAATAGGTATCTTCTAGGTAAGCGTGCCACACCGTAGACTGCAGTGCAGCTTAACATCAGGCTAGCTGTAGTCAAACGCTAACCTATCAAGGATAAAAAAAAAGGAATGTCCCTCGAGAGCCAGAATTTCCAGACAAGGCATGCACCTTTAGCCAAAGAGTCGCTAACTTATATGGTTAAACAGCTCTTTGATCAAATACCTAGCCGTAGTATAAAGCCGGCCCGTGGGTACAAGGAGTAAACAAGGCAAGTACCATTTAGTTAACAAGTTGAAGATAAGTTGTCTGAAATGAAAAAAGTTGTGTCGTGGCTGACATCGATTTAAACTTGCTGCTTTCAACATCAGATATTGTTTGGCTGTTTACACTCAAGTGTCGAGTGTCTAGTGTCGAGTGTCGAGTGTCGAGTGTCGAGTGTCGCGCTCGCGACACTGAGCGGTGACACTTTTCAATCCAATGACTAAGAAGTGCTACATACAGAAATTAGAATTAGAATTGTATTATAGTCAAATGTATATGTAGATGATAATGTATTTGTGTATGTTTTTGTATTGTAATTGTAATTAGAATAAAACTAAACTTAAACTTATACTAAACTAAATTAAATTGTAGCTTAACCTATTTGTCACCAACTACTTTTGTAGTTTTGTTTTGATTCTTTGTTTCTTTGTAATACTTATATTTGTTCATATTGTGTACAATAAAGTTAGGAAAATAATCTAGTTTTGATCCTGGTTAATTAATCTTTTTTTGTTATAGTTTTGATTATTTTCTGTTTTGTGAACCATAATAAATAAATAAAATAAAATAAAATTGTGTAGATTACAGATAAATATTATAAACAGGTAGAATAACGAAATTATAATTATGATCTAATTGCTAATCGAGATATTATACATAGAGGTTTTTTCTTGACAAATCCATATTGTATCTTGTTATTAATAATAATTGTGTTTGTAATAGGATACCTTATGATGAATAAAAATATTATATTCTATTCTATCCAAAGAAATTACTAATTATAGGAACCAATATTATAAATGCAAAAGTTTGTGTATAAGTAAGTGTGTGTGTTTGTAATCCAAGATCTAACCTATCTTCACACCAAATTTCATCAAAATCGGTTCTACCATTTGAGCGTTAATTTGAAACAAACATAATATAAACTGTCACAATTATAATAGATTTCAAATAAATCACACAAAAAAACACACACATAATAAAAAAACCTTACAAATAGTAGATTAAATCTAAGTCAGTGTCCGCGGGTAAGGTGCCTAAAATGCTGGCGGCATTACCTCGCTGGATCGACAAGCTTATACGTTGGCCGAGGTAAGCGCCAGTTCTTGGGTCATTTGTTTTGTCCACCAGCCGTTTGGACAGTTCAAAAAATAATACCATTTAAAATGTTAAAATACATTAAGTTATGTATAAAAATGGGTTTTTAATTTTTTAATATTTTAACTTTTGACCTTGAATATTTTTTTCCTTAAACGGGAATGATGGGGAACTTGTAGACATTATTTATAATTATATTTTAAACAATTTCATTGAAAGTCAGCTTGTTAGGACTTTATGTAACTTCAAATGTCTAAATTGACCGGACTATAAGTATGAAAAAAAGGTTATTGCATGTTTTAACGTAAGTGATCATTGTAATCTTTGAGGGAAATAAATGTCTTTAAACCTTAAACCTTTTTATATCCATCCACAAAGGTATAAAACCTCCTCTGTCAGGGTAATGTCAGCGAAGCGCGTTCCCGAGCTTAGCTCCCCTTATCCGATCCCAGCCCCGGTACACCTGACATTCTCCCTTAAAGCCTTTTGTATTTTACAAATCGTATAACAAGTCGTTAGTAATCTTGTCACGATGGGTTTACATCACGCGAATGCTCATTCTAATCCTCTCCGACAAATTATATTAGGGTAAAATGAGTAAGGATAATGCTTTGAATCGCAAAATATTACAAAACTAGTTACGCCTCCTGGTGTTACCCACGTGAATCCGAGCAAAAGGCCACCATAAAAAATAAAATAGTGAAGTGTATTTTTAGACTTTTTTGGATGTATTAAGTTTAGTATAATATCTTATCTTAATATATATAAATCTCGTGTCACAATGTGTGTCCTCAATGGACTCCTAAACCACTTAACCGATTATAATAAAATTCGCACACCATGTGCAGTTCGATCCAACTTGAGAGATAGGATAGTTTAAATCTCAAATTATAGTCGCAATTTTAATTTATTGCTAATTATTGACAGTTATTATTTGACAGTCACAATTATCTGTTAACTCCAAATGATTCTAACAGATGTCGATACCTTTCGACTGGGTTGAGTAAGTAATCAATAGATGGCGCTGTACCCCTAAGTGAGGCTAAACAACGTTTGCCGGGTCAGCTAGTAGTTATATAAAAATAGTAAATTATGGCAAACAAAACACACATAAATATTATATACCTTAATTCATAAAAACTGAATTTAAGTCCTAAGCGCTACATTTAAATTATTTTTGTGTTAAGATAACGTACAGAGTCCATGAATATATATAAATTCCATGAATCACTCTGATGTTTGTTGACCAGGTTAATAATTCTAGATACTGGTGAGTCACAAATATTTGAAATTGTAGTTCTATAGCATGATGTACGACATTCTAATTTAAGTCATTGGAAGGAACTAACCTCCATAACACGGGCGCTTAGTCCAGTTTGAGGGTAAGGGAAAATAAATTATGTACTTTATTTTATTATTATAATTATGCATTTAATAAAAAAAATATTTTGAATTTTGAGTCGGCCCCTAATACGGTTCTACGAAGGATAGGTGCAATTAAGCCAAAGAAGCCGTCAAATCTTCTTTTGTGTTCTTTTTTGTACGCGTTCTGGCCGACTCCATTAAATTGAATATAAAATAATGAATTAAAGTCAGTGTATTGGATAGGTTAGAGCTAAGTGGCGGTAACAGCTGCTGATAGTCTGGAAATAGTTAAATGCCGAACAATTGAGAGACCGCCCGCGGCCTGGTAAAGGTGGGTTTACATTTGTCGTGTCGTGACGTGTTTTTACATTTAGACGTCTTGTTGTGAAAACTACACTCTGGGTTTGGCTGTTAGATAAAACTTTTTACAATATAAATGATTATCTAAATTTGAAAATTGACATTAGATTCAAATTGACTAATTGACATTTGATTCATATCACATACTATTGTATTGATAATATAATATTACTAGAGTAAGTAGTGAAAATTGACATTTTGAATAATATCATATACTATTGTAATGATATTATATTACTAGAATATAATTGAAAATTGACATGGATACATATCATATACTTTTGTAATGATATCATATTATTTGACTTGTAACTTTGGTGTTATCCTTAAATGATTTGTATTTGTATTTGCTTTCGGACGACGTTTCTAAGTAATTATTTCAGCCGTAGCGCAAAGAAAAGTGACAAGTTGATTATTTTTATTTATTAATTACAGCTAGGTATTAAAACACCTAGGTTTTTGACCAGACAAGAGTTGATAACAATTTGGTCTAAGGTACAGCATGTATGGTTTTTTTTATGAGGAAAATGCATTTACCGCCGGTCCGCTAATTAGAAGGTTCCGGGTTCGATTCCCGGCCCGGTCAACATCTTTGTGCTTAACTAAATTTGTTGGCTGTGGGTCTGGGTGTTAAATATGTATTTATATAATATGTATGTATGTATATGTAGTATATCAGTTGTGTTAGCAACCATAATACGAGCTAGAAATGGTTCAGTATGGGGCTAACCAGCCGTGTGTGAATGTGTCAAAAAAAAAAAATTACGCATTCTGCCGCCGCAAATCTGGATATGTCGGACTCGAGGGCCAGAGGGAAAACCGTGTTTTGATGGGTGACCATGCACAATACTGTCGTTTTTCACGTGGCATTTTGATCTGGGCGATATCGTGGCTTCGGTGACACGTCAAATTGTAGGTCCCGTCTTAGTACAAGCAGTTGTTGAGCTAAGTCGTAGGACAGGCTACAGGCGCTACTGTTTTGTAATAAACTTGTTTTTACACGCTTTATATTAGCTTCACCTGTATGTTTGTACTCGTATGTTTGTTTGTAACCGACTTCTTTGGGCGCGATTTTGACCCACTTTAAACGGCCAGATTTCGTTCAAACATTGTAAATTTATTGAGGACCAATGACAATACACTAATTTGATAAAATTGCGGTTTTCTAAAAAAAAGCATGTTTTTTATTTTTTTTAACTATTATTATTTTTTCTTTTATTGAAAATTCACAAAACAGTAAATATATAGCAATTTAAAAAACAAAACTAACAAGCGTAAACTTACTTCAATGATTCTGATAATTAAATTGATAATTAAATATTCTGATAATTATTTATTTTGAAAAATTTGAAAAAAAGGAGCAGGATTTGAATTAATATGACGCCAATACAAACCCAAAACCCACCTTTACGCAGACTATCTTTGTGGAATATAGAGTGAATGGAATCCTTGCATCTGTTTGCTGAGTATCTACAGCTCCATTACAATACTGCGTTTAAAACGCTTTAATTATTCAAAACAGTTAGCTTTATCAACGGCTGAAATAGCAAACCTAAATGGAATATTCTAAATTAATATAAATTAAGGAAACCCACCACGTTTTATTAAGAAATAACGACAAGATTTTTTTTCCTCATTTCATTTGACGACCTCGTTAGCGTAAAGGTTACCATGCCGGTCTGCTAATCAGAAGGTTCCGGGTTCGATTCCCGGCCCGGTCAACATCTTTGTGCTTAACTAAATTTCTTGGCTGTGGGTCTGGGTGTTAAATATGTATTTATATATAATATGTATGTATGTATATGTAGTATATCAGTTGTGCTAGCAACCATAATACGAGCTAGAAATGGCTCAGTATGGGGCTAACCAGTCGTGTGTGAATGTAAAAAAAAACTTTGATATGCTTTTTTTAGTCATTTTATGATAAATTTTATGAAACTGACATGTAATGTGATTCCGGCAAATGAAGGCTATTATTTTTATATATTTACTAGCTGACCCGACAAACGTTGCTTTACCTTGAGTTACCCTTATCAATTAGGGCTATGAAAAATAGATAGTAGCCGATTCTCAGACCTACTGAAAACGCATATAAAATTTGGTAAAAATCGGTCAAGCCGTTTCGGAGGAGTACGGTAACTAACATTGTGACATGGAAATTTTATATATTAGATTTTATTTTACAGTGCAACGTATCGATCGATCTATATACAGTGTAAACTCTATATAACGACACTGAAGGAACTGTGCAAAATAATAGCGTTATAGTCGTGTGGTCGTTAAATGGAGTGAATGTATCATTGTATGGCATACAAGCTAAACCAACTAAAGCCAAGGTTTCGACGCTTTAGAGAGTTTGTCGTTAAATCGAATGACGTTACATGGAGTTTACACTGTATGTCGTCCGTCAACTTCTGACACCTCCTAACTTACATTTGAGAATTTGAAAACTTAAAACTCCTAACTTCCACACAATAAAGAAAAACTCAAAATAATAGCTATTTTGCAACATTAGTAGTAAAAGCATTTAAAAAATGACCAAGTGTTTTATTTTTTATTTTTTCAATAGTCTTCATGGTGGCTATATAATTCTGCTTATTGTTCCTCTTGTAAAATGTGCGTATAATCAGATAGGAGATCTCAGAAGTTCACGGACAATGTGTAAAATGTTTGATGTTCACCCAGACACGGAAACACTCTATCTATAGAATGCTTCCGTCTATCCTTATTAATACTCGTTTGAAAGCAATAATGTATAATTGAATTAATTGTTGTAAACAGCAGTATACCCCGTGTTGGTCGCAGCATCTCAGGCAAGTAGGCGATGAGACTCCGCTAATTAATTACTGCGTAGCTTTTTCAACTGACGGGGTAATACATTATGAAGCCTCCCCGCCTAGCATGGGGAAGGGAAATATTTGTCCCCGCAATAAAATTAGATATATATTCCCGCGAAATACGTCACTGCGCCAGTAAATATTTCATATTGAGAATCGCTAAATTAATAACGACATTTTAAAATTCACGAAACAATTCATTGTCTGCGGGCTTAAATGTATTAAATTAAAAAGGTTAAATAATTAACTCCTGTGTAATAACAAAACAAGTGTTATATTAAGAAAATACTTTTTTTAAATACCAACATAAAATTTCGTGGTTGCCCAATCATTACCGTTGACATATGAAAATAGTTGTGAAAAAGTTTGCAATCCGCCATCTTGTGTCGGCGGCCATTTTCGGCTCATTTGTATCAGATATATTTATTATACATTTATATTAGGACTCATTTCACACACGGCTGGTTATCTCGGTAGTTTGTATTATGGTTGCTAACACAAATGATATACTACATATACATTCACAAATACTTTGAATCAATACATATTTAACACCCAGACCGACAGCCAACAAATTTAGTTCATAAAAAATATATTGGCCGTGCTAGGAATCGAAACTTGGACCCTCTGGTTGGCAGTCCAGCATGGAAATCATTACATCAATTGTCAAATCCACCAATAAATTAAATTGACGATCTAATCCACCATTTAAATCACCTTTCAAACGAAAAACACAAAATTGTAACCGTTTCTTTCGTGCTTGCCCCAGACGGATTTTTTGTATGAGGGGATAAAATTAATAAAAATTAAATTACCTTTCCCCACGCTGTGGCAGCCGACCTGCTCCCCGTCCGGGCGGGTGGCGGGGGGTCGGCAGATCATTAATTAGAACATCGCTCAAACTCATCAGATAAGTATTTTGTCGGCGCCCGCACAGGGTCCGCACGCAGCTGCCTTACCTTCCTCTCTAGCCAATGAACAAAACATTTTTTTTAAATACAGACACGGCTAGTTAGCCCCATACTGAACCATTTCTAGTTTGTGTTATGGTTGCTAATACAACTGATATAAAGTTTCACCTCGCTGTCGTCGAAGCGAAAGTGAACTGGTTTCTTCTAGGCAAAGTTGCAGGCTAGGTTCGCCTCAATAAATAAATATTATATATTTTTTTACTCTGAATATGTCAGCGCTTGACGGAAGTCTATCATAAAAAGAGAGCCACATTCGCTCGGTTATGTTTATTAATTTTTCTTCTTCTTCGTATGAACTAAAAGGCCAAATTCCGGAGTAAAGAGTTTTTTGGCCGCCCGAAGGCCTCTGACTTGGCTTAACGACTGCTTGTACTAAGACTAACAGCCGGGACCTACAATTTAACGTGTCATCTGACCCACGGTAGCGGTATGACAATGTCACGATAGTCTTGTGCAAGGTCACCCATCCAAACACCGTCCGCATCGACCGTTGCTTAGCTTCGATGATCGCGTCAGATCACCTCAGCTAGCCGAGCTACAGAGACTAAAGTAATCTATACCAGTTTGACTATATAATTTAGATTTTTTGTTTGACGCAAATAGGCTCCGAAACTAGTGGACCGATTTGAAAAATTCTTTCACCTGAGGAAGCTACATTATCCCCGAGTAACATAGGCTATATTTTGTTTCTGTTTGCAACTTAGATTAATTTATAGGAAGATCTGCTAGTGCTTATTAATTAGAGATTGTAAATAGTTGTTGTGCAGGTTGTTAGATAACTTGCAAACGAGATTAGAGCGGAGTGGAACAAGACACAACTATTTATATTTAAATACATATTTGAGAAGTTACCGCGCTACTCCAAACTAATTAAACTAACATTCAGTTTGCTCGCATCCTTGTTATATTACAGGCACTATAAAACATCTTTGCTTACTTTTTTAGGACCTACCTAATAATAAAAACAGGACCCTATTACTAAGCCTCCGCTGTCTGTCTGTCTCCAGGCTGTATCTCAGAAACCGTAATAGCTAGAAAGCTGAAACTTTCACAAGATATGTATTTCCCGTGCCGCTATAACAACAAATACGAAAAATAAAAATATTAAACGAGGGATTCCCATGAAGTAAATGTGTTTTTTTTTATTTTGCTATTTGTCAATAACAGTAACTAGTAGACATTTAAAATGTTCACAAAATGTATAAAAAAATATAATATATATTATACCATATACTAAATGTAATTTTAAAGTATTTTTAACTCCATAATTATAACGACATTGGCTAAACCTTCTATATATTTACTTAGAGTAAATAGAGTACTTAATTATGTATTAACTATAAAAAGAAATTTAAAAAAATATATAAATTTAATATTTAAGCAAGTTCCTATACAAAAATGCTACAGAACCTTTCATGCACGAGCCCGATTCGCACTTGACCAAATATTAAAGTGTGATTTCTCTACACTGTAATGAAATTTGCAGCATCCAACAATACACGATAATGACCGTCATCGAACTAACAATGCAACCTATATATCATATACAAGGTGTTTCTTAACGGTGGGATAATATTAAAAAGTCTTCATACATATATAGGCATGTACCAAAATGTTAAAGAACAAATTTTTCAATACATTTTTATAATTTTATTCAAAAATCTTATTTACAACTCCCTACATACTCTACAATTATTTACAAAGGATTGTTTTACGAGTATAAGGATTTTTATATAAAATTTAAATAATTAGACAGTAAAATGACCTTAAAATGCCATTTTAATTTATGCACACATTTTTTAACCATATAGTAATCATTTTTTTTACATTTAATGAATATTTATTATTTTAGATAATTAAGTATTTATATGAATATTCTATTTATTGAATACATAATCAAATTAATTTAAATCTAATCTAAAATGAATTAAATTGAAAGTATATCTAAACTAAAAACCAGTGCCGGTGGGAAGAGTACCTAAAATGCCAACCGAGTTTATTTTTAATTTGTATTAATGACAACCCTAAGGAGTCATCACTGATAACTTATCAGATGGCACGCAAATAAGCAGCTCAAGCAACCGTATTCGCCCTCCAGTCAAGGCCACTGTTCAATAATAATATGCGTAGGTTTGAAACTCTTACAGTTTTACTTAAAAATCAACTTGCGATCACTTGAAATCTATGATACTTGGAATATGGAATACTTGCCTTGAACCTTGGGAACGGAATTAATTCTATGTCTAAGTATGTGTAGTAAAATTATTACACTGTACAACAATTTATTGATACATGTCACATTATATCAAAATTACAAATAAGAAAATTAATAACAGTAGAATATAATATAAAATATTATAAGTTAATTATTCATTAATTAGATTAGAACTATTATTCAGTAAAATAAATTATATAAATAAATACACACACACACACAAAAACCTTACAAATAGTAAATTGAATCTCAGTCAGTGTCCAAAGTTCAGTTTTTCAGTTTCAAAAATTCTTTATTTATAACTTATACATATTTGGAGGAACAATGTTAGTGTACTTATATCTAACCTAACATATTACATCATAATTGTTGATTATGTTTCGCAAGCTCGTTTGCTCATTTGAAACTTATTACATTCATGTTTAGTACCTAATTCTCAGACAATAAGTTGTTTTTAATTTAACATTATTTGAATTATAGTTTATGTACGCTTTAGTGGTAGCTTATACATTTTTTATAACACTTTTAAATAAATAAACAGTGCCATGCGAGACAATGGCAATATGGAACAATGAAGGTAGGTGAGCCGCGCCGCACTAGCTAGACATTCCGCAGCAAGCAGCGTGAACCATCGCATCGTGTAGGTACCGGTCAGTCAGTGTCCAAAGATAAGGTGCCTAAAATGCTGGCGGTATTACCTTGCTGTTATCTGTTATTAATTGTTAATTTTTTTAATTCATCAATATCATAAAATAAATTGTCAAACAAAAAAAAAATCCATACCTTTCAGCAACACCTTGTATATCATAATACATAGTATGAAGGAACAATGCGGCTCGCACAATACGGGGCTGGATGCATCAAATTGAGCCGGAATGTCGCATTCCGTGATGGTTTTTTTTTTAACTCCAGGAGTTCATCAATATCATAAAATAAATTGTCAAACAAAAAATATTATCACACCTTTCAGAAACACCTTGTACATAATAAAACATTGTATGAAGGAACAATGGCGGCGTTGCCAGCCCGCACAATACGGGGCTGGTTGCATCAAATTGAGCCGGAATGTGACATTCCGTGATGGAAGTGTGTATGTACAGTTCACGCACAATGCAATCGGTATTATTGGGTTACAACCGGGGGGGGGGGATATCTCCCCCCCCTTCAGTCATCACTCCCTCCCCATGGAATATCACGGGATGGACAAATTGCCTATTGTTCATTAGCAAATATTTCGTGACTCACTTGTCATGCTGACATTTCACTCCATGCGCTATTGGGTGTGTTCACTGATAATGTTCACATACACGTATACGGTTATACAGACAAGCGATTGTTTAAAGGTAAGCGGGAGCCTATTACTAAGCCTCCGCTGTCTGTCTGTCTCCAGGCTGTATCTCAAATCGTCAGATAGAAAGTTGAAACTTTCAAAAGTTGAGTGTTTCTCGTGTCGCTATAACAACAAATACTCAAGTGAGAAAAAAATTGAACGGTGCGTGGAATACGGGTGTCGGGATGCGGGATACGATGCAGATAGTATTTAATTGAGTATCATCTTTAAACATAAAGTATGCAATTTATAACGAAACTACTAGTTTATTATCTATTTTTTACAGAAAAATACTTCTTAGTAAAAATGTTATAATATTATTTCATATAAAATATTAAATTATTTACTGACAATAATATATTCCAGAAGTGGAATCACAGTTTTGCCGAGTTGGTTTCATAGGCAGAATCTTATATTCCTTACTGGATACTGGTTACGTAACATAATGAAGGAAAGGGAGAAAAATAATGAATCCTATCATTTAGATACCAGTATCATACAACGATATTTTTTTCATCGTATGATACTGGTTACCAAACTCTGGTATCATACACGGCCGAAGGGGTATTATATGGACTTGTAAATTTAATATTTACTAAAGAACTTTGGTTTGACTTTTGACTTTGGCATTTTACTTTTGACTTATGACTTTGACTTTTAAATATGACTTTAACTTTGCCATTCGACTTTGACTTTGGCTATGAATTTTGACTGTTGACTTTGACTTTTGATCTTGGCCTTGACTTTTGACTTTAAATTTGAATTTGACTTTGATTTCTGACTTTGAGTTTGACTTTTAATTTTGGCTTTGACTTTTGACTTTGTCGAAAATTCATTTTTATTGATGGGTATTGAACCCACACCTGCAGGTAACAAGCCTCCACACGCCCGGCTAAGCTAGCGTCGCTTCAAAATAGGAAAACAATAATATAAAGTCAAATTAGTCCCGGTCGCCGTGTGGTATGTATCTGGCACCGACCGCACGATGCAATGTAACTGTCCGAGTTGACTAATGAGCGTAATATTAACATTGCTATGCGTCGCGCCGTGTCGCGCCGTGTCGTGCCGTGTCGCACCGTGTCGCACCGTGCCGTGCAACTACCGGACTAATTACACTCGTATCGGAAATGCACAGTTATGAGCATGTAACGCGCAAATAAATATTGTTGTTCACATTGATATGTAGGGGGGTAATTTGCTGCATAATTTTGCGTCGTGATTTGTGTACGTGCTTTTTATAAGTTCCAATACTCAAAATAAATATAGTACTGTTGTTGACGACCTCGTTGGCGTAAAGGTTACCATGCCAGACTGCTAATCAGAAGGTTCCGGGTTCGATTCCCGGCCCGGTCAACATCTTTGTGCTTAACTAAATTTGTTGGCTGTGGGTCTGGGTGTTAAATATGTTTTTATATATAATATGTATGTAGGTATATGTAGTATATCAGTTGTGTTAGCAACCATAATACGAGATAGAAATGGTTCAGTATGGGGCTAACTAGCCGCGTGTGAATGTGTTAAAAAAAAAACTCAAAATAAATATAGTACTGTATTAAAACTGATAAGTCTAATTTAATTTATGTACAGTTATTATTATGTTATACCGAATTGCGATGGCTTCCCTAGAGTAAGGATCTCCGGTGTGTGAAACACAAGCTTGTCGCTCAGTTCGGAGCCTGACTCTGACCTCTGGGGAGTCTCACTGCAATAGGTAAATCTTATAACTTGAAAATATATACCTATACATGATTTTTGTAACGCTTAATAAATAAAGATTTTGATTTGATTTGAATTTCTGTTATTTGTTGTTTCTGTTGGACGAAAAACAATTGTTTTGACGTTGGTTAATCATTATTAAATGACTAGCTGCGACGATTGCTAGTCAGGCGAGCACTAGACAATGACTTATCACCTAATAATGGTTTCTTCACGATGTTTCTCTTCACTGAAAGCTCGAACTTTTTGGCGGGATTCGAACCCATGGCCTTCTGGACTTGAGGCGGTCGCACGCCAAAATGAGCTGCCATCGTTTCTAAGTTATTTGGATTTTTTTAAATAAACTAAATAATGGTGGCGATTCAGCGGCATACACGACTAAACCAAATTTAAAGAAGCCCCGTCTCTTTTCATCTTAGGTGGCCAGAAAGAGACGGCACGTTCTGAACCACACACAAAACAACTAAAATCACGTCAAATATGGAATGTTCGGGCAGTTTTAGAGATGATACAAATGAGTGCGGACTAAAGTCGCCTATATTTTCTACATTTGACGTGATTTTAGTTGGTTTAACTATAATAATAGTAAATAACTGAATAAGCACCAATAAGTCTAATCCTTCTAGAATACAACAAGTATCTTTTCATAAATTGTAATTTTGTTTATACCTGTATAATATTATTATAACAAGGTGTTACAGCAATCTAGAGAGACTGTGTAATATCGTAGCGAGTGCTACGACGCAGGCGTAGCTTGACGTAGCGGTGCTACGCCGTAGCAGGTGATACATTGTAATGAAAGTTATGTAACTCATTTAAGGTTCAAAAAAGGTTTATGTAACAAACCTGCGAGAATCATTCACCTTATTTGAATTTTATTTGTTTTCTAAGGTGATTTTTTATTTTGTACATTGTTTTTCTTGATACGATGTAAATAAAAAAAAATTAAAAAAATAAAAACTATTTTTCAACAATTTTATTTGTAAATCTAATTGGTAAATTTGAATAATATTTTTAAGAGCGACAATTTGCTATTTTTGTTCAATAATTTGACGACCTCGTTGGTGTAAAGGTTACCATGCCGGACTGCCAATCAGAAGGTTCCGGGTTCGATTCCCGGCACGGCCAATATCTTTGTGCTGAACTTAATTTGGTGGCTGTCGGTCTGGGTGTTATATATGTATCTATATAATATATATATGTATTTATATGTAGTATATCAGTTGTGTTAGCAACCATAATACGACCTAGAAATGGTTCAGTATGGGGTTAACCAGCCGTGTGTGAAATGTGTCCTAGTATTTATTTATCTATTATTTATAAGGAGAAACTATGTATTCAATAAAATAAATTAAATCGTGCGATTCCGTTGCACATTCTCTGAAATGTATGTAACCTGAAGTATGTGAACATACAATGTAGTGAAGCAGTGAGGGCTGGGTAAAACATTGCCGTTTATATCGTTGAATATAAATATTTAATAAAATTGTTTTAAAAAACAAACAACCGACTTCAAAACACAACTAAAAAGAGAAAAATAATTTTAAGCCTACATCAAATCAAGAATATATAAGTAGAATCGAAGAGTTCATTTCATGTACTTATAAAAAACTATTTTAAATTTTTATGAATCCTGTATTCTTGGAGTCGGTGCCAGCAAAGAAAGACAATTAAAAATAGTTTTTTTTTAACAAACATTAATTTGTTCTTCTTAGATGGCACCGACTTCAAGAAAACAGGATTAATAAAAATTTAAAATAGTTTTTTATAAGTACATGAAATGAACTCTTCGATTCTACTTATATATTCTTGATTTGATGTAGGCTTAAAATTATTTTTCTCTTTTTAGTTGTGTTTTGAAGTCGGTTGTTTGTTTTTTAAAACAATTTTATTTTAACATTTTTAGTGGTTAGTCATGATATTTTTTAAGTTTTAGCTATAGAGAGCCAAATAAACTTCACGATCAAAAAACCTCTGGCGTATGCCAGGCAGGCAACGAATTGCGAGCAAATTGAGCTGTATGCTAGCGAAGAGAGCGCGAAAATTTTCACCGTATTTGTTCGAACCGTTTGAGTATAAAGAAGTCCAAAGCAGCACAAATTACATAATGTCTGTTGTGTCAAAACGTACTAGAACCAATAGCGAGCGAAGCGTGCCGGATGCGAGCGAAGCGAGCTATGCGCGAGCGAAGCGAGCGCGAGAATTTTCACCGTATTTGTTCGAACCGTTTGAGCATAAAGAAGTCCAAAGCAGCACAAATGACATAATGTCTGTTGTGTCAAAACGTACTAGAACCAATTGCGAGCGAAGCGAGCCGGATGCGAGCGAAGCGAGCTATGCGCGAGCGAAGCGAGCGCGAGAATTTTCACCATATTTGTTCGAACCGTTTGAGCATAAAGAAGTTCAAAGCAGCACAAATGACATAATGTCTGTTGTGTCAAAACGTACTAGAACCAATTGCGAGCGAAGCGAGCCGGATGCGAGCGAAGCGAGCTATGCGCGAGCGAAGCGAGCGCGAAAATTTTCACCGTATTTGTTCGAACCGTTTGAGCATAAAGAAGTCCAAAGCAGCACAAATGACATAATGTCTGTTGTGTCAAAACGTACTAGAACCAATTGCGAGCGAAGCGAGCCGGTTGCGAGCGAAGCGAGCGCGAAAATTTTCACCGTATTTGTTCCAACCGTTTGAGCATAAAGAAGTCCAAAGCAGCACAAATTACATAATGTTTGGAGTGTCATAAGCCCAGAACATCCTGGGGGAAATTCGAACGAAGCGGGATAACTCCTAGCGAAGCGAGCGCGTAAATATTTTCCTTATCCGTTCGAGGGTCTTGTCTATTAATATATCAAATTTTTCAGTTCCTTCTTCCACTAAGTATGACCCAAGTGGCCAAGCTCTGGCGTCGAGAGTTTTTCAAGCCCCTGATTTAGTTTGACCCCTGCTTGTACTAAGAGTAGTGGTCCAGACCCAACAAATTAACGTGTTATCCGAAGCACAGTAATGCCCAGATGAAAATATCATATTTTTTTATGGAAGTCTTGTGCATGGTTACCCATCCAAAGACTGGCCGCATGGGCCGTTGCTTAGCCTCGATGTTCGCGTCAGATTACTTTTGTTAGCCAGGCTGCTAATTTTATGAGCGAAATCTGTATTGCCGTATGAGCGCGAAGAAGTAAAATAGGTTATCCAGTTATTTGGGCTTCCCACCGGAATAGCAATGACTTTTAAGATAAAAAGTAACCTTCGTGTTATACAAGGTCTAGTCTACCCCCTATATCAAATTTTAGCGAAATCAGTGTGTCATGTGTTATTTGGTGCATCCCACGGGAACAATAATTATTTTCGGGATAAAAAGTAGCCTATGTGTAAACACATACTCTAACCTATCTTCATTCCAAATTTCATCAATGTCAGTACAACCGTTCGAGCGTGAAGAAGTTAAAAAGATTTATATGTTATTTGGTGCATCCCACGGGAATAGTATTTATTTTCGGGATAAAAATTAGCGTATGTGTTAACACATAGTCTTACCTATTTTCTTCTCAAATTTCATGAATATCAGTACAGCCAAACGAGCTAGAATCTCTCTTCATGCGTAAAAATAACCTAACTTTTTAGGTTTTTCTTCGATTTCCCTAGGAGTCCATCATCAGAACCAGTTTTGGTGACAATGGGACCAATTCAGAACCATACTCTTTCAATTAAAAAAATAATTTTGAGAATCGATCCACAAATGGCTGAGAAATCGGTGAACATACATAAAAAAAAAAAAAAATACATACACGTCGAATATATAACCTCCTCCTTTTTGAAGTCGGTTAAAAAGGAAATGTTATTGAAATTATGTGTCATAAAAATCACCGTAACTTATTTTTACAATATGGCGAAGCTGTGTCTGAGGAAATCATAATCAAGACTTTAGATATATAAATATTCTGGAAAACATATATTAAATTATAAGTTTGTTCCGGAAACATTTAAAAATGTAAGCATATCAAATGCATTGCAATGCATTTTTTTATTTAATTATAAGATGCAAAATGTCCCTAATTATGTTAGGGGAATAATGCCTATTAATAAAAAATAAAATTTGTGGGATTATTCAAACTTGTACGTTCATACAGTATACACTCTATGTAACGACAATGAAGGGACTGCGCATGTTTTAGCGTTATAGAGAGAAGTCGGTAAATGGAGAGAATGTATCATTATATGGAATACAAGCTTAACAAACTAAAGCCAATTGATTTCGACGCTTTAGACCGTTTGTAAACTTTCGTACAAAACGCTTTGCGTCGACCTTTATTGTTAGGACTGCGAAGCTTTGGAACTCACTACCTGATGATACCTCTCTGTTTCCTGAGAGGTATCATCCGGGGGCCTTTAAAAGTAGAGTTAATAGGTATCTTCTAGGCAAGCGTGCCACACCGTAGACTGCAGTGCAGCTTAACATCAGGCTAGCTGTAGTCAAACGCTAACCTATCAAGGATAAAAAAAAAGAAAAAAAAAGTTTGTCGTTAAATCGAGTGACGTTACATGGAGTTTATGTCGTATTTTCTCTTAACAACGACCTCAAAAACGTAAACGACACTTCGGAAGTACCCCCATATATTTCCCCCATTGTTATGGCTATATAAAAGCAGGAGATGTTATGTGAGGAAGTTTGTTGTTTCTTACAGCAGAAAGTGCCGGGGGTTTACAGCCAGGCACCATGAACAAAACATATCTTTTACACTCTTTCACCCCATTTTTGTCGCGAAACAAAACAAAACAATAAGCCCCCCGCGGGGTGGTTACCCGAGGGGGGTAAGGGGGAGACGCTGCAGGTCTGCTCATTCAAGAATATGATATCTTGAGGGAATAGTGTTTCATAAACTGATTAAATATTGTACTGACAAGGCGCTTAAGGCTGACTAGGGCACGATCTTAAATTGGCAGTTTTTTCGTTGTTTATACTTCTATACTCTATATTAATATTATACAGAGGAAAAGTTTGCTTGTTCGTTTTACGTGAATAGGTTCCGAAACTACTGAACCGATTTGAAAATTCTTTTGCCGTTGAGTCACTACATTATCCCCGAGTAACATAGGCTATATTTTGTTTCCAAAAATATGAGAGGTATAAAAATAAATGTGTAAAAAATAGTATAACTCGTGCAAAGCCGGGCGGTCTGCTAGTAAGTCAATTTTATTTTTTAAATACCTTAAAGTCTGTTCATAGAACAACTCTAAGAATATTCATACTTGTTATGTTACCAATATGTATACATATTGGTAACAATCAGACTTGTGAATTAGAAGAAAATCTTAAAAAAATAATTAAGGTTTTAAACAATTTTTTTTTCATGTGGATAAATCTGATTGGTACCCAAAAATTCTATGAGTGCTTTTTTTAGACGGCTTTATAATTTTTTTTCCCATATTTTTTCACCGCTTATGATATATAAAGACAAAGATAAAGATAAATGTATTTGCAAAAATATGTGTACATCGTAGTTGGTCACAGGCTATCTATACCAATATTAAAAAGAGGAAAAATTTGATTTTGTTTGTTTGTTTGACGCAAATAGGCTCCAAAACTATTAGACCGATTTGAAAATAATTTCACTAAGAAGCTACATTATCCCCGAGTAACATAGGCTATATTTTGTTTCTCTTTGCTACTTAGATAATTTTATAGCCCGTGCGAAGCCGGGACGGGATGCTAGTATTGTATAAGTATCAACATATTTTTACCGCTTGCTTGTGTCAATTGGAGAGTCTGTCACTGAAATACATTATTTATCAAAATAAAACGTCAAAAATAATAAATATCAACGGATTATGAAAAAAAATTGGTTCAAGAAACATAATTCTACATTTTTTGAACCGTTGCTTTCGCGTGGGGGTTTATAAATAGATTTAACTTAGAACTCTCCGAGCGTCAATAAGTATCACCGAGCCAAATGAGTTGCGAGAATTAGTGACAGTTACAAATGGGAGGCCCGGGCCACATCGGGGGGGCGAGACGCCAAGGGGGGGCCCGCTAGTGCCAACTAATTATGATTGATATCTTCGAGAGAGGGCGCTAGAGTCACCAACACGTAGATATAGAATACTCTTTTAGATATCTCCTATACTATAAGAATCTTTGTCCTGACTTATTCATTCACTCATTCATTCATCTAGGTATAGACAACGCAGAGCCCAAACGGCTGGTCCTAGGGTTATGAAATTCGGAGGGTGTATTTGTTTTAGTATTCAGACGCCGTACTAAGAACGGATTTTTCGCAATTCAATCCCTAAGGGGTCACCCCCTTAGGGATTGAATTGGAAAGGAGTAAAACTGTTTGTATGAAACTTCTTTGTTTTTGAATTTCTAGAAATGAAATTTAGAATATGTATAGTTTATGTAAAATTAAAAATAATGGTATCAAGTTTTTTTGCCAGGGGTGAACTAAGGGTTTGTAATGGGGGTGAAAGTTTGTATGGAAAATTCTTTATTTATCAAGTTAAAGTCTTGAAATTTATTATGATTGTAGTCTAGCAAATGGTTAAAATAAAAATAATAATATAGTTGCCAAGGGTACATTTAGGGCGATGCCATTGGGGTTGAAAGTTGAAAACGCAGAAAACTAACAAAAAATAAATAAATAAATATTAGGACACATTTCACACACGGCTGGTTAACCCCATACTGAACCATTTTTAGTTCGTGTTATGGTAGCTAACACAACTGATATACATACATATATATTTTATATAGATACATATTATTTCCTCTCTCGGTGGATAAATTGTCCACTACCCGTGCTTGCCCCGCTGGCGACATATTGCCAATTATATATTACCCCCGGGGACTCCCTTGCCGATACGCCATGTTACAAATACATATACCGCAAATATTTCTAGTTTATTTACTTTGTTGATTGAACTAGCCATATAACAAACATACTATTTTCTTTTTGTCATATTTCACACACGGCTGGTTAACCACTTAATAAACCATTTCTAGTTTGTATTATGGTTGCTAACACAACTGATATAATACATATACATACATGAATACTTTATATCGATACATATTTAACTTCCAGACCGACAATCAACGAATAGTTAAGTACAAAGATTTTGGCCGTGCCGAGAATCAAACCCGGGACCCTTCAATTAGCAGTCCGGCAAGGTGACCATTACGCCAACGAGGTCGTTAATACTTGATAATATAACTAGCATCCAGTCCCGGCTTCGCACGGCTTATTAAATAATCTAAGTTGCAAAGAGAAACAAAATATAGCCTATGTTACTCAGGGATAATGTAGCTTCCCAACGGTGAAAGATTTTTTCAAATCGGTCCAGTAGTTTCGGTGCCTATTCGCGTCAAACAAACACACTTTTCCTCTTTATAATCGGATATATACAATTTCACGTCACAATGTTAGTTACCGTACTCCTCCGAAACGGCTTGACCGATTTTTACCAAATTTTATATGTATGCGTATTCAGTAGGTCCGATAATCGGCTACTATCTAATTTTTCATACCCCTAAGTGATACTTTTTTTTTGTTTTTGGACGATTTTTTTTGTTTTTATAATGTGACATTAAAATATACATACAACCCAAAATTTTAGCTTTTTTACCACCAAAATCTTTTTTTATTTATGCCCATTTTCGTAATTAATCATTTTTCATCCCACTCGATATCTGATCAATTATAGTGTTTTTAACTTTACTTAAGGCAAAACAACGTTTGCGGAGTCGGAATTTTAATTGATTGCTAATTATTGTCTGTTATTATTTGACAGTCACAATTATCTGTTAACTCCAAATGATTCTAACAGATGTCGATACCTTTCGACTGGGTTGAGTAAGTAATCAATAGATGGCGCTGCTATGGTAAATCTCCGAACGTGTCATATAAGCTACACTATCTATTTTGCATACCCCTAAGTGAGGCAAAACAACGTTTGGCGGGTCAGCTAGTAATTTGTAATAATATAAGTGTGATTGAATACCGCGAGACTTGAAATCAATTAGGAAGCAATTCGGTGCCTTGAGGAGGTTGAAATGAACTGAGTGAGAAGCTAATTAACACATGATGTGATTGATGAGGCTCCCACACTCTCAGCTGAGTCAAGGGCACGAGGTCTCTCTCGACTTGTCGTTCGAAGAGTCAGCATCTCCTGATGATGCCTTGTGGTTAGGCGAAACACGTGTAGAGTTAAGAATTTCCGAATTGTGATAGGTAACGTTAATCTTAATTAATCTTAGTTAATTGATATTAGTTGATTTTTCCTTTACTTGTCTTAATTTGGATTTCGGATCACAGCGGAAGTACACTAAATATTTAATTTTGTCATCTATTTACAATGGATTTCCGCAAAGTAACGCCTGAGTCAATAAGTTAAAAGTGTGGTCTTATTTGAGTTTGAGGAATTTAAGCGTTATAAGTATAGTAATACAGTTGAATTTTCTAACGCTCACTACGTACGGTCATAACATTTTATAGCTGTTATCGCGGAGCAAGATAGCTTATGGTTTATTACGACACTAGTCGAAACTCAATCTAAAGATACAGTGGTAAGGTTGACTTGAATTGGAACAGATGTTTTATTTCTGTGTTAATCGTAATAGATACAATAGTATAGTAAACTCATGCCATTTTTTGTGCTGTGTTTGTATGCAACACTGAATCTGGTTCATATATATTTGATGGAATCATTATTGGCACCGGGCTAAGAATACGTTACAAGTAATATAGATTTACAGAAAAACTAAACTTTATTAGCCATAAATAACATACGTTTAGTCGTCTCTTAACTCCTTTCCATCCAAAGGTTGCCTGGAAGAGATCGCTTTAAGCGATAAGGCTGCCAATTGTGGCACACTTTTTTATGTTCTTAGTTTTTATTTTATCTTTAGTGTTAGTTTTAAGTTTGTGTCTAATAAAGTATTATCTATCTATCTATACGTTAAAGGCAAGTCACTACAATAATTACTTTATTATTTTTTAAGCCATAAATTTAGTTTATTACAGATTACCAGATTGTCCCGGCTTTGCACGGGCTATAAAATAATGTAAGTTACAAAGAGAAACAAAACATAGCCTATGTTATTCAGGGATAATGTAATTAATTTGCAACGGTGAAAGAATTTTTCAAATCGTTCCAGTAGTTTGGGAGCCAACATTTTTTGTGTTAGTTTTGAAGCACAACGTTTTTAAATTTAAAAACGAAAATTTTTCAAAAGATACAACTATAGAACGAAATTGACGTACTTAATCGTGTTTTAAAGCTCTAAAGAATCTTGAATCTGATAAAGCTTATACAAATACAAATCATTTATTGATAACACCAAAGTTACAAGTCAAATAATATGATATCATTACAAAAGTATATGATACTAGCTGACCCGGCAAACGTTGTTTTGCCTTAAAAATAGAAATGCAGTAGCCGATTCTTAGACCTACTGAATACGCATATTAAATTTGGTAAAAATCAGTCAAGCCGTTTCGGAGGAGTACGGTAACAAACACTGTGACACGGAAATTTTATATATAAGATGTATCAATGTCAATTTTCATATCTAATTCTAGTAATATAATATCATTACAATAGTATATGATATGAATTAATGACAATTTTCAATTCTAATTCTAGTTATATATACTATAGTAATATATAATACAACTGAAAAATCCGTTTCATTTTAGCAGGGTTTTACAGAATTTAATAAAAATTACTCTTTCTTTGTTTTATAAAACTATGTAAAAAAGAGTGAAACCTAAAACTTGTTATTAAATATCGTGTTCTTATCCATTCGGTACAAAAATAGTTCTCACAAAGTTTTCCAATAAAGAAACCGAACACGACCGAACTTCGCTCAACAACTTTTATTCAGAAAAAACCCGAGCGGTGTCAGTGGCCGTTTTCTCAAACCCAGACAGACAATACATATTGAGGCGCTACAGGAGCAAACTGGCATATTTTGAAAAATCATATAAAATCCTACGTAAATGATACAGACAAGAGTCGATAATTTTGAGACCAAAAATAAATACAGTAGCATGAAACCCATTATAACGAGCAGAAACTCAGCGAAGAGACATAGGTATACAGTTGAAATCCCTAAGTTTCGCACAAGCCGATTCGCTTCTTCCTTTCTTGTGAGGACTGCAAAACTTTGGAATTCTCTTCCTGAGTCTCTGTTTCCTGAGAAGTACCACCTGGGGGTCTGCATATCTAGAGTTAATAGGTATTTTCTAGGTAAGCGTGTAATATCGTAGGCCATAGTATTGTTTAACACCAGGCCAGCTGTGGTCAAACGCAAACCTATAAGATATATAAAAAAAAATAGAAAAGGAAAAGTAAATGACGGTCGAGCCGAGTTCGGGATGTGGGAGGGGGTGAGATTTTAGGGGTAAAAAATCGTTTATCTTGATTTCCGGCAAAACTACAAGACTTATGGAAAAAAATTATATGGCAAAAAATTTGGTAATAAAAAGATCAACAGCTATTGTTCCTGCAATTTTTTCTCATAACCTCAAAATTTAGGTGAAAAATTCAAAAAACCAAGTTTTTGGGTTTTTATTTACATTAAAAAGAAAACTACGAAATTTGGAGAAAGCTTACCATATTATGTCTCAAAAACACTGTAATGTATTTTATTTAAAATCTTAATTTTTTCGCCTTATTTTAATTTAATATCAAAAAAGCACCCTAATTTTCAATCGAAAACACTAACGTCAAAATATCAGCTTTTTTCAAAAAGTTTGGGGGCTTTTTGTTCGTTGAAATATCTACTTTCTGGTGGTGTGAAAAAAAATTAATAAGTCTCATTTTGACTATGAATTTTTGAAGAGTTTGGCCACTTAGCTCATACTAAAGAAGACGAAGAATAAATTAAGAAGTAAGATTACGGTGCACTTTCCCTCACTCAGCGTTAAGGCGATTTAGTTTCAATGCTCCGACGCGACCAGGATTCTCAATTAGGTCATATTACAATCCAGCGCTGTCAGCGCTTAAAAGGCGTTGAAAAGTGGAATTTAATCACAAGCTATTGAATTATTTAATGCTGTGACATACCTAGTTTGGAATAACTCTTAAGGAAGATGTTAGAATACACAGTTATTTTAAAGTTCCGTACCTAAAAGGTAAAAACGGGACCCTATTACTAAGACTCCGCTGTCTGTCTGTCTCCAGGCTGTATCTCAGAAACCGTAATAGCTAGGAAGCTGAAACTTTCACAAGATATGTATTTCCCGTGCCGCTATAACAACAAATACTAAAAATAAAATAAAATATTAAGGGGGACCTTCATAGAATAAACGTGTTTTTTTGCTAAATATCAATAACGGTAGCTGCTAGAGACTTACATTATTTATACTTATGATTTTAATGGTATGTAGTCTATGTTATGGGCCATAGTTGCCTGAAATAAAGGTATAAATAAAGTAAATAAATAGTCAAACTCAATTATTAATTTAATCATTATGGAGATTGAACATATTTTGCTTCAAAGCAGATAATACTTTGCCTCGTTTGTCTCCACATTACGCCGCCAGCCGCGGGGCACAGCCAGTCTAGCGTGAAGAATCACAAAATAAAATGGAACATTTGAGGTGAAAATATCACATTTTAGTACACAAAGCGCGAGCGATGTATCAGCTTTCACAAAGCGAATAAATTATCATTTTGATTGCGTTCGGAAGAAGCTTTTCATCCAACAGATATTTATATCAGAGCGCGGGATTATTTTACCCGAATATAAACATGTTTCCGATACACGCGCGCCTCGGTACGTGACATATTCACAAACATCACACACATTTGACCTTATATGTACATTTCATTGGAGATATTATCCTACTGATCGAATCGGAGATTTTTTTTATGTTTGCTATTTAATTTAATTTGCTCGTAAGTCGGCCCATGTGTGGAGAAGAATTGGCAATCTGTACCATTCCTCGGAGCGGCCTCTCGTACCAAACTTAATACATTGAGCCTAGTAGTTCTCAAACTGGTCTAAGAGGACCCACAGGAGTCCATTAGAGGCCATTGAAGAGGGTCCCTATGTTGACGTGATAAAAAAATTTGGGAATCATATTTTTTATGTAAGCAGAATTAATTTAAGACTGTAAAAACTTAAATCCTACTTCTACTTAGACTGAGAAAGTTTATGTATATACATAATTTTTTCTTTTCTACAATCAAAGAGAGTGAACTGATTGAACTGATTTGTACGTAGTTCGATATTCAGATAGCTAAGACTCTGGATTATTATAGCGGCAACGAAATATATCATTAATAATATAATTTGAGCTTTCTAGCTATCACGGCTTATAAGTTATAAGATACAGCCTTGTGACAGACAGACAACGAGGTCTTATTAATAGGGTCCCGTCTTTACCTCTAAGGTAAATAACCCTTATATGATGTAACCCCTTTATTCGATTAATTCGATTCGATACTTCAAGGACTGTAGATCAGCGTATTCGAATAATAAGCTAAGTGACAGGTGACAGGTTATATGTCAATGCCAAGGAGTAGAGAATGGGCATACCGCCGGGCGGCGCTTAGCTGCCCGGCGGGCAAGTTCTTTTCCCGCGCCGCTCTTGCTCTGAAGCGATCGACATCAACGGTCTCCTGCTGCCTGCCACCAACCGATGGACTAGCAGCCGCCACGCAGACGCCATCATAAAGATTTGTGTTCCGTGAGTTTTTGTGCGGTAGATGGACCACGTCGTATTTCGATTCGGTATCGTTCAATCGTCGAATTTTATTACAGTGCACGTTGAAAGACGTACCCGTGGACCTGGCAGCCTCATCCTCGAGAGTCCTCGCCCCGCGGCCAGGCCCCGGCAGCATCATTTAACCCCAAAACTAGGGTAAGTTTTCATGACACTGCACATTATAACCTTTGATCCCGACACGTGTATGAGGGCTAAGTAGAACTGTTTGTTAACAGGGTTTTTTGATATACACACTACATTCTAATGTGGCGACATTAGCGTCGCATCCCACGGGATACGGAGTCCTCTCCTGCCCGCTTCAAGTCCGCGTCGGACACACCTGCCACGACGACACACTCACTTGACCCACGTGCCTCGAGGTGCGAGCCGACGGAGCTTCCAGCTCGTGGAGGGAGCCCTCTGCTCTCTTCTTCTTGTCTCCCTGCCGCGCTGGAGCCCGCCTTCGGTCGCCACCTACCCTCGACTTGGCTAATGGTAACACCGGACACTCCGTGTGGCCGGTGTCTTCTTTACTAATGTGTCGTTCTTAACTAAAACAATGAATACCTAAGTACTAATGGTTGCACCTAATACTTAAGATCTATGTAGGCTTTGAATCACGACCCTAGAGATTTCATATTTTAATGTCAGGACTACTTGGACCTTTGTACGCTAACCAAGGGAGATCCTTATTACAAACTACTTAAGACATTCTATGTCACGGCGCCCAAATTTATCTTTATTCTCATGCTCAAGCCTGCGCCACTTTGATTATATTGTATTCAGATTATATGTAATATTAGTTACCTTGTTCTACAACCAAACTGTAAATTATAAATAAATATCTATCATGTAATCAGTGTATCAATCTAATCACCTATACCGTCACCCTCCTATTTAGAAGCGTTACAATGAAAAATAAATACTATAATGACATTTAGCACACGGCTGGTTAGCCCTATATAGTAATACCCCGACTTACGCTACCTCGACTTACGCGAATTCAGAGTTACGCGATTTAATTTTCTCGTCTATTTTAACGTTTTTTGTTTGAACGCCGCGCACTTCAGATTGTGTTTATACATTTTATTAAGGTTTTGTCATATTATCTAGAATTAAATTAAAATTTATTTCCTAAATTATTGTTTTATATTTCCTAAATTATAGTCTCCGGTCCCAATTAAACATACTTTGTATGACTTTATAGGTATGTATATGCAAAATTGTACCCCGACTTACGCGAATTCGACTTACGCGGATAGCGCTCGGTCCCACCTATCGCGTAAGTCCGGGGTATTACTGTACATACTAAACAATTTCTACTTTGTACGAGTATTGTGGTAGCTAACACAACTGATATACTAGATATGCATACAGAAATACAGTATATCAATACATATTGAACACCCAGACCGACAGCCAACAAATTTTGTTCGTCACAAAGATGTTGGGCGTGCCAGGAATCGAATCCGGGACACTCTGTTTGGCAGTCCGGCATGGTAACCATTACGCAAACGTGGTCGTCATTAATTGTGCACACGAAAATTGTACGTTGCTAATAATTACTAATAAATAATAAATATTAGGACTCATTTCACACACGGCTGGTTACATCCATACTGAACCATTTTAAGTTCGTGTTATGGTAGCTAACACAACTGATATACTACATATACATACACATATATTTTATATAGATACATATTTAACACCCAGACCCACAACCGACAAATTTAGTTAAGCACAAAGATGTCAGCCGGGCCGGAATCGAACCCGGATCCTTCTGGTTAGCAGTCCGGCATGGTAACCGTTGCGCCAACGAGGTCGTCAATAAATAAGTAATAGCTACCTATGTGAATAAAAAGACATACACATTTTAATCCAGCTTCTAGAAATGGGATCATTAACTCTTGGAACCAGCAAAATTGTAATGTGACATTTACAAAAAAAAGTTTGAGAGCCTCTGTCTGCCGAACGCGGCTCGATTCATCGCTCGAGGTTTAATCGCCGACAAATTGCCTTCGCTCACTGAAAACATTATTTTGCTGAAAATAAAACGCGAAAGCGGTTCGCGGAGTCAGGCTTTCTCGTTACAACGGAATACAATGCGGACATATTGTTTTATATTGAATCGCAATCCATTTACTTTCAAACATATGTGTGTTCATAAAACATGCTGCTTATGAGGAAACAGCGAGGGTGGTTCGGTGGGAAAATGTCGGCCTTTTAATCAAAAAGCCTGCATCCTGGTGGGAAAAAAGACTGCCTTATAATGTAACTGTCCTTGATTTGATCCCGGCCTTACACGAATGACTTGTTTTTCATGTTATGTGTGGATTTGCACTCGCTTTACGGTGAAGGGCAACTTTTGCTTACTTTTTATCCCGAAAAACAATTGTGATTCCCGTGGGATACGCAAATAACTTCCATATCTATGTTACTCCTTCTTGCTCCAACGACTGGGCCGATATTGATGAGATTTAACCAAGGTCTAACCTATCTTCATAGAGATAGGCTAGATTAACTTACAGGCTACTTTTTTTCCCGGATAAACTTCTTTTCGCTTCAAATTAACTTCTTTTTGTCCCGGATTAACTTCTTTTCGTTTCAAATTAACTTCTTTTTGTCCCGGATTAACTTCTTTTCGTTTCAAATTAACTTCTTTTTGTCCCGGATTAACTTCTTTTCGTTTCAAATTAACTTCTTTTTGTCCCGGATTAACTTCTTTTCGCTTCAAATTAACTTCTTTTTGTCCCGGATTAACTTATTTTCATTTCAAATTAACTTCTTTTTGTCCCGGATTAACTTCTTTTCGCTTCAAATTAACTTCTTTTTGTCCCGGATTAACTTCTTTTCGCTTCAAATTAACTTCTTTTTGTCCCGGATTAACTTCTTTTCGCTTCAAATTAACTTCTTTTTGTCCCGGATTAACTTCTTTTCGCTTCAAATTAACTTCTTTTTGTCCCGGATTAACTTCTTTTCGCTTCAAATTAACTTCTTTTTGTCCCGGATTAACTATTTTTTGGCTTCAAATTAACTTCTTTTTGCCCCGGATTAACTTCTTTTCGTTTCAAATTAACTTTTTTTTGTCCCGGATTAAAGCGGTTAACACCGCGGGTCGCTACTAATAATTAATAAATAAAATATTTCCTAAATAGTGTCGCTAAATCATTATAACCTAAGATATCTGACGTTAAAAGGAATGAAGCTTTGTGAAATAAAAGTCAAAATATTGTTTACAATCAGATCGTCCCGGCTTCGCACGGGTTATAAAATAATCTAAGTTGCGAAGAGAAACAAGCCTATAGCCTATGTTACTCGGGGATAATGTAGCTTCCCAACGGTGAAATAATTTTTCAAATCGGTCCAGTAGTTTCGTAGCCTATTTGCGTCAAACAAACCAAAAATCTAACTTTTCCTCTTTATAATATTGGTATAGATCAGCCGTAGCGCTCACCCGAAGGGTCCGGAGCATATTTACTGACCCAAAATGGATGTTATCACAATCCGGAAATAGAGCAGTGGAGAGGAATGAGCAAGAAACTCCTCATTAATCTTTTCACATTGACTACACACGTTATTGACCGAGTGAGCGAAGCGAGCTAAGGTTTTTGCAAATTGGTTCTAATTTTTTTATTGACGAGGGGGAAATCATACATTAACGTACATACATTTACATAGTAGTCATAAAATGTGCTTCATTTTGTTTAAGCTTGGTAAATATTTATGAAAAACTAGCTGACCCGGCAAACGTTGTTTTGTCTCACTTAGGAGTACAGCGCCATCTATTGATTACTTACTCAACCCAGTCGAAAGGTATCGACATCTGTTAGAATCATTTGGAGTTAACAGATAATTGTGACTGTCAAATAATAACAGACAATAATTAGCAATAAATTAAAATTGCGACTAAATTTGAGATTTAAACTATCCTATCTCTCAAGTTGGATCGAACTGCACATGGTGTGCGAATTTTATTATAATCGGTTAAGTGGTTTAGGAGTCCATTGAGGACAAATATTGTGACACGAGATTTATATATATTATAGATGGCGCTGCTATGGTAAATCTACGAACGTGTCATATAAGCTACACTATCTATTTTTCATACCCCTAAGTGAGGCAAAACAACGTTTGCCGGGTCAGCTAGTATATATATAAGATTGTATGAGGAAATGTGATTTCATGTTTCGATCTACTTCAAATTTTGCATTTACTTTCGACACTAAGCTTCTGTTTTTTTTTTAATTTAGTATAACAATAAGTGAAATTCGTATTCATTTATTTACCTAACTTCCAAGTTTTTTACAATAAATTATATAAAAAATAAAATACAAAAATATTATAAAAATCAGAAGTAAACTAAATTAAGGTGTCCTCGAACAAGCATTACTTATCTAATAATAAATGTAAATCCGTTTGTTTGTTTAGGAGTGTCCCTTCCCCAGCTTCTACACAACTATTCACAATTACTGCAAACTAGAGCCTAACTAATCAGCTTCGTTGAGTTATGAACGCACCTTTCGACTGACTTTTATCAAATTTACAGAAGCTTATTTAAAATTCTATTTTTGATGCTCACATAAGCAGCCCACTAGTCGTTCCCGAGAAGAGAGATATAGGCCATAATCCACCACACTGGCCAAATGCGGGTTGGCGGATGACACATGTCTTAGGATATTGTAGTCCTCAAGCATGTCAGTTTCCTTCACTGTAAAGCGAGTGCAAATCCACACATACCTTGAAAAACAACTCATTGGTGCAGGGCCGGGATCGAACCAGGGGCCATCTGATTGAAAAGCAGACGTTACGAGCCACACTAGCTTTTTTACTTAGTTAAGTTCAAATAAATAGCACCTGTAGCTCGGCTTGCTAAAGTGATCTGACGCGATCATCGAAGCTAAGCGACAATCGATACGGACGGTGTTTGGATGGGTGACCATGCACGAGACTGTCGTTTTTCAAGTGGCATTTTCATCCGGGTGCTACCGTGGATAGGATGACATGTTAAATTGTAGGCCCCGGCTGTTAGTCATAGAAATCATAGAACTTTATTAACCTTATAACATTGCTTTATACTAGGCACGTCAAATTTACATATACGAGTACATATGTATATTCATCAACAATTAATTAATAAATTAGTCAATCATACATACAATGTCTAATTGTATTATTATGAATATATAATTTACTAGCTGACCCGGCAAACGTTGTTTTGCCTCACTTAGGGGTACAGCGCCATCTATTGATTACTTACTCAACCCAGTCGAAAGGTATCGACATCTGTTAGAATCATTTGGAGTTAACAGATAATTGTGACTGTCAAATAATAACAGACAATAATTAGCAATAAATTAAAATTGCGACTACAATTTGAGATTTAAACTATCCTATCTCTCAAATTGGATCGAACTGCACATGGTGTGCGAATTTTATTATAATAATCGGTTAAGTGGTTTAGGAGTCCATTGAGGACAAACATTGTGACACGAGATTTATATATATTAAGAAGAAGAAGAAGATTATGACTGATTATATTATTTAATACGACAATGTTAGTCTTAGTACAAGCAGTCGTTAAGCCAAGTCAGAGGCCTCGGGCGGCTTGAAAACTCTCGACACCAGAGCTTGGCCACTTAGCTCATACGAAGTAGAAATAAGTTAAGCCTACGCCAATTGTTCGAGGCACGATTTGTTTTTAATTTGCTTGGAAAAGTTTCGAGAAAAACAACAAGAGTGTTTATATTCGCATCTCTCCGATAGCAGAACAAACTCGCTTTGAAAACGGCTCGATACTTCACAAGCGGCTACAAGGCTATCGAGTTACTCGAGACAACTTTTTATTATGAACAGATTTGTGTTTTTCTTTTGTTTTTTTTTTAATAGCTTCGCCAAATTTGGTTCAACTAATTGAGCGTGAAGAAGTAACAAATCTTAATTTATATAAATCTCGTGTCACAATGTTTCTCCTCAATGGACTCCTAAACCACTTAACCGATTATAATAAAATTCGCACACCATGTGCAGTTCGATCCAACTTGAGAGGTAGGATAGTTTAAATCTCAAATTATAGTCGCAATTTTAATTTATTGCTAATTATTGTCTGTTATTATTTGACAGTCACAATTATCTGTTAACTCCAAATGATTCTAACAGATGTCGATACCTTTCGACTGGGTTGAGTAAGTAATCAATAGATGGCGCTGCTATGGTAAATCTACGAACGTGTCATATAAGCTACACTATCTATTTTTTATACCCCTAAGTGAGGCAAAACGACGTTTGCCGGGTCAGCTAGTATATATATATATATTTTTTTTTATGATGGATAGACAAGCGCTTGATCGCAACTCACCTGATGTTAAGTGATGTTGCGATCTAGGTAGCGCGCTTGTCTAGAAGAAACCGATTCACTCTCGCCTTGAAGACAGTAAGGTTATATATAGCTCAGAGGGAACAGTAGTAACAAACATACATACATACATACAAACTTTCGCATTTATAATATTAGTAGGATAAATCTGGCTTTGTACATATTTGATTGTATTCATATGACTAGTAGACCGTCCCGGCTTCGCTCAAACTAATACAACTTATAAATAAATAATAAATATGTATTTTTTTTGCTCCGAATAGGTCAGCGCTTGACCATAATTCACCTGACTCATTTCACACACGGCTGGTTAGCCCCATACTGAACCATTTCTAGTTCGTATTATGGTAGCTAACACAACTGGTTTACTACATAATTTATATAGATACAAATTTAACACCCAGACCGACAACCAACAAATTTAGTTCAGCGCAAAGATGTTGGCCGTTTTTTTTTTACATGAAATGGGCTTGCGCTTGATCACAATTCACCTGATGGCAAGCGACATGATCTAAGGCGGAACGCGCTTACCCAGAAAAAACCGATTCACTCTTGCTTTGAAAATCGCCAGATTGTAGCTCTGAGGGAACAGGGAACTAGGCAAAGAGTTCTTACACCTTCGCAGTTCGCACTATGAAGGTGGAGGCAAACCGCTTAGTACGCGCCTTTGGAACCTCCACGGTATAACGATGCCGCTTTGGTGTTTCCCTACTCGTCCGGTAGTGGAATGGGGCGGGGGGAATGGCCGTGCTGGAAATCGAACCCGGGACCTTCTGATTGGTAGTCCGGCATGGTAACCATTACGCCAACGAGGTCGTCAAATGTTATGTTACCAATGTATATTGTAGAAGTTGTTTTAGAAACTGAACTGAGAAAATGAAGTTTCTTATTTTATTCGTTACAGACTTGCGAAAGTAGAAAACTTTTCTCTCTTATCTTTATAAGTATAAAAGTTTAAATGTAGCGTGTTGTTTTTGCATATAAAATAAATCAAGTCGTTTTACCAAGGATTTATATTTTTTCGAAACTTAATATAGCTAGCGGTGCTAGCACGGCTAGTGGACAGTTATCCCCCAGGAGAAAAAATAATCATAAACCGTTTTTGATATTTTTTAGGACAACTTTGGTACTTATTTGGTAATTTCATCAAAATCGGTTAAGCCGTCTGTGCGTGAAGAAGTAACAAACATACACACACACAAATTATCTAGTATGTCTATAATTTAGTCTATGGCATAGCATAGCTAAATGTGTAGTATTTGTCTAATCTATCGAGTAGTTTCAGCGCCTATTCAAGACAAACAAAGAAACAATCAAACCTTTTCTCTTCATAATACTGGTATAGATAATAAAACCTCTCATTTTCAGGCATTGAAAGGTATCCAATTAATAAAATAGGTACAGCTGTCAGCGATAAATATTACACAACGACCTCTAGAAAGAGACAATCGGCTAATTTCGGATTCCTAGGGCGTTGTCTCTGTCGCACGAATAACAAACGGTCCAGTATCTATAAGGAGCTGTTGAAACAATAATTGTGATTAGCTCCTTTTTGTTATTTGTTTTTAAATTCTTCTATAAGTGTTCAATAAAGTATTCTTCTATAATGGATTTAAGTTTTTTTTTTTATTTTAGATTGATTGTAAACATAAAACCATCTTGATTTATCCTTTAGATAGGTACCCTTGGCTACCAATTTGCCTATGTTAGGCGAAGGTGTGACCGATGTAGCATGTTGATCTAGAAAAACCGGTTCACTCACAAGGCTGGAGTAAAATAATATATCATCTAATTTTTCCTTCTTTTTCCAAGATTGCCATATTTAAATTTAATTAAACACGGTGGTGTTTAAATAACTGTAAATATATATTTAGAACTGGACGCGACGGCACTCTAACTCCCTTGAAAAACGACTGCCAAAGGACAATTAAAACGTCTTATAGTTAGTGTGCGACAGAGATGACGCTCTACGAAGCCGGCATTAATCGACTGTCTCTTTCCGAAGTTCGATGTGCAATATTTATCGCCGGCTACTGTAGCCTTGTTCTACAATTCACCTGATATTGCGGAGAGCGTTAAGAACAATACAATGCCGACCTTTTCTTAGAATGTCGAGTCCAATCAAAATCTTATTAATTTATTCACGCGAAGAGTATTGAGTGAATTATAATAATAGGAAGATGCGAAGGCCGCACGCCTACGAGTAAAGTCTTGGTCAAACCGACGCAAGTGTGTTTTTTTTCTGTTCTAGTATAATGAATGAATGAATACAGAAAAAGAACAATTACGTCGTCGGATAATTATAAATTATTACAAATTATAATCATAATTATTAATTAATTTGATTAATTGCATTAGTGAAGATAAAGTAGTGTAAGCATTATCATAATTATGATTAATTATTACTTTATAACTTTAGTAAAAAGTCATTTGTCTTAAACCTATATGGAATACCACCACTATTTTAATAATAAATACTAATAATTAATTAATCATTGATCAAATTATAATTAGTCTACTAAATCGTACAACCGTTTCATTTTCCGTAGTAACAGAATAAGTAATAAGAAAGATACAACTGACATTTTCCATTATCAATGGCACGCTCAATTGATAATGGAAATTTTGATCCGTTGAGACTAAGAATGGTGGTCATTCTATTGTCAGCGACAACAATTGCGAATGGCTTTTTTCCAGGCTCGGGTTGCTGGTCGCGTAATAAGGTCTAATAACTATGAAATGAAAAATTTTATTTGCGTAGCCACAGGTAATATAAAAACATGGAAAATAATATAAAATGTCCCTTGTAGGCTACCGCATATGCGGTGTGCAAAAAGTCAATTAATTAGTAAATTTATAAGTTAATTTCACTCCACTATAATTTACAGCTAAGCAATAATATTTAAAAACTAGTACGAGAACAAGAGCTTCAATATACATTGTGTATTTATCATACGACAATAAATTATGTTTGTTTTTTTGACGTGACAACGTCTTAAATTAGGTTGCGGCTGGGAGTCACTTATGAAAAAGTGTAACGCCCGGTAACGTTACGATGAGTCACCGAACGAGAGAGAGGCCTGCCGAATGCCTTGCGTCTCTCTCCCACTCAACTATGATCGGTCTGCCGCGCGCGCAGCACGCGGCAGACGTTGTCACGTAAAATCTTCGCCCGTAAAACCGACTTTACAGGCAACCATTTTTTTGTACAATTTTTGACCGTTACCGCTGAAGCGTCTATCTTCGCGTTGGTTTGACCGAGTTTTATGCTACCCCCTGCTACTGTTACGTAACGAAATAGCGTTATACAGGGTTAAGAATTATGTAGTTTGTAACCTAGAGTACCTAGACGTAAGTTTTTAAAAGGCGCTTTTAGCCTATAATTTTTTTTGGATCGAAGTTCCTTATCGCGCGTTATGAAAGGGGGCTAGACGGAAAAAATTCTTGCGAAAAGTTGTCACGACACTTTTTGCTATAGTAAGCTATTGTAAGCTGTGCGGCGTGCGCATGTTTCTCTGTCTCTCTCTCTCTCTCTTTCTCTTATAGAAAGCAAGCCATATATTTTCATTTCTATTTGTATTGTAATCATTTCTTCGAACTTCGTTCTATCCGGGTGTTCCTTGACACCTCTCGAGATTTTTTAACTCTTGATGGGCTTGCGCTTGATCGCAATTCACCTGATGGTAAGCGAGTTGCGATCTAAGGTTGAGCGCGCTTGCCCAGAAGAAACCGGTTCACTCGTGCCTTGAACACCGCTAGATTATAGTTATCGGGGAACAGGAAATTTGACAACTAATACCTACTATATTTAAGTTTATGTTGTGCAGAATACTAACGCTGTATATACATGTTATATTTATTAAAACACGAGTGTGAGTTATTGAAAAGAGCGCAGCGAGTTTCATAATAGTAACGAGTGTTTTAATACCCGTGTTATATGCAGTTGCATACACTACTTTATCTTCACTAATGCAATTAATCAAACAACAAGAGTAAAAGCTGACAATAGTTTATTTTTCATATAATTTTCTAGATATATCTATCAAAAGATTGTGAGTTGCTTTTGTGACCAATTCTAGAATATCCGGAGGCGTACAAATATCATCGTCACTATCCATTTTTTACTTTTGATTTGTATGTTAAAAACAAAACACATTGCGAAACATAAATTCACGCGTACGTGGATTGTCACAGTGAACTTGCCGCCATTAAAATCTAACCAATGAGAGCGCAGCTGCGCGCGCAGGGCCAATCAGGAGCGAGCGAGCGATGTTATAATGAGAATTTACGATATCGATGTGGATATTATACCATCATGTGAAATTGCTTAAATTGAGTGTTTAATTGTCTGCGCTATAACAGGAGTAATTATAAATCAAGTATTGGAAACTTAAGTAGAATGTTACAACGTTATTGTAGATTTTAATTTGATCTAAAATTCTAAATACGTCTTATATGTCAGTGTAAATTAATCTATAAACTATTTATATACTTTTAGCGACTAACAATCATTTTATTTAAAAAAAAACAATTTTAATCACAACAACAGATACTCATTATCAATTAAGTAACTATTTCACACAATTATCACAATAGCAGATACTTATTATCAATTGAACAACTATTTCACACAATCGACATAAACAAAATATGACACAAGTATTACGACAGGATGGAATAAATTAGGAGCGATGTGCACGCTTCGAGAGCTGAGCGCAGAATGAATCATCCGGCGCTAGCGCTGCCCTTTTTATACTTGAGGGTAGAGGGGGCAGCGATGACGTAACGCAATATGGCGTCTTTTCACTTTTCTCTAACACGGCCTCTCCTGACACGTGTTCGTCCCGAACACATCTTCACTGTCGCTGCGAGGAGGAACTTTGAGGAACTGGTGGACCCTGCTAGTCTCCCGTTGGCTGCGACCTTGAGGAACTGGTGGACCCTGCTCGTCTCCTGTTGGCTGCGAGCTAGCAGATGACTGGCTGCGGGCAGATGCATTGATGAGAGCTTCATTTTCAGCTGGAAGTACAGAAAACAAGGCATTAGTTGAATGCGTCCATAGTTACATACGTCGGAACAAAAAGTTCGACGTTTGATCAGTCATAGCACTACGTTGCTAGACCAGTAGCGGAGCAGGCTCAACGCTTTACGGAATAGGCAATACGTTGCCAAATACAGTTGACAACACACGATGGATATAGCACTCCGTTGCTATATCAATAGCGGAGCAAAGGCTCAACGCTCCAGCGGAGCAAGGCTCAACGCTCCAGCGGAGCAAAGGCTCAACGCCCCAGTCGAGTCTAACTCGACAACACACGTTGGATATAGCACTCCGTTGCTATATCAGTAGCGGAGCAAAGCTCAACGCTCCAGCGGAGCAAGGCTCAACGCTTCAGTCGAGTCTAACTCGACAACACACGTTGGATATAGCACTCCGTTGCTATATCAGTAGCGGAGCAAAGCTCAACGCTCCAGCGGAGCAAGGCTCAACGCTTCAGTCGAGTCTAACTCGACAACACACGTTGGATATAGCACTCCGTTGCCATATCAGTAGCGGAGCAAAGCTCAACGCTCCAGCGGAGCAAGGCTCAACGCTCCAGTCGAGTCTAACTCGACAACACACGTTGGATATAGCACTCCGTTGCCATATCAGTAGCGGAGCAAAGCTCAACGCTCCAGCGGAGCAAGGCTCAACGCTCCAGTCGAGTCTAACTCGACAACACACGTTGGATATAGCACTCCGTTGCTATATCAGTAGCGGAGCAAAGCTCAACGCTCCAGCGGAGCAAGGCTCAACGCTCCAGTCGAGTCTAACTCGACAACACACGATGGATATAGCACTCCGTTGCTATATCAGTAGCGGAGCAAAGCTCAACGCTCCAGCGGAGCAAAGGCTCAACGCTTCAGTCGAGTCCAACTCGACAACAGACGTTACACAAATACAAATCATTTATTGATAAACAAAAAAAACAAAACAAAATTCTTTATTTGGGACACAAGTGAAGATACAAATATAAAATAAGAGTCCAAAGGCTTTCAAACTAGTGCACAGAACTGTAGCTCGAAACACTTGATTGATAACATCAAAGTTACAAGTCAAGAGTCAGATATAGCATTCCGTTGCTACATCAGTAGCGGCAATAATTACAGTACAGAATAGGCAATAATTTGTCACATCCAGTCGAGTCCAACTCGACAACACACATAGAACTCAGTAGCGGAGCAAAGCTCAACGCTATACAGGATAGGCAATAATTTGTCACATCCAGTCGAGTCCAACTCGACAACACATAATAACACTCAGTAGCGGAGCAAAGCTCAACGCTATACAGGATAGGCAATAATTTGTCACATCCAGTCGAGTCCAACTCGACAACACATAATAACACTCAGTAGCGGAGCAAAGCTCAACGCTATACAGGATAGGCAATAATTTGTCACATCCAGTCGAGTCCAACTCGACAACACATAATAACACTCAGTAGCGGAGCAAAGCTCAACGCTATACAGGATAGGCAATAATTTGTCACATCCAGTCGAGTCCAACTCGACAACACACATAGAACTCAGTAGCGGAGCAAAGCTCAACGCTATACAGGATAGGCAATAATTTGTCACATCCAGTCGAGTCCAACTCGACAACACATAATAACACTCAGTAGCGGAGCAAAGCTCAACGCTATACAGGATAGGCAATAATTTGTCACATCCAGTCGAGTCCAACTCGACAACACATAATAACACTCAGTAGCGGAGCAAAGCTCAACGCTATACAGAATAGGCAATAATTTGTCACATCCAGTCGAGTCCAACTCGACAACACACATAGAACTCAGTAGCGGAGCAAAGCTCAACGCTATACAGAATAGGCAATAATTTGCCACATCCAGTCGAGTCCAACTCGACAACACATAATAACACTCAGTAGCGGAGCAAAGCTCAGAATAGGCAATAATTTGCCACATCCAGTAGAGTCCAACTCGACAACACATAATAACACTCAGAAACGCGGGAACCGCTGCTTATTACATTGGTCGGTACACCTTGTATTACCGCGGTGGTTACGACACTATCTATCTAAGCACTTTTTAATTCACAACAAAAATTCACATTATTTTTTTGTTACGTGCTTCCGACCGTTCCCAAAACATTTGATAACATCATGACCGACTTTTTTTTTTGCAGAAGGTACAACGCGTATTACTACCCGCTTTGTCATTATTTTTAGGTTGTTTTGGACACGATCTTGCCATATGGCCCACAGAATTACACAAAAAAACACTTCACTTCTAGCCGTAGCTTGAACCTGCGGGTCAGTTATTCCATGAACGATGATAGCTGTCGCCAGCTCGTCACTTAAACCTTTCATAATGTTTAAACTCAAAATAGAACGTCTCGCGTATTCTGCATACGCGGAATAACGATCCAAATTACATCAAAAAGTATCTGTGTGACATCAATTCTTTGTGCGCAGAGAGGTTTGAATTCTTGCTTAAGATTCGACCACGAGCGGTCGTTAGTGACCCAATCGTTTAAGCCAACTTCGCGTGTCGCCCTTAAGGCAGTTCGCAATTCTAGACAAGCACTCATTATCGCCCCAATTATTTAGATCACGGGCCTTATACACCTCCCCGCACCAAGAATCTACGTCATTCAGACCAGAATTGAAACACGAAATGTGATAATGGTTCGATCTCACCCTTTCTGATGCCTGAAGAGCTTCAATAAACCTTTCTGTGGCGTCGGTGGGCGCACTGCTGCTAACCACCGATTGCTGCGTTGACGGCGGCAGAGGCGTGGACACCCTCGCCTCGCTGCTAGATGAGGGCGCCGGGATGGTGACGTCAGACGCCAGGCTGTCGCCCATCGTAGCCAAGAAAGTCTCCGGACACATGGCCGGTTGACCAGTGTTCTCCAACGCGCTTAGGCGCGCCAAGATAGCACCCAGTCGCTCCTGGATGTTTTCTGCGTCTGTATTCTGACCGTACCGGGTCCTACCTCTATTACGAGAGGTGGAGCGGTTAGCCATTATGTTTTTAACACATCACTCCTTTAAGTTTAGCTAAGCCAGAGCGAAGGATAGGCTATGGAGCCTATCCCACTTCTGATTTTAGCGACTAACAATCATTTTATTTAAAAAAAAAACAATTTTAATCACAACAACAGATACTCATTATCAATTAAGTAACTATTTCACACAATTATCACAATAGCAGATACTTATTATCAATTGAACAACTATTTCACACAATCGACATAAACAAAATATGACACAAGTATTACGACAGGATGGAATAAATTAGGAGCGATGTGCACGCTTCGAGAGCTGAGCGCAGAATGAATCATCCGGCGCTAGCGCTGCCCTTTTTATACTTGAGGGTAGAGGGGGCAGCGATGACGTAACGCAATATGGCGTCTTTTCACTTTTCTCTAACAATACATAAACTATCTAAGTCACTGGAAGGCACTAACCTCCATGGTACGGACGCGAATGCGTCCAGTTTGAGTGAATAAGTTTAATGTACAATTTTAAACGAATATTTTTTTTTATTTAGATAAAAGTACTTTCGTAATCAAATCAAGATTGGTGAAGGGTTCCCCTGTATAAGAGAAGCCGGTGTTGGTATCGGTGGCGGATCAGCGCCGATCTGACTCATGTTTGCCGATCATTACCCCGCCATTACTCCAGTAACCGCGGCTTTGTGTTCCGATACTCGCGGTGCCTATACACTTACTCGGTGTATTAAGGCCATGACATGGGAGATTTACAATCTTCAAGCCTTCCGTACACCTACGCATTCGCATGCGGCAGCGAAATGACGTACAAACTGTCAGTTGTATGGCAACGTTTCGCATGTGTCGCTCTACTATATAGACGCTAGCTTTTAGGTATTTTTAATTTTTAAAATAGTATTAATATGTATACCAGTTTTTCATATTAATATATATAAATCTCGTGTCACAATGTTTGTCCTCAATGGACTCCTAAACCACTTAACCGATTATAATAAAATTCGCACACCATGTGCAGTTCGATCCAACTTGAGAGATAGGATTGTTTAAATCTCAAATTATAGTCGCAATTTTAATTTATTGCTATTTATTGTCTGTTATTATTTGACAGTCACAATTATCTGTTAACTCCAAATGATTCTAACAGATGTCGATACCTTTCGACTGGGTTGAGTAAGTAATCAATAGATGGCGCTGCTATGGTAAATCTACGAACGTGTCATATAAGCTACACTATCTATTTTTCATACCCCTAAGTGTGGCAAAACAACGTCGGGTCAGCTAGTTTTTTTACAAATTTGTTTGGTAGCTTAACAAAGTTATTAAAAACATTCCTAGAAGTAGATCTCTAGACAGGCCACAAGCAATTTTTTCAATGACTTAGAACAACAACTACTCAGAGGCCATCGGGCTTAAAAAACTCTCAACACTAGACCTTAGACACTTAGCTCATACAAAAAAGAAGTATGAGCTATTTTTTTCCAACAAGTTAAAAATATTTTTTTAAACTAATAAATCTGATTGGTAGATACCAGAATTGGCATAAAATTCTTAGAGTTATTCCTTAGACGGGCTTTATAGTCATTTTTTCAATGCCTTTAATAGTAGCCTAATATAAATAACTAGCAGATCGTCCCGGCTTCGCACGGGCTATAAAATAATCTAAATCGCGAAGAGAAACAAAATATAGCCCATGTTACTCGGGGATAATGTAGCTTACTAACAGTGAATTTTTCAAATCGGTCCAGTAGTTTCGGAGTCTATTCGCGTCAAACAAACAATCAAAAAATCAATCTTTTCCTCTTTTATAATATAAACAGGTACCTATGAAGATATAGAAAAACCCATAACTTTAACCATTGTAAATAAAAAATCCATAATTTTCCCTTAATCTTTAATAGTTATTTCGTTATTATTTATAACGGTTATGTTTGTAACTATAAATTCCCATGATAGTTTCCATGTTCCCATAGCCTTAAACCAATAGTGAATATTAAGGAGTATCGTATACACGTGCCAATTATTTTGCTTGTGATGTGTGTTCTGTAGCTTAGCAGGTATTACGATTACGTCTCATTATAATGCCTACAACCTGTCAGTTAACAAGAGTATAACATACACATTTACAAAACCCCCGGCAATATCCTCCTTTCACTTAGTTATTCTGATACCGAATCAATACTTAAGATTACACAGCTCTACAAAAAACCTATTTTTTTTTTTGTTGCCCTGTTTATCATCGCAAATTGTTACGTTTTTAAGTGCCCAGATTACGAATATATTCGTAAAAGTACTAAATTTGCTCGATTCTACAAATTGAATTTTGAACTATTTATTGTAAAATTTTTAATTTTCAGTCATTTGTTGAAAAAAACACGAGCAGGTCTTACAAAATCATTGATATTTTCACGAATTGTGTGTATAAATAGACCCAAAATCAACAATATATCAAAGGCAACAAAACCACTGTACTCGTAGACCAGTGTTTTTAGGTAGCAAACATAATTCATTTTGTCAAAATTTCTAAATAGTTTTTGTTTCAATTCGGTTGGCTACTTTTGTTACACCGCACCACCCTTTATGATAATTTGATGAAAGCAATGCCCAAAACGAGCGCCTGCGATTCAAGATCACTCTTAGTGCAGGGCTCGCTGGAACACTATCCTACCTTATTATAATAAGTTTATTTTATAAGTTATACACATATATGTAATGCTTAGATAAGAGGGTTGTAATCTTTTTGACGTGACAACGTCTTAAATTAGGTTGCGGCTGGGAGTCACTTATGAAAAAGTGTAACGCCCGGTAACGTTACGATGAGTCACCGAACGAGAGAGAGGCCCGCCGAATGCCTTGCGTCTCTCTCCCACTCAACTATGATCGGTCTGCCGCGCGCGCGCGCGCGGCAGACGTTGTCACGTAAAATCTTCGCCCGTAAAACCGACTTTACAGGCAACCATTTTTTTGAAAATAAACTAATTTGAATATGATTTTAGAACGAAGTTATTATCCTTATCGCGCGTTATGAAAGGGGGCTAGACGGAAAAATTCTTACGAAAAGTTGTCACGACACTTTTTGCGCACGGTATGGCAACGTCGCATCTCCACAATTAAGCAAGTTGGTTAATTACAACCTGTCAGTTAACAACTGTAAGTGATGGAGAAAGAAAGTACAAAAGGGATTTAATTAAAAAAAAATGTATGGGAGCCCCCTTTACATATTTATTTAAATTTCATTTAATTATTTATTTTGAAAGATCATATACTAATAAACATTCTGAAAACATATAGCAGAAAAATATGTAAAAATACAAGTTTATAGTATGGTGATCCACTAAACATTTTATTTTTTTTATTTTGATTATTTGTTATTATAGCGGCACGGGAAATACATATCTTGTGAAAGTTTCAGCTTTCTAGCTATTACGGTTTCTGAGATACAGCTTGGAGACAGACAGACAGCGGAGGCTTATTAATAGGGTCCCATTTTTACCTTTTAGGTACGGAAGCCTAAAATAGCCACTAGGGTTCTGTCTACCGCATTGTAGTCGGGTGACGAAGCACTATCAAGTCTTATCACTCACAAGGTTAGGTTAATGTATTACTAAAAAAACACTTACAGAGATTGCTTAGTCTAAAACTTTACTAAGGAAACAAGTCTTCTTCTACTTTACCTTATCCCACTTCATGTGGGGTCGGTACAGTATGTACGCTTCTCAGAATACAGAAAGAACGTACGCTTCTTCCATACATCTCTGTCAATCGTCATCTCTGTATTCACACCCTTCCTGGTCATATCGTCATTCACACAATCCATCCATACTTTCGAGCGCCTATTTTTTTTTTGTTCCAGCTTTTATCTCCCTTAACACTGAGTCAAGGATGTTGTTTTGATTGAACAATTGCTTACGCATTTTCTCTATTTGTTTGGATCGGTCAATTATATACCTCATGTATCAAAAAATATGATCAGTATGATACAAAATAGTAATAAAAAAATAATATTTAACAAATATGTACAATAGAATATAATATGTTTATAAATATATTAAGATTATTTAATTTAATTTATATTTTTTTTAATTGTTGTCTTTTTTTTATTTTTAATATTTTTTTTTTATTTTTTTTTATATAAATACATTTGTAGCTTATAAATATATTAACCTATTTATTTGCAGTACATAGTGCATATTATATGTTCTTAATCCTATACTTACATTATATGTTTCCTACAACTAACATGTCCTGAGATAAGACTAACATGTTCATCATGTTGTCTTATAGAGCGCCTTTTTCCTAACTAAGGAAACAAGTAATAATTAAAAATATACTAGAAAACTTCGGACAACTTTAAAATGCTGTCAGCCATCTTGGATTGGCTATTGAACATTCTGCTGCGTCCTAACAATTTTTGACACATATTGGCATTCTTCCTAACTATACGTTTGGACTAGCACAAATGAATGAAGACTTTTCCCAATACCGATATACTGAAGTAATGGTTACGATCTCGTTGGCGTAATGGTTACCATGCTGAACTGCCAACCAGAGGATCCCAGGTTCGATTCCCGGCACAACCAACATGTTTGTGATGAACTAAATTTGTTGGCTGTTGGTCTGGGTGTTAAATATGTATGTATAAGAAGTATATCAGTTGTGTTAGCTACCATAATACAAACTAGAAACGGTTCAGTATCGTGTGTAAAATTTGTAAAAAAATATCTTAATTTATTTTCAGATCACACTAAAGATTTAATTTCTTCTTCTGTCTACAATGGATGTCCGCAAAGTAACACCCGAGTCAAAAGTTTAGAACATTCCGTAGATTTTGCGTTGCGGGATTTTAATATACATACCTACAGCTACTGAAATCTATACCAATATTACCTATAAAGAGGAAAAGTTTGATTTTTTGTTTGTTTCTTTTTTTGACGCAAGCAGGCTCCCAAACTACTGGACCGATTTGAAAAAATATTTCACCGTTGGAAAGCTACATTATCCTCGAGTAACATAGGCTATACAGTGTAAACTCCATGTAACGTCACTCAATTTAACGACAAACTCTCTAAAGCGTCGAAATCAATTGGCTTTAGTTGGTTTAACTTAAAGTTAAAGTTAAAGAAATATTGATTTTACTTCAAAATATAGGTTTGCGTTTAATATTTGTTCTTACTTATAATTGTATTTCATGAATTAACCGTAAATGATATAAAATTCGTTTGAAAATTCTTTAGCAGCTAATGGATAAAATTATTACTTGTATTCCATAGAATGATACATTCTCTCCATTTAACGACCACTCTCTATAACGCCATAAAATGCACTGTCCTTTCAATGTCGTTATAAAGAGTTTACGCTGTATTTTTCTCTTTGCAACTTAGATTATTTTATAAGCCCGTGCAAAGCCGGGACGATCTGCTAGTGAAGTTTAAAAAGAATAGACTCTCTTGAAAGGAATGGTTATTAAAAAACTGGTCACAGTTTGGGCATTACCCTTATCGCGGGTCCCGAGGGACGCGCAGTAAAAATGCTTGTTAATTATGTCGCGCTCAGACCCCCGCGGCTCAGCTAACACGCCGCACCAATACTGCTTCTCTGAACAATACTCTTCTAATACACGTTTCTTGTTTTCTCCTTACAACTAATATTATACAGATATAGACAGGTACAGATAATTTATTGATAAATATAGATGTATACTAATTTTGACTTGTAACTTTGGTGTTATCAATAAATGATTTGTATTTGTAATTATTTATACTAATATAGAAAGCAGCTCGAGATGAAAGTTTGCCAACCATTGCTAATCCTCAGACAAACAGACCATCTGACGCAACAGGGGTGGAACAAGTATGCCAGCGAGCCCCCCCGTGGGGCCCCGCATTGTCGAGGCGGGGGGGCTCAGTAACCGTGGCCTGGTCACCCACGGTGAAGCGAAGAGGGTCCCTGAGGCGGGCCACTCCCTAGACTTGTAATCCCTGTACGCAAGTTCTAGATCGAGTGGCACCAGTAGGTTGCGGAACCTCGTTTTGGGGGGGTTTCGCAACTGAGGCGGGCTGCGGTGTGGTTTGGGAGGCACCGCAGCTGAAGGTGTGAGGCCGCGGCAGGAGAGAAGTGTCGGTATTACGATGCGCCGCTCTTCCTACCTGCCGCGGCCTCGACGGGGTCGCCACCGTTGATGGCGGACGCGGTGGGGCCGCAGGGAGAAGGGAGTGGTAACCGGAGACTACCACTTTCCCTATTCTCTGCGGCCGTAGTGGCATGTGACGGGGCCACAGACCTGACCCGTCACGGGGGACCTAGGACGTCGGACTGGGGATGTCCGGCGTCCATTGCACTCACGGTCCCCGAGGTGGTTGCAGTGCACTACGTGCACTGCAAGGGGGGTCATCCCCTGAGGAGTCTCTCTCAGGCTAGCCGAGGTGGGCGGGGTGGTGGGTTAATGCGAGAAGCGGAACCTCACCCCGCCCTTTCCGGTGAGGAGGTTTTAGTCGGTAGTGATGCCCTTCTGGCATCGAGCCCGACATACTCCACCCACCTCCCCGGGTGTGGTGGGCATGCGTAAATGCATTTCCTCACGTTAAAAAAAAAAAAAAAAAGCCAGGGCTGTGCTCCGTTACTTCAAGGAGCTCGGTGGGCTTGGGTAGGCTGGTAAGGGGGGAATGCACAATACGCCCCTAGCGGGATGTCAGTGCAGGTCTCATCACCCCCACTTCAAAATACAATTAGAATATAGATTTACAGGTCATTTTACAATCATTATTTTATAGATGTCAATTTTTAATTACTTTGTCATTTAAAAATTCCTTAACACTATAGTGAGCTTTATTAATTAAAAATAATTTCAGCTTACTTCTAAATATGTGAGGGGAAGCTGTATTTCTGATATACTCAGACAAATGGTCAAACAGTCTTGCTCCACCAACATAAGCCGACTGCCAAGACCTGGCCAGGGATTGGGCTGGGGTCGCCAGTGGTGGCGAATCAGCGGCACACGCGGCTTAACTAAATTTAAAAAAGCCCCGTCACTTTTCATCTTAGGTGGCCAGAAAGAGACGGCACGTTCTGAACCACAGACAAAACAACTAAAATACAACTACAACTGTGCGGGCAGTTTTAGAGGAGATACAAGTGAGTGCGTTCTAAAGTCGTCTATATTTTCTGCATTTGACGAGGCCAAACCTACAAAAAATCTTTCGGCCAAAAAAAAGCCATATCCAGTCCACTCTAACCCTTCCCTCACTTCCCTCGCTCAGTCAAGAAGCCCTTTCCCCCCTCACCACAACGCCCTGTACCGAACCCTTTCTTTGAACATTTATTACATTTCCTTTCACAGCGAGCCTCGACAAACAGAACGCTTATTTAATTTGATTTGTTTGATCGCCAGGAGCTAGCTTCTGTGTAAAGGCAGGTAAAGCCAGTTACAAAGTTAGTTAACATTTAAGGGAACGGGGGGGGTTAGTTCCTATGATGTTCTGTATTCAAAGAGGTAGATAAATAAATAAATAAATACCCATTCCACACACGGCTGGTTAACCCCATACTAAACTATTTCTAGTTTGTATTATGTTTGCTAACACAACTGATATATTACATTATACGTACAAATTTATATTTTATATATATACATACAGTGTAAACTCTATATAATGACACTGAAGGGACTGTGCATTTTATGACGTTATAGAGAGTGGTCGTTAAATAGAGAGAATGTATCACTGTATGGAATACAAGCTAAACCAACTAAAGCCAATTGATTTCGACGCTTTAGAGAGTTTGTCGTTAAATCGAGTTACGTTACATGAAGTTCACACTGTATTTAACACCCACAGCTAACAAATTAAGTTCGGCACAAACAAGTTGGCCGTGCCGGAAATAGAACTCAAAACCTTATGGTTGGCAGTCCGGCATGGTAACCATTACGCCAACGAGGTCGTCAAAACGATACGTTATAGCTTGCTTCTTCTTCTTCGTATGAGCTAAGTGGCCAAGCTCTGGTGTCGAGAGGTTTCAAGCCGCCCGGTGAAACGTTCAATAAACTCAATGGCGAAATTTAAAAAAAAAATGATTTTTCAATTTTTAATTAATTATAGCCTGGCCAAGATTTTATCAGGCGACCCATGTTTTTTATCATTTTTAATAAACTAAATTACCTATCGAATAATTTTTATCCATTAAACAGATCGGTGAAGGTCGTTGTTATATCGGATCTTAGACTATAACATCAGGCTAGCTGCGGTCAGACGTAAGCCTATTCATCAATAAAAAAAAAAAAATAGAAATGAAAAACAAGTGCTATTGTGTGTAATATTTAATGAGATAGAATATTTATATTTAATGAAATCTGTAAATTAATTTATTTTAATCTTTCTAGTATTTTAAATTATTAAGTAATGATTGTAGTGTGAGAAGCTTCGTTATTATTATTATGTATCTGTACCTTACTTCAATAAATATTTTTGTATTTGGATTTGTGACTTGCCTTTAATGTATGTTATTTATGGCTAATAAAGTTCTGTATTTCTCTATAACTGAGATGATCGCGTCAGATCACCTCAGTTCGCCGAGCTACAGGCGTTTGGGTCTAACAGGCTTACTGGTACCTGCGTCAAACCTCGATCAAAGAACCATGTAATAAAATACTCCTGCGATTTGTATCGTCAGATGTCTTGCGGGGTTGGGTGGGTGGGGGCTAAAGGCCCCCCCTTTAGCCTTACAGTAAGGGGAGGGAGGGGTGACCGCGACGTAAATTGGATTCGCCTTATATCGAGACCAGCGGCACCGCAACCTCAGGGATTCTTAGTTGGAGTGACACGCGGCGCTAAAACAACGGGGGGCTATAACTTTGACGTGTGAATTTGCCTATCATATTAAAAAAATGGTCAAGTCCTAGTTGGGCTCGCGCATGAAGGGTTCCGTGCCATTGTTGATATGGGGGACCCTCTTGAATATATTTTTATTAATATTTTTTTATTAATCATTTAAATTAAAATAATGGCTTAGAGAAAACGATCTAATCTGTCTCATCATCACCTAAGTAGCTAAAAACAGAGGTTAACTAGATCTCAGGAACCGAATGCGGAAAGACAGATGCGGCTCATTTTGATATTATAATTTTTCCCCAGGTTACGCGAAAAGCGACCTACATGCGGGCGGAGCCGCGGGCAACCTCTAGTGTTGTTATAATAAAGGTTGAGTAAAAATTGCTTAAAAATATGTTTGTTGTTTCTTAAATATTTTTATTACTTAAATTTTATAATTTAATTTGATAGCTGATATACATTTATATTTTTTGTGAAAATTTTATGTATCTAGCAGCTACCGTAATTGATATAAGTATAGGAAAAAATAGGAAAAAAAAAACGTTTTTGTATGGGGACCCCCTTTTTTTTAATACAATATAATATCAATATAGTATCAACAGTGGTGGGAGCAATAGTATCACAAATACCCCGTTCACCCACTAGGGGTGAACTAATGGAACAAAGAGTCATGCCCCCAAATTTCTTCGAATTGGACAAAATCCCTTATTCGTTATAAACTTTCGCTTTGAGATGAGATTAAACTTCATACACATGTCTGAAGCTTTCTAATGAACCGAAAACTTTAACATTGCTAACTAACACACGAAAAAAACTATCTATCTAACTCTTAAACTTCGAGTAACTACGGTCAAAGTCGAAGTATTTTTATCTTTATTAACCGTAGGCTTAGGTAATTACATTAATCGTATTCTTGAATCCAAAGATTGCATAAAAAAATTGGCCAATTGCGAGTAGAGTGAAACTCACGCATGAAGTGTTCCGTGGCGAAAAAATACTTAAAAATGGCAAAAAAACAAGTTCATTGTATCGGAGATTCAATATTTATTTTAAATTAATGTTTTAATTTTTTAAAATTATATGTCAAAAACATTAAATTTTAGAACCAGCCCGTGACCGTACTGATTTAAATATTCTGTGAAGAAAGCTAAAACTTTCACATGTAATATCCATGCCACAATAACAACAAATACTAAAAATGAAAACAAATTAAAATATTATTTTGCTATATTTATCAAAAACGGTAGCTAGAAGACGCTTACAATTTTAACAGAATATTATATAAATGTATAAAACCTTTCAAATGTTTTTTTAAATAAAATATAATTTAAATAAGGGGCTCATGTACAACAATGGTACAGAACCCTTCCTGCACGAGCCTGACTCGCACTTGTCCAATTTTTAACTATTTTGCTCACACCCACCTTAAGTATCAGTAAATAGTTTGCATACTTTCCCTCGCGAATGTATTGAAATTGGAAAAGTTGGCAACAAATTCAGCAAGTACCTACAAGTAACTTCAGCGTTTTGTTTCAACTTTAGAAAGAGAAGATAATAGTGTGTGCTGATGTTCTTTATCGGGCCGAGATGTAATTGGATCGTGTTTAACTTAACTTGGTGATACTTAGCTAAGTAAACTTTGCTTAGTAACTTAGTACTAATACTGGTATTCAAATTTTTAAAAGCTCCGTGTTTCGAACAAAAATGTACTAGATATGAGGTGATGTCTCTAAAAACGGCAAGGAAAATAAGACCACAAGTAAGAGCGTGGTCTTATTTGAGTTTGAGGAATTTAAGCGTTATTAGTATAGTAATACAGTTAGATTTTCTAACGCTCACTGCGTACGGTCATACAATTTTATAGCTGTTATCGCGGAGCAAGATAGCTTATGTTTATTACGGCACTAGTCGAAACTCAACTTATAGCTAAGTTGAGTTTCGACCATTACACAAACTAGAAATTGTTTAGTATGGGGTTAACCAGCCGTGTGTGAAATGTGTCCTAATATAAAAAAAAAAAACTATACCAATATTACGAAGAGAAAAAGTTAGATTTTTGTTTGTTTGACGCAAATAGACTCCGAATCTACTGGACCGATTTGAAAAATTCTTTCACCGTTGGGAAGCTACATTATCTCCGAGTAACATAAAATAAATAAATAAAATAAAATAAATTTATTGTGCCAACAAACTTACAAAATACAAAAATGTTTATTACACAAAAATATGCTTAAAATATATATATACGTGAGAGGCTCTGCCTGCTGCTTAACAACATAGGCTATGTTTTCTTATGGTTCTCTTTACAACTTAGATTATTTTATAGCGTACGAAGCCGGGACGGGGTGCTAGTAAATAATATTGTCCTAGTCAGCCAAGCTCCGGCCTCTTCAAGATAAGGAATGTTAAATTCTATAACGAACAACCATTTTAATCATCCCTGTCTCCCCTCGCCAGCAAGACTCGCCTTACAACAATTTGGCACAATTTGCAAGATATTTAAAAGAGGGAACGCGGCTTATTTCGTAAGAAAATGAAACAGTTAATTCTAAAGCGAAATCATTTCTATTTGAGAATAAAACGAAAGGGAGTAACGGAATTTAGCCCGTAATAAGCTTTCCTTTCTGGAAATTTCCCCGTTTATAACGTGCGATGCGAAAACGTCCGGGACTTATAAGTTTGGCGTTATCGTGTAGCTTCTGAACGGATGTTTTTTTTAAAGTATATGAATACATTTTTTTCTTATATTTGATAATAATCTTATGTTATTATTATCATTTTCTTATTTTTGATTAAAAGTGATCCAAGAGCCAAATCCATTTTGGTTCAAAATATATAGTGTTATACTAACCAAACAGATTCATTAAATACCCATATAAAAGAAAATTTAAGAAGAATAGTCTATATCCGCCATTTTCTTGCTCCGGCCGTGGCTGGTAACGACACAATATGGCGGATTACAAACTTTTTTTATTTTTTATTTTCTAGGTTTCTGATGAACGACTTAAGCTAGTTAAAAGCTATACACTAGGATACATTTTCAACCAAAATGGCTGCCATAAAATATTAAATGTAAATTAGCCACTGCCAGAAAATGGCGGATCACATACCGTTAAAGTTCCTCGCAGAAGCTTCTTATGTAAGAGTTTGGCTAGAAAAAAAAACTATATTTTTTTTACCAAAATTGGCCGCCATTAAAAAAATGAAAGGAATCGGAAATGTTCTTAGTCATGTTTGATAGAAGTTGACCCCAATATGGCTGCCGCCTGAAAATGGTGGATTACATATATTTTAAATCTTTTCTATATGGGTGGGTAACTTCAGAAAGAGTTGGGCTACTAAAAAACTATATTATTAATCTAAAGCGCCAGTAGCTAGTAGCTCGGCTAGCTAAGGTGATCTGACACGACCATCGAAGCTAAGCAACGGTCGATGCGAACTGTGATTGGATGGGTTACCTTGCACAAGACTGTCGTTTAGGTATTTTTACCGTGGGTCAGATGACACGTTGAATTCTAGGTCCCAGTTAGTCTAAATGCAAACAGTCGTTAGGCCAAGTCAGAGGCCTTCAGGTGGCTTGACAACTTTCAAAACATACGAAAAGAAGTGGAAGAATTCAAAATGGCCGCCATGACAGAATTTTCGCTTATAATTTTTTTATTTATAGTTTTACGATAAAAAGTTACTGGACCAAAGTTGTAGAAAATTTAATTTGCAACAAAAAATGTTAACAATTTGTTTTTATCAAATAAATAGTTTAAGAGATATATCATAAAAACCGTTTCAACCCCTATTTTCAAGATGGCGGCCGTGGGACAAGGGTGGCGACCCCACAAACTTGGTTTTAGCTTTACACTGACCCCCCCTACACATCAAAAAAATAAAATTGCGTCCTCTAAAAAACGCAACCCCAAATGTAACTTTTCAATGGACTAATTTATTTTTTTAATTTTGACTTGTCGTTCAGTGAAATGAGTTCGGGACGAGCTGTGTGGGAGACGTTTTGTTGTGTTCGGGATTTGTTTGCGCCGGAAGGAGTGTCCTGCGACCTTTGTAGGGAGTCACGGCTTATCTAACGCTCGGTAATGGGATAACAATGAAGATAAATATATTGTTGACCTTTTTTAAAGTTTTCTTAATGTTAGACAGAGGAACACAGGCATTTAACGGTACCTATAGCAGACTGTTACATACTAGCTTTTTTATTGTACCTAATTAATTATCTTCTTATAGACAACCTCGTTGGCGTAAAGGTTACCATGCCTGTCTGCTAATCAGGAGGTTCCGGGTTCGATTCCCGGCCCGGTCAACATCTTTGTGCTTATCTAAATTTGTTGGCTGTGAGTCTGGGTGTTAAATATGTATTTATATATAATATGTATGTATGTATATGTAGTATATCAGCTGTGTTAGCAACCATAATACGAGCTAGAAATGGTTCAGTATGGGGCTAACCAGCCGTGTGTGAATGTGTCCTAATATTTATTTATTTATACAACATTTCCATGTCACAATGTTAGTTACAGTGCTCCTCCGAAATGGCTTGCCCGTTTTTTACCAAATTTTAAATGCGTATTCAGTAGGTCTGAGAATCGGCTACTATCTATTTTTCATACCAGCCTTGGCCAAATAACGTTTGGCGGGTCAGCTAGTAAATAAATAAATATTAGGACACATTTAAACACACGGCTGGTTAACCCCAAACTGAACCATTTCTAGTTTGTGTTAGGGTTGCTAACACATTAGGGTCTCGTTTTTTACTTCTAGGCACGGAACCTTAAAAAAACAAAATGAATCTCGAGAGGTGGTTAAATAAGAAAAGGCCTATTCTAGTATTTGCCGTAAATTGTGAACCTGTGACATAAGATGACCCGAGATTGTGCGTGCGCGTTGTTTACTGACCGACAACGAACCGACGACGATTTATGCCGCTCAATGATAATATACCTATTGATGGCCTATGTAAGCAATGTCTTATAAATAGCACTGTTCACCTCTGCGGTCATCGGACGCGGTGCTAGCAAAGGACAAAGCTATAATGTGTCCGTGCGGTACGGACCTACTCGTATTAGTTCAAAGCGATTCGTTTAAACTTTTACTTTCTTTATGACAAAAATTATAACCTCTTATTGGCTCAAATTAAAACTTTGCATTTAAAAGTGAACCTTTGCGTAAAATGACGCAGTAGTCTTAATTTCTGTAATATCTTAATTAAGTAATTTACGGATTACTGTAAAATGTGACCTTCTTAAAACTTCGATTCCAGAGCTCGGCCACTTAGAACTAAATTAAGCTCACCTGTAAAAAAATTATAACAAAAATAATTATGATATTTACATTGTCACAACAAACTGTTTTGATTTGTCTACCAGCTCACAGCTATACATAGTTAAATTATAAAAAATTTTGATGACTAAAATATTTGTAATTATAATTTTGTTAGGACCTATGTATCTTACCATATAAGGAATGTGCATTCTTATTTTGTGTCAACTGATGCCTGGTCTAAACTATCTCAGGCACCAGTGCCCTTGTAGAAAAGTACGTACATGTTCCAGCCCCCCGGCTTTAAGCCGCAGCGAGGGAACACCATGGAGGTTTTAGTCGGTAGGGGTCGCCACTCTGGCATCGAGCCCGAGGATCGGCGGGCATGCGTAAATGCATTTCGTCCATGACAAAAAAAAATAAAATAAAAGGCCAAGTGACTAAGACTAAGACCAGTGCCCTTGTTAATGAAAGAAATCCAAGATTTCAGACAGATTTATTTTAATTATTTAGACATGAAATTTCTTGTGCACTAAGTAAACAATTTTCTAGCTGCAGACTTAAAATTAGTGGTGCAAGCGAATGAGTAAGCGATGAATCACATATCATAGGAGAGGTAAAACCTATAGGCGATCAAGTAAAATGTTATTATTGTCACCAGCCATATCCTTCACCGGTGATGCTTCCGATCGTAAATAGTGAACGTCGCTCGTAAGCTCGCCACCCCAGGATACTGCCGCGTAACATCGCAAGGACACTGGACATCACGCTACGGTGGGTTTAGGGTTCCGTACGCAAATAGAAGACAAAATTAAATATTTAGTGTAATACTTCCGCTGTGATCCGAAATCCACATTAAGACAAGTAAAGGAAAAATTAACTAAGATTAGAATTAAGTACGAACTTATCGAACGACAGTCTCTCGACTTGTCGTTCGAAGAGTCAGCATCTCCTGATGATTCCTTGTGGTTAGGCGAAACACGTGTAGAGTTAAGAATTTCCGAATTGTGATGGGTAACGTTAATCTTAATTAATCTTAGTTAATTTTTCCTTTACTTGTCTTAATTTGGATTTCGGATCACAGCGGAAGTACACTAAATATTTAATTTTGTCTTCTATTTACAATGGATTTCCGCAAAGTAACGCCTGAGTCAATAAGTTATTTCCGTACAAAGAACGTCAGACTCCCTGCAAAAGGCTCTTCCCGAGCCTTCTTGCGGGGCTCCGGGGTCAACTAAGCGTACAAATGTATAGTTTTTAAGTTTTTACGTGAGTTTTTGACGTGACAACGTCTTAAATTAGGTTGCGGCTGGGAGTCACTTATGAAAAAGTGTAACGCCCGGTAACGTTACGATGAGTCACCGAACGAGAGAGAGGCCCGCCGAATGCCTTGCGTCTCTCTCCCACTCAACTATGATCGGTCTGCCGCGCGCGCAGCACGCGGCAGACGTTGTCACGTAAAATCTTCGCCCGTAAAACCGACTTTACAGGCAACCATTTTTTTTATTTTCTTTCTTAATTGTATGCCAAAGTGTATTTTCTGTAATAAATATTCTTTATTCTGAAGGTTTAGCAACGTGACCCTATTTCTAAGACTTTACTGTCCGTTTATCTCAAGAGCTGTATCTTATGAACCGTGATAGTTAGAGTTAACATTTTCACCGATGTATATTTTTTTGCACAAGGTGCATCCGCCAATAGCAACTTCTGGCCTAAGTGAGATAATGCTTGGTTTGGAATGACTGGCAAAGCAGGTTAGGTTATACATCTATAGGATTTTTTTAATTAATTTATGTTGTATTGATATTCAATGCTGTAGGGAAGAAATAATCTTAATATATATAAATCTCGTGTCACAATGTTTGTCCTTAATGGACTCCTAAACCACTTAACCGATTATAATAAAATTCGCACACCATGTGCAGTTCGGTTCAACTTGAGAGATAGGATAGTTTAAATCTCAAATTATAGTCGCAATTTTAATTTATTGCTAATTATTGTCTGTTATTATTTGACACTCACAATTATCTGTTAACTCCAAACGATTCTAACAGATGTCGATACCTTTCGACTGGGTTGAGTAAGTGTAAGGTTTCGCTTTTTATTATTCGATTTAACTTATTCGATTATTATTTTTGAGCACGGCAATACTGTTTTTATTTTAATGGCAAACCCTTTTTCTCCGATTGGTGGATATCTGACGAATCGGGGATAGGGGTCGAGTGACGCGTTTTGCGAGGCGACGTTAAGAGAAGGGCTGGTGTGAAACGGCAGTCTTGCTCGGACGATAGAACTGTAAAGTCAAGTCAAGTGAAAATAAATGAAGTACTGACTAGAATTCAAGGGTTTTTGTTGAAGTCCCCAGTAAATAGGCACCTACCCGTTAGGTAGTTCAAATAAGTAATCAATAGATGGCGCTGCTATGGTAAATCTACGAACGTGTCATATAAGCTACACTATCTATTTTTCATACCCCTAAGTGAGGCAAAACAATGTTTGCCGGGTCAACTAGTATTATATAAATAATCTAATCAGTAGGCTCAATCGCAACTCCACCTGAAACGAATGGCGCTGTTGTCAATTAGTGAATACTTTCATTGATAGCCGTATTTGACTTCCGAATAAATTTTGGAGATGCAACGTTGCCATACCGTGCGCAAAAAGTGTCGTGACAACTTTTCGTAAGATTTTTTTCCGCCTAGCCCCCTTTCATATTATCGCGCTATAAGTCGTTCCAATAACTAATATTACTTAGTAATGAAATAATTTTAGTAAATATAGTTATGTTCCGTTTATCTTGCTAACGGTTGTACATAAACTAGGTTATTGATATTGGGTCAGCGTCGGAATGGAACCAGCACGGACTGGTTGCGTAGAGATTGTGAACCATTTTACAATAGCAAAACCAACACCAAATAATACAACCAAATGTTTAGTAAAAACTGCTGTAAAATTAAGTGGAATAAAGATTTTTATTATCTATTATTTTATTATTATTATTAAATAAAAAACTACAGTGTAAATTCTATTTAACGACACTGAAGAGACTGTGCATTTTATGACATTACAGAGAGTGGTCGTTAAATCGAGTGACGTTACATAGAGTTTACACTGTATATCAAAATCGGTTCATTTTCGATATTAATATACAGTGTGACTCCAAGTAACGTCACTCGATTTAACGACAAACTCTCTAAGGCGTCGAAATTTAGGCTAAAGTTTTTTTTTTATTAGGACACATTCACACACGTTGGTTAGCCCCGTACTGAACCATTTCTAGCTCGTATTATGGTTGCTAACACAACTGATATACTACATATACATACATAAATATTATATATAAATACATATTTAACACCCGGACCCACAGCCAACAAATTTAGTTAAGCACAAAGATGTTGACCAGGCCGGGAATCGAACCCGGAACCTTCTGATTAGCAGTCCGCCATGGTAACCTTTACGCCAACGAGGTCGTCAAGTTGGTTTAGTTTACAATGATACATTCTCTCCATTTAACGACCACTCTCTATAGCGCCATAAAATGCACAGTCCCTTTAGTGTCGTTATATAGAGTTTACACTGTATTCAAATTTCAAATTCAAATTCAAATGTATTTTTGTTGTTCTATAAACATAAGGCTAAATATATACACCATTACTAGACTAAAGATAAAAAATGGTTGCCTGTAAAGTCGGTTTTACGGGCGAAGATTTTACGTGACAACGTCTGCCGCGTGCTGCGCGCGCGGCAGACCGATCATAGTTGAGTGGGAGAGAGACGCAAGGCATTCGGCGGGCCTCTCTCTCGTTCGGTGACTCATCGTAACGTTACCGGGCGTTACACTTTTTCATAAGTGACTCCCAGCCGCAACCTAATTTAAGACGTTGTCGCGTCAAAATAAAAAATTATAAAATTAAATATAGTATTTAATTCAAATGTCTTTAATCCAGGATCAAGTTCATGTAACATCGCATTAAGAGCTTAATAACCTGCCTACCCTCCATTCCTACGTGTATATTATTTCATTTGCAGATCGCTTTAAGCGATAAGGCCGCCAATTGTGGTACACTAATTTTAAGTTAATTGTCTTTTACTGTGCCTTTTTAACCGACTTCAAAAAGGAGGAGGTTATATATTCGACGTGTATGTATTTTTTTTTTTTTTATGTATGTTCACCGATTTCTCAGCCATTTGTGGATCGATTCTCAAAATTCTTTTTTTAATTGAAAGAGTATGGTTCTGAATTGGTCCCATTGTCACCAAAACTGGTTCTGGTGATGGACTCCTAGGGAAATCGAAGAAAAACCTAAAAAGTTAGGTTGTTTTCACGCATGAAGAGAGATTCACGCTCGTTTGGCTGTACTGATATTCATGAAATTTGAGAAGAAAATAGGTAAGACTATGTGTTAACACATACGCTACTTTTTATCCCGAAAATAAATACTATTCCCGTGGGATGCACCAAATAACATATAAATCTTTTTAACTTCTTCACGCTCGAACGGTTGTACTGACATTGATGAAATTTGGAATGAAGATAGGTTAGACTATGTGTTTACACATAGGCTACTTTTTATCCCGAAAATAATTATTGTTCCCGTAGGATGCACCAAATAACACATGACACACTGATTTCGCTAAAATTTGATATAGGGGGTAGACTAGACCTTGTATAACACGAAGGTTACTTTTTATTTTAATTGTTTAAAATTAAGTCTGTTTTTAATTAAGTCATTCCTATTCCCGTGGGATTCCCAAATAACTCGATAACCTGTTTTACTTCTACGCACTCATACGGCAATACAGATTTCGCTCATAAAATTAGCAGCCTGGCTAACAAAAGTAATCTGACGCGAACATCGAGGCTAAGCAACGGCCCATGCGGCCAGTCTTTGGATGGGTAACCATGCACAAGACTTACATAAAAAAATGTGTTATTTTCATCTGGGCGTTACTGTGCTTCGGATAACACGTTAATTTGTTGGGCCTGGACCGCTACTCTTAGTACAAGCAGGGGTCAAACTAAATCAGGGGCTTGAAAAACTCTCGACGCCAGAGCTTGGCCACTTGGGTCATACTTAGTGGAAGAAGGAACTGTAAAATTTGATATATTAATAGACAAGACCTTCGAACGGATAAGGAAAATATTTACGCGCTCGCTTCGCTAGGAGTTATCCCGCTTCGTTGGAATTTCCCCCAGGATGTTCTGGGCTTATGACACTCCAAACATTATGTTATTTGTGCTGCTTTGGACTTCTTTATGCTCAAACGGTTGGAACAAATACGGTGAAAATTTTCGCGCTCGCTTCGCTCGCGTATAGCTCGCTTCGCTCGCATCCACCTCTTTTCGCTCGCACTTGGTTCTAGTAAGTTTTGACACAACGAATATTATGTAATTTGTGCTGCTTTGGACTTCTTTATGTTCAAACGGTTGGAACAAATACGGTGAAAATTTTCGCGCTCGCTTCGCTCGCGCATAGCTCGCTTTGCTCGCACCCGCCTCTTTTCGCTCGCACTTGGTTCTAGTAAGTTTTGACACAACGAACATTATGTAATTTGTGCTGCTTTGGACTTCTTTATGTTCAAACGGTTGGAACAAATACGGTGAAAATTTTCGCGCTCGCTTCGCTCGCACCCGCCTCTTTTCGCTCGCCCTTGGTTCTAGTAAGTTTTGACACAACGAACATTATGTAATTTGTGCTGCTTTGGACTTCTTTATGTTCAAACGGTTGGAACAAATACGGTGAAAATTTTCGCGCTCGCTTCGCTCGCGCATAGCTCGCTTCGCTCGCACCCGCCTCTTTTCGCTCGCACTTGGTTCTAGTAAGTTTTGACACAACGAACATTATGTAATTTGTGCTGCTTTGGACTTCTTTATGTTCAAACGGTTGGAACAAATACGGTGAAAATTTTCGCGCTCGCTTCGCTCGCGCATAGCTCGCTTCGCTCGCATCCGCCTCTTTTCGCTCGCACTTGGTTCTAGTAAGTTTTGACACAACAAACATTATGTAATTTGTGCTGCTTTGGACTTCTTTATGCTCAAACGGTTGGAACAAATACGGTGAAAATTTTCGCGCTCGCTTCGCTCGCGTATAACTCGCTTCGCTCGCATCCAGCTCGATTTGCTCCCAATTGGTTGCCTGCCTGGCACACGCCAAATTTTTTCATCGTGAAGTTTGTTTGGCTCTCCATAGCTAAAACTTAAACAAAATATCATTACCAACCACTAAAAATGTAAAAATAAAATTGTTTTAAAAAACAAACAACCGACTTCAAAAACACAACTAAAAAGGGAAAAATAATTTTAAGCCTAAATCAAATCAAGAATATATAAATAGAATATGAGAGTTTATTTCATGTACATAAAAAAAACTATTTGCAATTTTTAATAATCCTGTATTCTTGAAGTCGGTGCCATCTAATAAGAACAAATTAATGTTTGTTAAAAAAAAACTATTTTCAATTGTCTTTCTTTGCTGGCACCGACTCCAAGAATACAGGATTAGTAAAAATTGCCAATAGTTTTTTATAAGTACATGAAATAAACTCTCATATTCTATTTATATATTCTTGATTTGATTTAGGCTTAAAATTATTTTTCCCTTTTTAGTTGTGTTTTTGAAGTCGGTTGTTTGTTTTTTAAAACAATTTTATTTATTTATGTGTCCAATAAAGAATTATAAAATTTCCATGACACAATGTTACTTACCGTACTCCTCCGAAACCGCTTGACCGATTTTTACCAAATTTCATATGCGTATTCAGTAGGTCTGAGAATCTTCTACTACAGTGTAAACTCCATGTAACGTCACTCCATTTAACGACAAACTCTCTAAAGCGCCGAAATTCATTGGTTTTAGTTGGTTACACTTGTATTCCATACAGTGATACATTCTCTCCATTTAACGACCACTCTTTATAACGCCATAAAATGCACAGTCCCTTCAGTGCCGTTATAAAGAGTTTACACTGTATATATTTTTAAGCCAAAACAACGTTTGCCGGGTCAGCTAGTAACTAATGAAAGAGGATGTTAGCGGCTCCCCGCTACAAACAAAGCTAATCTCGCACTAGTGTTGCTTGCTAATCTAACTGAGGTACATAAATCAAGGAATTACTGCCGCTAGCGCTATTACACTAAATTAAACAGGAAAAAGAAAGAACCGATTGCGGTTTGGTGGTAAAAACGTATGCTTTTCAATCTGACGGCCCCTGGTTCGAATCCCGGCCCTATAACATAATCTTCTAATCTTCTTATATATAAAATTTCCATGTCACAATGTTAGCACGAACTGCACATGGAGTGCGAATTTTATTATAATCGGTTAAGTGGTTTAGGAGTCCATTGAGGACAAACATTGTGACACGAGATTTATATATTATCTAAAATATACAATTTCCACGTCACAATGTTAGTTACCGTACTCCTCCGAAACGGCTTGACCGATTTTTACCAAATTGTATATGCGTATTCAGTAGGTCTGAGAATCGACTACTATCTTTTTTCCATACCCCTAGGAGATGAGGGCTGTTTACCCTTAAATTTTTGACATTAAAAATAAATATAAGACTAAGTTTTTACTTTTTTATAACCAACCCCTATATTTATGGCCATTTTAATAATTTAATCATTTTTCATCCCGCTCGATAACTGATCAATTATAGTATTTTTACTTGACATAAGGCAAAACATCGTTTGCCGGGTCAGCTAGTTCTATATAAAACGTGCTGTATGGGAAAAAAGCTAGCGTGGTTTGGTGGGAAAATGTCTTGATTTGATCCCGGCCCTACACCGATGCCTTGTTTTTCAAGTTACGTGTGGATTTGCACTCGCTTTACGGTGAAGGAAAACTTCTTGAGTAAACCGACATGTTTGAGGACTGCAATATCCAAAGACGTGTGTAATTCACCAACCCGCACTTAGCCAGCGTGGTGGATTATGGCCTGTTCTCTCTCCTCGTGAGAGAAGGCCCCGAGTCCCAGCAGTGGGAATGTATAGGGCTACTTATGCGTAAACAGGAAAATCTTCGGCCCGAACCGCAGCGCTGACCTGTTTTTTAACTTGCTCCATATATTTTCAGGAAAGTTCAGCCTATTGCTGCTTAATGGGAAGTTAAAGGAAGTTCTTTATGAGGATAAGATTGGACCGAATCGGGTGAAGCTTTGTTTTTTATTTAGCGAGCTTTAATAATAAAAGAAAAAGTTTTTTCATGCCTAATCTTATATAAGATTAGGAATGAGAAAAGCAAAAGCAAGAAAAGCTCAGCCCCACAGCTCTACAAAAAATCAATTTTTTTTTTGTTGCCCTGTTTATCATCGCAAATTGTTACGTTTTTAAGTGCCCAGATTACGAATATATTCGTAAAAGTACTAAATTTGCTCGTTTCTACAAATTGAATTTTAAACGATTTATCGTCAAAATTTTAATTTTCAGTCATTTGTTGAAAAAAAAACGAGCAGATCTTACAAAATCATTGATATTTTCACGAATTGTATGTATAAATAGACCCAAAATCATCATCATATCAAAGGCAACAAAACCACTGTAGACCACTGTGACCGGTCTAATAAATAATTATCTATTAGACCGGTTAACTTATAACTTTTTGAATCGGTATATTATTATCTTAGAAACAGTGGCTTGTACAAAAAAATATTGATGTACTCGTATTGTTAGGGATCCGTACATAAAAGGTAAAAACGGGACCCTATTACTAAGCCTCCGCTGTCTGTCTGTCTCCAGGCTGTATCTCAGAAACTGTGATAGCTAGAAAGCTGAAACTTTTACAAGATATGTAAAAGTAAAAAGATATGTAATAATGTATAGTAAGCTGCCTATGCTGTAAATAAATTGCTAAAAACATAAAATATGAAAAAGCATATATTTTTATTATAGTATCCCCAAAAAAAACTCGGGAGATCTCTCTCTCTCTTGTCTATGGAATGTCAAATTGTTTGTTGTAAATGTGCTATTTTGTGTGTGAATGAAAATAATTTTGTAATGGATTATAGATTAGAATTTAGGTGAGTATTCATTAATTTTAGATGACATTTTTGTAAATATATATTTTGCTAATATTGCATGCCTAAGGGCGAAGAGTGTGAGGGACATAAAATGTTAACATGTAATAACCTAACCTTACCCATTCTGCAATAAATGATTTGATTTTGAATTTGAATTTGAAATTTGAGAGAGAAGATGATAAAAAATTAAAGTTTATCTTTCACGTTCCCTGATTACCATAGAGAAATATAATATAATAGACTGGTAATAAGAAGGCATTAGCATTCGGCGCGCGTGGCGCCCCCGCGCCCGGCGGCGACACTGAGCACTATGAAATATTCCCGCACTAATCTCGGAAATTAGCCGAGAGTTATTGTGTCCGACCTCTCCGGGTTTCACACCTTAATGTTTAACACAATCTTAATATATATAAATCTCGTGTCACAATGTTCATCCTCAATGGACTCCTAAACCAATAGACCGATTATAATAAAATTCGCACACCATGTGCAGTTCGATCCAACTTGAGAGATAGGATAGTTTAAATCTCAAATTATAGTCGCAATTTTAATGTATTGCTAATTTATTGTCTGTTATTATTTGACAGTCACAATTATCTGTTAACTCCAAATGATTCTAACAGATGTCGATACCTTTCGACTGGGTTGAGTAAGTAATCAATAGATGGCGCTGCTATGGTAAATCTACGAACGTGTCATATAAGCTACACTATCTATTTTTCATACCCCTAAGTGAGGCAAAACAACGTTTGCCGGGTCAGCTAGTGGTACTATATACTTGTTGATTGGCCATAGCGTAGACAACTATACAGTGTAAGTTCTATATAACAACACTGAAGGGACTGTGCATTTTATGGCGTTATAGAGAATGGTCGTTGATTTCGACGCTTTAGAGAGTTTGTCGTTAAATCGAGTGACGTTACATGAACTTTACACTGTAGAGTGGAAACTCTATATAACGACACTGAAGGGCCTGTGCATTTTATGGCGTTATAGAGAATGGTCGTTGATTTCGACGCTTTAGAGAGTTTGTCGTTAAATCGAGTGACTTTACATGGACTTTACACTGTAGAGTGGAATCTCTATGTACCAACACTGAAGGACTTTGTATTATTGTATGGAATACAAGCTAAACCAACTAAAGCCAATTGATTTCGACGCTTTAGAGAGTGGTCGTTAAATGGAGAGAATGTACCATTGTATGGAATACAAGCCAAACCAACTAAAGCCAATTGATTACGACTCTTTAGAGAGTGGTCGTTAAATGGAGAGAATGTACCATTGTATGGAATACAAGCTAAACCAACTAAAGCCAATTGATTACGACGCTTTAGAGAGTGGTCGTTAAATGGAGAGAATGTACCATTGTATGGAATACAAGCTAAACCAACTAAAGCCTGACTGACGACGCTTTAGAGAGCTTGTCGTAAAATCGATTGACGTTACATGGAGTTTACACTGTAATTGTATCGCTTGTGTGCGGGTGTTAAATATGTATCTATATAAAAATATGTATGTATGTATATGTAGTATATCAGTTGTGTTAGCAACCATAATACGAACTAGAAATGGTTCAGTATGGGGCTAACCAGCCGCGTGTGAAATGTCCTAATATTTATTTCCAAATTTTATACGTAACTTGATTAAAGTGAGTTCAACATTATGCTAGTCATGATAGTAATAAACAGTAAGTGTAATGTATTGCTTTTCCTCCGAAAATGAACCAACAATTAGTCATCAAAGTTTCTACGGACTTGTTGAATCATTTTGATTAATGCCATACTACCTACTCGTTTGTACTAGCAAATTACTCTAATTAACTAGCTTTCCCTTTCTTTTAATAAACAAATATGAATAATTTCGCCCAAGGAGGGCTCCCATACACAAGCCCCTTAAAATATTTATTTTATTTCAATTTTATAATTTAATTTGAATATGATAGCTTGATTTGATTTGATATACTTTTATGTGTTTGTGAAAATTTTAAGTGTCTAGCATCTACCGTTATTGATATATACGAGTAGCAAAAAAAAAACTAAAAAAAACGTTAATTATACGGGGACCCCCTCTTTTTTATTTTTAATATTTGTTGTTATAGCGGCACGGGAAATACATACTCATCATACATCTTGTGAAAGTTTCAGCTTTCTAGCTATTACAGTTTCTGAGATACAGCTTGGAGACAGACAGACAGCGGAGGCTTAGTAATGGGGTCCCGTTTTTACCTTTTAGGTACGGAAACCTTCAAACTTGCTGCGCCTAGCGGTCTTACCCGCGTGATTAAAAGTAGCCTATCTGTTAATCCAGGGTCTAAGCTACCTATCTCCATACCAAATATTTTTTTTGTTTTTTTTTTGTGATCCTCCATTATTTTGTGATTATTTATGTGATTCTCTAAAAGGACACAAAGTATATTCTACTCACTATTCACAGTTAAGTAAAAAGATTCCTTCAATACAGGGTTAGTAGTAACAGCCCGCTAAAAGTAACATTGTAGTATAGTATTTGCCGCGCTATTTGTCCAGCAAATAGCAGCAGTGAAGCGGATTACGTTTAGACGGCCGCTGTGCTTGCCGAACGTCACATCCACGAAGAGGGGGCTTAAACCTTCCCACGTACCCCCCCTCCCTTTACACCAGTAAAGTGTGTACGAGAGGGGAAAGGGGGAGGGCTTTTCCCCTCTCACCCCCTCGTACACAGCTAGCGCGATATTCAGGGATAATACACACTCTGAACATGAATGAATCCTACTAATATAACGACGATAAAATTGTGTATTTTTGTGTATGTTTGTTACTTCTGTACGCTCAAACGGCTGACCCGATTTTGATGAAATTTTGTGTGAAGATAGGTTAGACCTTGGATTAATATATAGGCTACTTTTTATCTCGAAAACAATTTTGTTTTATTTGATAGAATTACAAAGTTTACTTTTAGAATAATTAGGAACAGTTACCTACGAATAGTTACAAGGATTCGAAAAAATTACAAGTAGAGGCTTTTTACAGCTGATATTTTATGGCGTTTTAGAGAGTTGTCGTTAAATGGAGAGAATGTATCATTTTATGAAATACAAGCAAGCCAATTCGACGACCTCGTTGGCGTAAAGGTTACCATGCCGGTCTGCTAATCAGAAGGTTCCGGGTTCGATTCCCGGCCCGGTCAACATCTTTAGGCTTAACTAAATTTGTTGGCTGTGGGTCTGGGTGTTAAATAATTATGTATTTATATATAATATGTATGTATGTATGTATATGTAGTATATCAGTTGTGTTAGCAACCATAATACGAGCTAGAAATGGTTCAGTATGGGGCTAACTAGCCGTATGCCTATGTGTCAAAAATAAAACGATTTCAACGCTTTATCTCTAAAGCGTCGAAATCAATTTTTTTGTCGTTAAATCGAGTAAAATGCACAGTCCCTCCAGTGTCGTTACATAGAGTTTACACGTACTTGTTATTTTGAGTGTTACTTTATTTGTCACAATAAATTATTTTCTTTCCTTCAATTTGAAAGTGGTAGCTAGCCAGGCGAGCACTGAAACATATTCTTTGTGTATTAGTGTAGTGAGCAATAACCCTGTATGCCTTAAGTTCACCCAGCGCGTGAAGTGTGGAAGTTTACCCGTATTAATGTTGTCTACAAAGTTATTCCAAAATAATGACGATTGGCAGGACTCGAACCCTCGTCATTCTACTCTCAGGAGTCGGTGGATTCTGGATATTTTCAAAACGCTTTATAAAAGTTTGATAAACAAATGATTTTTTGGGTTTATTTATACAGAGTTGAAGTTCCAAACTTTCGTAAACGCTTTGCGTCGACCTTTATTGTGAGGACTGTGAAGCTTTGGAACTCACTACCTGAGTCTCTGTTTCCTGAGAGGTATCATCCGGGGACCTTCAAAAGTAAAGTTCATAGATATCTTCTAGGTAAGCGTAGACTGCAATGCAGCTTAACATCAGGCTAGCTGTAGTCAAACGCAAACCTATTAAGAATAAAAAAAAATACAAAAATAAATTATAGGAAAATAATAAATCTAGTAAGTAATATCAAGTTACTAAGTTTAATTATTTCTTTCTCTTTCTTATCCCACTAGGTGGGGTCGTCAGTAAATCTTCTTCTTCCACTCTCCTCTATCAGCCGTCATCCCCACATTCACTCCTTTCATTCTCATGTCCTCATTCACACTCTCCGTCGAAGTCTTCTTTGGTCGGCCTTTTGACTTCGTCCTTGCTTCCTTCACAAGTTACATATGTATTTTTCGTACCGCTATAACAACAAACACAAATTTTTTTTTTTTTTTAATACTAAGGGAGGTCCCCATACAATAATCGTGTTTTTTCGTATTTTTGCCCGATCTAATAACGATATTTGGTAGACCCTCTATACATTCACAGAATACTTAATTATGTACTAAATTATAAAATAATCAAAAGAATAATATTTAAAGTGGGGACCCTTGGTACGGAACCCTTCATGCGCGAGCCTAATTCGCACTTGGCCAATTATTAATTCAGGTTCTTAAATCACCTTGACGTTTTCGGGTCATGAATAGAATAGAATAGATTTTATTATCATATTGTTAAATAATTATTACATTATATAAACATAATCATAACTATCATCAATATGGACTCGTCAGTATTTCATTCAATAATAATATCTTAATATATATAAATCTCGTGTCACAATGTTTGTCCTCAAGGGACACCTAAACCACTTAACCGATTATAATAAAATTCGCACACCATGTGCAGTTCGATCCAACTTGAGAGATAGGATAGTTTAAATCTCAAATTATTGTCGCAATTTTAATTTATTGCTAATTATTGTCTGTTATTATTTGACAGCCACAATTATCTGTTAACTCCAAATGATTGTAACAGATGTCGATACCTTTCGACTGGGTTGAGTAAGTAATCAATAGATGGCGCTGCTATGGTAAATCTACGAACGTGTCATATAAGCTACACTATCTATTTTTCATACCCTTAAGTGAGGAAAAACAACGTTTGCTGGGTCAGCTAGTTGTACTATGTAAACATAATCATATAACTATCATCAATATGGACTCGTCAGTATTTCATTCAATAGTAATATAATAAATTAAATTAAAAGAATAGCAGCTGTATAGGGGCTTTAATGGTTAAGTAGAAACGGCAAAAGTTTAAAATCTTCATCTACCCGCTATTAGGTAGGTAGAGAGTAAGGTCGGGTATCGGCAGTAACAGTAATCCGCCTTCATTTGGTTCCGGCTTTATCGAGCGAGCGAAGCGAATTACTTTCCATTACCATTCGTGTTATCGTCACGGTTTATATGAAGATTTCGCTTATACTGCCTCCAACTTGTTATACTTACCTAGTATGCTAAGAAACATATATCTCCTCTCTTCAAAAACGACATAATATTTAAAATTAATGAAGAAGTAGACTCAAAGTAGGCGTGGAAAATTTCACAACGTATAACATAGTCATTATTTTTTTCCATTTATGACAAAAATTAATAAGAGTGCAGGGCCAGCCGTCACCGCGGGCGTACGTTGGCTGTGTTCCTGCCCTTGAGAATGGCACACTGATTGTGCTGAAACATGTCCCGCTAATACCGACAAAATAAACGTAGGTAAGTGATAGCCGGTTATACAAACATTAAAAATTAATAAATATAAATTATAAATATTTACAATTTATAATAGTCTGTGTATACAAAAGACTACATTTTTGTTCAAAACACAACGTCACAGAACCATCGCATGAGCGAGAGTCCAACACGCACTTGGCCTATCATGTAGACCTCTTAAATCTATATCAATTGTTTGACGCGAAGAGGCTCCGAAACTACTGGACCGATTTGAAAAAATCTTTCACCGTTGAAAAGCTACATTATCCCTGAGTAACAGGCTATATTTTATTTCTCTTTGCAACTTAGATTATCTTATAGCCCGTGCGAAGCCGGGACAATCTGCTAGTATAAAATATTTGTCAATCGTTCCAATTTTTTTTACAAATCCCATAACTTATTATTAAACGAGTATTATTAGTCCCTGTTACCTCGGAAGAGTCAGTTTAATAATCTTTAATTCAGTGTTAACAATCGTTAGAGTTCTAAAACACGATCACGTAAAATTAGCTCAATAGTTTTTTAAATAACCGTTTTAAAATTAAAAAATTATGTGCTTCTGAAAGTAATTATGATTATTAGTATAATTATACCGTTGTTAATCGGTTAATTGCGTTATTTGTTAAATTAAACATAAAAATATATAAATTAAACTAAAATGAATGTTGAATAAAGATTTTTATTATTACTCGTATTATTTTATTTTAATAAAGGTAACCAGACTAAACCCAAAAAAGACAAGTTAACTGTTGATTTAGTGAAGCAACCACTAGATATACTATAGGTTATAATACGTTTTTTGGTAAATACATATTTTTCATTTTCATTTTCACTCTCATTCGTTCGAGAAATTTCCGCCGCCATTGCACTGCCACTAGAGGCGCTTCGCTCAGATCTGTATGGATGGCGTTTCTGAACTTGGTACAATAGCGCCTTAAGTATTTCTCGTAATAACTAATACGTCTGTTGATGTTTCTGGCACGCTTCGGCACAGAGTAAATAAGCGAATGCGAAAGTAATGAAGTATTTGTAGACTTATTATTTCTTTTTTCTTTTAGCGATGCGCGACTGCGAATAATCTGGCCAGTCGAATAATCTACAACTACTGATATACACATTCGACTTGAATATTAGTAATATACTGATGTCAATAATCGAATGATGACTACTAATTAGTTACTAATGGCGTTTTGACTCGATTGTTAGGGAATCTTGTCAATGTCACTTGTTAGTTTCAAATGAATGAAATATGAATGAATCATTGGAGTGGAGTCGGCTCAAGTAGTAACTAATGTAGTATTCATTCAGTCCGGTTAATATTGAGTGGGTATCATGTTAGTTACTAATTTTCGGAGATCATTCGAATGAGTCGAATGATTTATACAGTCGATTAATTCGACTGGAATCATTCACAGTCGCGCATCGCTAATTTCTTTACTATTACTTATCTTTCATACAAGGTTATTGACGACCTCGTTGGCATAAAGGTTACTATGCCGGACTGCCAAATAGAAAGTTCCGGATTCGATTCCCGGTACAGCCAACATCTTTGCGATTAACTAAATTTGTTAGATTTCGGTCGGTCTGTATGTATATGTAGTATATCAGTTGTGTAAGCAACCGTAATACGAATTAGAAATTGTTCAGTATGGGGTTAACCAGCCGTGTGTGATCTGTGTCTTAAAATTTATTTATTGGAAAACCTTTGAAAGTCCTCAGTACATTAACAGGATGCATAAACATACTAAAGACGTATCTCACTACCAAATTCGATTAGAATATACTAGCTGCACCTCACGGTGCTACTCGCGTTAATGTGAGACAACAATAATAATAATAGTAGTTTAAAAAACTAAAAACACACGCTTATCTGGCCGTTTTAAGTGGGTCAAAATCGCGCCCAAAGAAGTCGGTTACAAACAAACATACAAACAAAAATACAAAAAAAGGTAATAATTTTATCAAATTAGTGTATTGTCATCGGTCCTCAATGAATCTACAAAGTTTCAACGAAATCTGGCCGTTTAAATTGGGTCAAAATCGCGCCCAAAGAAGTCGGTTACAAACAAACATACAGGTGAAGCTAATGTAAAGCGTGTAAAAAAGGTATCCTATGTTCGTCTCCTGGTTTTAAAGCTACCTACCCTCCACTACAATGATTATAATGAAAGTAACAAAAACACAATATTATTTCTTCTCCCGGTGAAGAAAATGACCACCCTTCCCTTCCCTTCCCTTCCCTTCCCTTCCCTTCCCTTGTCCTGTCGTGTTTGTTTCCAGTAGCCCTGTGTACTCCGATCATTCACAATCTGATGTAGACGAAGCTAATAAGTAGAACTTGATACTAGAGATGCCACGAATATTCGGCAACTATTCGGTATTCGGCCTATTCGGCCGTTTTTCTTGCTATTCGGTATTCGGCCGAATAGTACGTACTATTCGGCCGAATACCGAATAGCAAATCATGTAAAAAAAGACACGTTATTTTACTCAAAATTATGTATTTTTTCCAAATTACAACATTTTAATAGTTATAATTAATCAGTGGTAAGTTGTGATGGATAAAAACGAGCTTTTCAGCATTTTTTGGTAGCAAACGATTGCGCTTTTCATCGTAAACGTTACCAGCCTCAGAAAATAACCTCTCACTATAAATGCTACTTCCAGGCGAAGAAAGATATTTTATAACTTTTGCATATTTCGAAAGGTTCGGGTATTGTTGTTCGTTTGCTGACCACCACTTGTAAGGATCGGCCTTTCGATCTAGGCGAACTGTTTTCAAATAAAAATCCAACTCGTTTGCCACAGCATTTTTCTCCACGTCCTCCTCATCATTAGCAGTTCGAATATTATCTGTTTCTGTAGCGACTTCTTCAAAGCAGTTCCAGAAACTGTCGTGTATTTCAACAGTCTTATCATTTTCATTCAAGTTTCTTTTCTTACGCGCTGGAGAAGAATCGTCATCGGTACTACTTAGTTCATCACAGCTTTTTTTAGAGCTTCTAGAAGAATTTTTTGTTTTGCTCTTTCTGCTTGAACCAATCCTAGAAAACTCGTTTTAAAGCGAGGATCCAGAAAAGTAGCAACCAGATATTTGTTTTTATCATCGAAGCTGAATCGCTTTTCTAGCACGGCCTGCAGTGAAGATCTCATCGTGGCTAAATTAGCGCGCGTCGTCGTCGCCTGCCGCGCGAACGCAATGAGAAAAACAGGTTGTGACTTGTCTTATTCCAGCTAACGCGCCCCCGCCAAGCATGTACTTCGCGCCGAATATTCGGCGCCGAATATTCGGCGCTTCGGCCGACAGCCGTTGCCGAATATTCGGTATTCGGTATTCGGCCAATTCACTATTCGTGGCATCACTACTTGATACCCCGCTCTGCCAGTCTGGACACATCTATTAAGCTAAAGCTAAGACGAGAAAATAGAATTTAAGCGCGTACGAGACAAAACATAGTCCAAGGCGATATTATACTTTCCACTTTATGGACAACCACGCCAAGCTTGAGCGAAGCGCCTGATGCGCGGCATTAGATATTTCACAAACTACATTCATATAAAATCAAGATTGAACTATGTATATTGACATTATAAATTCTAACGACTCTAGACTCGTACATACTATCATTGCCAACAAAATAGGTGAGATTTGTTATAATTTCTTTATTACTCTCAGAAGCAAAACATTTAAATTTTTAAAACAACTACCAAGCCACCAAAAAGGAACTATCGAGCGAACTTTACGTACTTAATCGTGTTTACGATTTCTAACGATTCTTAAATCTCATAAAGATTAAAAAAACTGTCCCATCTGTGCAACCTCTCCCCACTTCTCCGTGGACAGGCCACATGCAGTTAGGCTACTTTTAAAAGCATCCTTATAACGAAGGTACTGCCCGCCTGAATTGCGCTTTCCACTTGAGAGCTCAGAGCTTATATAATATGCTTTTCACAAGCATACATACGTACATATACATATAACCTATTGACTCAGGCGTTACTTTGCGGAAATCCATTTTTTTTTTTTTTTTTGAAAGTCCACAAAACTGTTTACAAACTAGATATAACTAACTTAACCTAACTTAATTAAACTTACAAATGTTTATAAACTACTAGATGTGGGCCTAACTATACAACTATTAACTTACAATGAAATCCGCTCTAACTTAATTCAAATTTTGCCTAAAAATATAAATGTACACATCTATTACTACCTACAAAAAATCAATAGCTTACATATTTAAACTATATATATAAACATAATAAGGAACATTACAATAGTACTATAAGTTACAAAATATAATTATGGAGTTATTTAAATCAACTTTACAGACAAATTAACCAAAGAAACTAGAATTTACTATTAACTAAATTACTAACATTCCTTTTGAAGGACAATAAATTCATCTCTTTAAAGATATCAATATCGTCCTTCACTTTATTGTATGTCTCAAACATTCTAACAATTGGAGAATGTTTCAGCATATTAGTTCTGCACTTGGGTATCAAAAATGTATTCCGGTTAAGTAGCATACTGCCGGTTCGGGGAACTCTAAGCGACATATATATCCATTGTAAATAGAAGACAAAATTAAATATTTAGTGTATCACAGCGGAAGTACGAGTACACTAAATGTTTAATATTTTCTTCTATATACGAGTACATAAATCAAAAATCAAATCAAATCAAATAGTTTATTTAGTACAAAATACAGGGGTGAAACGTACTATGAGTAATTAAATACTAAGTTATAGTTAAGTCTTAGTGTACGTTTTGCCATATCCACTGCGCCCCGCGTATATAATATATACTAAACTTTCGTAAAGTACGAAGAACCTACTCATATTAAAGGACAATACGCGGCTGCCTGCTGCGAAGTCCCGACAAGGGCCTTTTGTCGAATTAAGGCACTATTGTAGCGAAATATTTTAAATCCTGCGTAAAAGTAAAGCCCCAATATTTCAATTTTGACGTGACAACGTCTTAAATTAGGTTGCGGCTGGGAGTCACTTATGAAAAAGTGTAACGCCCGGTAACGTTACGATGAGTCACCGAACGAGAGAGAGGCCCGCCGAATGCCTTGCGTCTCTCTCCCACTCAACTATGATCGGTCTGCCGCGCGCGCAGCACGCGGCAGACGTTGTCACGTAAAATCTTCGCCCGTAAAACCGACTTTACAGGCAACCATTTTTTTTATTAACATTATCAATGATACCAACTTTTGAGTATATAAGAGAATAATATAAAACATATTTAAATATAAATAACTAGTTCTGAATATAGTATTAAGTAATTAATTTGAAGCAGTCTTAGCCATGCCCTATTAACTAAGCACAGGGTGCACATTTCTCATACTACAATGTATGTGTAGTACTTATGAGAAAGTAAGGATGGTTTTTGACATTTTTAAACTTGGTTCGCTTCCCTCAATTAAGTACAATGTAAAAAATGTGTTGTCTAATTTTTAATTAATATAGGTATAGTATAAATATAGATTATAAGTTTCAAAGTAGGTATAGTTTGAATGTATTAGATTTAACTTCTTCATATTTAGAATTTAATGTGATAGCATAGTTTTGTAGTGCACGTAAAAGCGAGTGTTTTTTTTTTGTAAGTTAGGTTCACTATAGGGGTAGTTCTATTGTATTGTACTTAAGATAAATATTTATTAGTTTGAAATTTAGATATATTAGATTATATTTAGATATAGTATTCTATGAACTACTCTGTTTGTGGATTTTTCATAATAAATAAATAAATAAATACAATAATTGTGTAAGACATTTTAAATTTGAATTTGAAAAGCCAGTAAAACATCGCCTTAATAAACGGTGGTCCCTAACTTATGTAAGGCAGAGTTATGAGGGTTCCGCAGGCCGCTGACGTGATGTTCTCCGCCGAGCCTGCACCCGCCTTCCGAGATACTCGTATGTCTCCAACTATCTACAAATTAAATTATACTGGACAAAACCTCTCACAGTTACTGCTTGCAGGTTGACTATAAATTAACTATTTTTTATGACGACCTCGTTGGCGTAAAGGTTACCATGCCGGTCTGCTAATCAGAAGGTTCCGGGTTCGATTCCCGGCCCGGTGCTTAACCAAATTTGTTGGCTGTGGGTCTGGGTGTTAAATATATATTTATATATAATATGTATGTATGTATATGTAGTATATCAGTTGTGTTAGCCACCATAATACGAGCTAGAAATGGTTCAGTATGGGGCTAACCAGCCGTGAGTAAATGTGTCCTAATATTTATTTATTTATTACTCAAACTCTGAAATTCATTTCAACGTAATACTAAAGTTTGACAACGCTACTAATTTAATGTAATCAACCTGCAAAACCTGGCAAAATACGAGTATACGAGTACATCAATATTTCGGCCATAAGCCGACTTTGTCATTAAATTATACAAAATACAAAAAGTTTTATTTGACAGAAATACAACGTTACAGTTTACGCTTACAATAATATAGAACAACTAGCTGACCCGGCAAACGTTTTTTTACCTTAATAAAAAAATAAAATCTAAATATACAGTAGCCGATTCTCAGACCTACTGAATACGCATATAAAATTTAGAAAAAATCGGTCAAGCCGTTTCGGAGGAGTACGGTAACAAACACTGTGACACGGAAATTTTATATATAAGATATACTTGATTAATAAAGTTGATTGTATTGATTGTTTGACTGTGTTACTAGTAAGTCTAATTAATTACGACTAAGAGCGACTTAATAATTAATCCAACAACAAAGCTCTATCACTGATCTAATAGGAAAAAACCTCAAAAGCCGATAAGTCCAAAACGAACAATAGGGTACACACAATACATTATAAATATACGAGTACTATAGTTAACTATTTCCTGTGCCCAATTTCACTGAAAGCTTTTTTCATCGAGTAAGGAAATTATTCACTTCTCAACTGTACTGGATGCTTTATTGCGCTCATCTTTTATATTTTGAGAGATTTTATTGAATTATTATCTAACTCGTAGGCTGGAGATGGATTCGAAAATCAGCGGAGCGGCTCGCTGCGGTCCGGTGCGGTCCGCTGCGGTCCGGTGCGGTCCGGTGCGGTGCCCTGCGGTACCGTGGGAGAGATAGATATACGCTCTTACAATAAGCATAGCGGGATGACAAATCAAATTAAATTATTTAATCACAGAATACAGCATTAAATAGATGTAACATGTGTTTTTAAAATATATAAAGTCAGCTATATTCTTACCCGTAAGGCGCGTGAAATTGAAAATAGATGTAAATCAAAATATTAAGTTTAATATACAATACGACATTTCATTATTTATTTAATGCAGGTCTCATTACCCCCACTTTAAATTAGTTTAGATGCGGTGCCGTGCGGTTGTCGTGCGGTCCGGTGCGGCTCAGTGCGGTCCGGTACGGCTCAGTGCGGTCTGGTGCGGCACCGTGAGAGATACGCTCTTACAATACGCATAGCGGGATGTCCATGCAAGTCTCATTACCCTCACTTTATATAAGAATTAGGTGCGGTGCCGTGTGGTTGTCGTACGGTCCGGTGCGGTTCCGTGAGGTCCGGTGCGGCACCGTGATAGGGAGTGAGAGAGATACGCTTTTACAATACGCATTGGAAGAGTTTTTTTGACGTGACAACGTCTTAAATTAGGTTGCGGCTGGGAGTCACTTATGAAAAAGTGTAACGCCCGGTAACGTTACGATGAGTCACCGAACGAGAGAGAGGCCCGCCGAATGCCTTGCGTCTCTCTCCCACTCAACTATGATTGGTCTGCCGCGCGCGCAGCACGCGGCAGACGTTGTCACGTAAAATCTTCGCCCGTAAAACCGACTTTACAGGCAACCATTTTTTTACTGTTGAAAGGTTTGCGTTTGACTACCTGGTGTTAAGCTGAACTATAGTCTACGGTGTGGCACGCTTACCTAGAAGAAACCTATTAAATCTACTTTTGAAGCGCCCCGGATGATACCTCCCAGGAAATAGAGACTCAGGTAGAGAGTTCCAAGCTTTGAAGTCCTGACAATAAAGGTCGACGCAAAGCGTTTTGTACGAAAGTTTGGAACTTCAACTCTGTATCGGTGTCTCTTCACTGACTCCCTGCTCATTACCCCCACTTCCAATTAGATTTAGGTGCGGTGCCGTACGGTTCTAGTGCGGTCCGGTGCGGTGCCGTGCGGCTGCGGGCCGGCGCGACCTACGAGCGACGGTCAATCAATCAATGTCGATGCCTTCACCCCGCCTCAAGGGCAGTCTCACATTCTCTGACCTCTTAACTAAGGCAATGGACAAACAAGCGAGATGTCTTGAAGCTACGTTAGATACTTAATATAATTAGCCAAGTGCGAGGTGGGCATAAAGGGTTCCGTACTATTGTTGTGTAAGTGCCCCATTAAATATTTATTTTGATTAAATTTTATAATTTAATATGATATCTAATATACATTTATATATTTTTTGAAAATTTAAGTGTCTAGCAGCTACCGTTATTGATATATAGCAAAAAAATTACGAAAAAAACACGTTTATATGGGGGCCCCCCTTAATATTTTTATTTTTAATGTTTGTTGTTATAGTGGCACGGGAAATACATATCTTGTGAAAGTTTCAACTTTCTAGCTATTACGGTTTCTGAGATATAGCCTGGAGACAGACAGAAAGACAGCGGAGTACCTTTAGGTACGGAACCCTAATAAATAAAGGCGAAAGATTTGTACGTGTTGAAGGGAAACCGGAGTAGATTAGTAAGATATTCATTATCTTACTAATATATTAATTAATTGTTTGGTTATTATATAAATGAGATAGGTATTTGAGATACCGTACTTAGTACTTGGTGTGTATTATCTTAATATAATATATAAATTTCGTGTCACAATGTTTGTCCTCAATGGACTCCTAAACCACATAACCGATTATAATAAAATTCGCACACCATGTGCAGTTCGATCCAACTTGAGAGATATGATAGTTTATATCAAATTATAGTCGCAATTTTAATTTATTGCTAATTATTGTCCGTTATTATTTGACAGTCATAATTATCTGTTAACTCCCAATGATTCTAACAGATGTCGATACCTTTCGACTGGGTTGAGTAAGTAATCAATAGATGGCGCTGTACCCATAAGCGAGGCAAAACAACGTTTGCCGGGTCAGCTAGTTATGTGTAATTCTGACATATAATCATTCTTATTATCAATAAATGAACTATAATAAATGCGAAAGTTTGTGTGTAAGTGTGATAGTTGCTCACGCTCAAAGGGTTGAACCGGTTTGATGAAATTTGGTCATTTATCTCGGAAACGAGAAAAGAGATTGTATATATGTAGGGGAACCTAAAGTTTGGGAGGCGTTGAGCAAAAGTGGTTTTTATATTGGGTTTCACGGCAAGGGGAGGTCTTCTTTTTGGAGATCCAATGGTCTCTTGTGGGACGATATTTCTGTACACTGCAAGCGTTACATTTTGTATGTATATTTGACGTACCTTTAAAACTCCCATACATATTAACATATATCTCGTTATGTTCTTGGTACTCGGTAACACTATAGCGTCTTGCTGACATAGCATCCACCGGCCCCGACCGCGACGGTCCGGCGAAGATCACGCCACCAGTAATGCAGACTCAGGAGAAGATAATAAGTTTACATTGGTGAGTAAGCTTTTAGCTAACATTAGTATTCAATAAACTCTTCGATACGTTAGACGTAGTTTAATTATAATAAACAAATAAATAAAACGTTTATTTGTCCAAATAAAATGGTGTACAATAGAATATTTTTACAAAAGTACTATTGTACAACAACAACAATTATAGTTCATTAGTTATAAATTTAGTTTTTAAAAAGTGTTTCTCGCGCTCCCGACTCTTACTATCTAACTTTCTACTAACTATCTTTGACTTATTTATTTGTATTCTATATTTTGTATATACATATATCCTACAGCCCTGTGATACAGGCTCCTGGTAGTCCTATAGCAGGGCGTAGTGCTCCCTACAGCGTACCAGTTAATCTTAAAGTATCATGTAGACGTAAAAACTTATGTACGTACACTTTCTTGTTTTACAAATAAATTTATCTTTATCAAATACAAATAATTTATTGATAACACCAAAGTTACAAGTCAAATAATATGATATCATTACAAAAGTATATGATATGTATCCATGTCAATTTTCAATTATATTCTAGTAATATAATATCATTACAACAGTATATGATATTAATCAAAATGTCAATTTTCACTACTAATTCTAGTATCTAATATAATATCAATACAAAAGTATATGATATGAATCAAATCGATATCTTTTTATATTAGCCACTGCCAATGTTTGTCCAGTGTCTTAAAAGATTTTCTCTCAGTACCCGATAATACCCGATCTCTACAATCCTAAAGACACGCTCCGTCTACTTCAATTAAATACCCTGACAGATTAACAGGTTTTATCTTAAAAGCTTCCCTGTAGGTAAAGTAAATCTTTCCTTGGGTAAAGTAATTCTTACTTTTACATTATTCTCTTAACTTACAGGTAATTAACGACCTCGTTGTCGTAATGGTTACCATGCCGGACTGCCAACCAGAGGGTGGCGGGTTCGATTTCCGAAATGGCCGACATCTTTGTGATCCTAGTCTGTAACAACTTTTTTTTTGGCCACATTTCTCACACGGCTTAACCCCATACTGAACCATTTCTAGTTCGTATTACTTACTGATACTATACATATTAATTACTGATATACTACATATACATACATACATATTTTATATAAAAACATATTTTAACAACCAGACCGACAATCAACAAATTTTGTTCAGCACAAAGATCGAACCTGGAACCTTCTGATTAGCAGTCCATTACGCCAACGAGGTCGTCATGCCATTTTATAGTAAGTACCTAGTTTTATAGACAATTAATCATTTATTCATTCATTCAGTTCCATAATAAATTGTGTTCAGAAATAGATCTAAAATCATTTTCAAATCTCAGACAACAAGACCACTGTAGATCAGTGTTACATACTAAACTACAGTATATCAGCTTTCAGCAGCCGAAAAGGCTTTTATATGTCAGTGAGAAAGCTGCCGCATCCCTTGAGACGCAATCCTACAAATAGAAAGGGCAAAATAATTTATTTCGACTTAGTGAGTGAAGTTCATTCTCCGAAAACTCTTTCCAGGGAGCGAGACAGCCTTCTAGCTGGCCGGCTTACTCCGCGTCCCTAGGTACTCGTGTAGCCTGTACTGGGTTATTGGTGAACAACACATAATAATATCTTAGGCTGCCTCCATGAGATCCACTTGATAAAATGTGATGGCGGGCGAGGCAGGGCAGGAGAGCAGAAGATAGGATAGGACAGGTCAAAAAGAAGAGAGGACTGGGCAGAACAAGACATGACAAAACAGGAAAGGATTGGAGAGGGCAAGACAGGATTGGAGAGGATAGAACAAGACAGGACCGAACAGGACAGGACAGGACCGGAGAGGACTGAAGAGGATAGGAGAAGAGAGGACAGGACAGGACAAAACAGAAGAGGACAAGAGAGGAGAGGATAGGACATGACAAGACAGGACAGGTCAGGACAGAACAGGACAGGACAGGACAGGACAAGACAGTATAAGACAGGACAGGATAACTCAGTTATTCCAAATAAGACCTTAGGCCATAGTGTTAAACTCACATGGTTCAAATGTCAAAGAAATAAATAACTACGTTTAGCGGTGATAATTTAATTGGGAGTGCCGCTGGTTACCAGTGCCACAAACACTAGTCTTGGGCAACGTCGGGAACTAACTAGTAGCCATAAAGAGTTTACCATCGGTGAGCAGTAACCCAGTATGGCAGTAAGTAGATTATTTCCCCGCGGATAGAGCGGAGCCGGCAACTTGTAAGCTCGCTGTAATTATCTGGCCAACTTGCGGCATACTTCGCGCACTTTGCTAACAACTTCAGGTTCAGTATGGGGCTAACCAGCCGTGTGTGAATGTGTAAAAAAAATTTAAAAACAAAAAATAAACTACCCACAGTGTTAGAGTTATACGCACATTGGCCGTAGTCACATGCGAAAAAAACCTGCAATAGTAAGGTTCCGTACTATTGTTGTAAGGGAGCCCCCGTTATTATTTTTTTAATTCTTTTATAATTTATTTATTTTTTAATAGCTGCGTTTTACCTGAAATAAAACGCATATTAAAATACTTACCTAACTGGAAGCTTTATTTATTGAGAGAGCATTTCCGTTTCCGTCAAGTACTTGCCAGTTTCAGTACTCTTTAGTGTCGTTTCCGGTGGGTTGTATGGTAAGTGGCGCCACCTGGCGGCTGCGCTGAGCTTCATGTTATATAAGAACATGCAGCGCCATTTAGGCTCATTGGTTCAATAATAGTTTTCACCAGGCAGGAATAAAAGTGAAAGCTTCCAGTTAGGTAAGTATTTTAATATGCGTTTTATTTCAGGTAAAACGCAGCTATTAAATTACTTGACCGTAACTGGAAGCTTTATTTATTGAGATCTGTTTGTTATCGCCTGGTGACGCCACTTAGTTTATGTAAACACTTAAACGAATAACGCCAATGTGACAAAAATACAATTTTTATAATCTTGATATAATTAATGTACATATAACCATATTTAATGTACATGTACTGCTAGATATCATATATGCAAAGTGCATATTGATTTTAATAACTTGTAAAATCATTAACCACAAAATCATAAATTTAAATTCCAGGAGTATTAAATCTTTATAGTTTAGGTAATTTAAGTATGTAGAGTAAACAAACTTGATAGGTTTTGGACATCTTCTAACTTTAATGAACAATTTCATGATTTTGAAGTAGAGCACCTTTCATTAAAAAAGGAGATGGTTCTTTCCACCCAAAATATTGGATTGAGGTTAAGTATAGCCTCATTTGTTTTTATTTTCCACCCTGACTGAGTATAGTTATTGTTGTCAGTTTTAGAACCAAATTCAGGCCAGAATATGATATAATTTTCAGAATCACAATTAATATAATGATCGGGATCTGTGAGAGAGTCAGATCACGTACTAGTCTGCCTGAGCATAGTAAAAGTAATGCGGCGGTGTGTCGAGAAGTCTGATAAATATTGTTTAAATCTGTGGCGTTACAACGCCACATTAAGTCATGCGCCATCTAGGAGCGTGTGGATGAAACTATGTTAATCGCCAACGAGACGCCGCGCGCTCCCACACACTACACTTTCGCGCTCCGACCGCGCTAGATATAATTTAGACCAATCCCATATAGCCCGCAAAGACACGTGGCACTAGGCGACTTAGCACGCGTCGCACACCTTGTAACTTCAATCAGTGATCCCCTTACATTATGTACCTACTTATCGAACTGTAACAATACAGTGTTCTACAAGATTCGTGTTAGTTTCACTTAACCTACCTAACCAGGCAGCAACCTACAAGGTTCGAGCTCCAGCACGCTTAGCCGAACAAACAGGGAAGACAGACAACCGGAGACGTCATCGACATCGGGCGCGGATCCAGCTACCGTGATCCGTGCTACCTGCAGCAACGACCGCTGGTGTTGGGCCACCCGGCTCTGAACACATCTTCCCAAAAATCTATATTGTATAGAGTCATGTATGTAATTAGATTATGAGTGTCCCAAACTGGTGCTTTTGGAACTTTTGGGGTTTTGAAAGCGATAGATTTTTAAAATATGTTTTACGAAAACATAAGAACTTAAGTTACCAGATTTTTCAGGATTACAAAGAGTAGCGACCATCGAATTGTGTAAAAGTATGGTATTGTATGACATTTTATTCTTTAGATATAATTCAGATAGGAATTGTGTACCAGTAGGATTATTATGATTAATATTTTGATCATTCGACTAGGAAATCCAGCGTTTCCATGCTGATTCGTAAGTTTTTAATGTGGATGGCCGCCACGAGTTTTTAAGCAATGATCGCTGTTCAGAACTCCACGATTCTATCGCCTCAGATAACCCCCGCATTTGGAAACACCCATGCTAGCGGATAATGCCATGCGATGTTGCAGGCATATATTGCCTGTCGATCTTTTAGATCGCGAGACACAATTGCTGTCTTTGAGGCGAAAAGGTCTATCATTGGAGTCCCTAGTTTCGTGAACACTATTTCTACGCAGGCCGGCGTTAAATGCCATTCCGGAGGTTGTCGGAGGCGAGACAGATGATCGGCCTGATTGTTGTACCTGCCAGGTATGTGGTGAATACTGAAATGTATGTGATTTTCGTCTAATATTGTTAAAATTTGACGAGTTATATTTATTAAGGGTATGGATTTTGTACCTCCTTCCTTCCGTAATTGAGCTACGGTAGTCTTGCTGTCGCTCTGTATCAGAGGAGAGCTCCCCGCTAATGATTGGGCGTGGTACTGAACAGCGTGCAGTACAGCCAACAACTCTTTTTGGTAGCAGTGTAGGTATTTCTCCGCGTGTGTCCAGCTGCCCCACAGAGCTTGCGCACCCCGAGCTTGACTTGTTTTTAGGATTATTGTATCTACTTTTTCTTGTGGCAAGATTTTTTTTTTTTTACATTGTGCCATGGCCTCCATAGTATCCCTAAGAAAATGATTTCTCTTTGAGGGACGAGAATGGACTTTTCGAAATTGATTTGCCTCCCTAACGTTTGCAGCATTTTTGTCATGATTTTGACATGATTGCGTAAGATTTGTGGATCTTGATTTACAATTAAGAAATTACTTCATTCCATTTCTTTTATTATAGTAAAATATTTCGAGTAAGTTATAAAAGAAGATGGTAACATACAACCATAAATTATCGTCATTATATCGTTATCATCAATATTAAACATTACTTCATGGCATCTTTAAAGGCAGTGGCCGCAGCCGCGAGGGCCCTTGGATGTAAAATTGGTGATGGTGCTCGAAAAGCACCGATACTGTTGGACACATTCCAACTTTTAATAATAAGTATGTGTGAACGTTTTCTACGCGAAAATATTAAGATGCCTTATGTGAACAGTTTACAATGTTAAATTAAGAAATCGACCAAATAAACTATCTTATTATATGATGGGGGCGATCAGACCTGCACTGACAACCTGCAAGAGGCGTATTGTGCATTTCCCCCTACCAGCCTCTACCCAAGCCATCCAAGCTCCTTAAAATAGCGGAGCACGGTCTTGGGTCGCTGGCATACCTGTTCCACTGTCATTGCGTCAGATGTTGTGGTATTTCTATTAAAACAGGAGGCGTTCGAGTATAGCGTCGAGTTTTGTTGAGATTCCCTTGCTAGTCCGGTTTATTTTCAAATTTTATCCGGTCCGGTTTATATCCATATTTCATTCCAAATAAACTAGTTTCAATAAACCTTCCTTTTCTATCGTAGTTGGTGAGCAATCCAGTTTGTTAGTACTGAGAAAGTTTCGGGAGCTGTGCTCAGACCAATGGGTAGACATGTCATTTCTAGCAACTATGTCATGTACACAAGCCGTAGGAAGCGTCGGTGTGACTGTGCTATTTTCAGATGGAAGTAAGCCTGTGAAAGATCTATTTTGCACATCCAGTCTCGAGGCTGAAGAAAGTTTGGTACCTTGTACATGTTTACTTAAGTGAAATAGCTTGGAAACCACATACTCGTTTAGCGCTCTTAAGTTGAAAATTGGGCGCGCAGATCAGTCTGGTTCGGGGACCAAGAACAGGGGAGACACAAAGATCGCTTATAATTTTACTTGCTGTAGAACACCCTCGACTCTCATTTCTGATAAGGTCAACCGCGGCTATGTTGACTACGGAGCTAAGTCGTCTAATCCAATTATTGTACTAATCGCGTAAGAAGAAGAAGCATTTGTAAGAAAAACAAAAAATTAGACGCATAAGCCCCGAATTTTCTGTTTATCCTAAATTCAGTGCAGAATTTGGTTTGAAAGTATGATTAGCTAGTATTAATAGTACTTTTACAAATGATTATTTGTTAAAATCAAATAAATATGCTATTCAAAGTATTGTGACGCATTAGCCCCGGTTGACCTTATTATTTTTGAGATCCTTACTGATGTTGGGGTTTTGAATGGGCATGTGGCGACATCCACGTAAGCCAGAGGTGGTTTTTTGATAAATGGAATTCGATATCCTTGAATTAATTTTAATATTATTTACGAGCGCAAGCTGACCCACCTGGAAGTGCGAGTAGTCTCGAGTTATATCTTTTATTTTCTCTAGAGGGCCGTGAAGCACTTGCGTGACCTCGTCCTCGGTAATTTGGTCGTTCGGGCCGCGAGCCCCTGTGATGAGACGCTCCTCTCCTGTTCCATGAAAGGAATGGTTGGAAGTTGTATAGGAGGGTAGTCGTCGAAATAGTCACCCCGCGAGGGTGGATTGTCACAGCATGTATGCCGGGAAGGTGCTATAAACCTTCGTTATGACTGCGCTGAGTTCCACGCGATGGAACTTGTTTGCGTGCGCCTTGCCCCCGCGAGGGGCGGCAGCTGTACTGAGTCGGCCTTTGTGAAGGCATAATTATTTGGTTTACTTGGCCAAAAAGCTTTCCGGATCCCACCGGCTTTGTCCAGCAATGATGTAATTTTTCAGTATCAATATGTTGGCCACTGTAGGCGGATTTTTTTTTTTTTTTTTTTTTTTTTTTTTTTTTTTTTTTTTTTTTTTTTTTTTTTTGAAGCCTTGAAATACAAATCATTTATTGATAACACCAAAGTTACAGTTATAGCCTCCCTGCGCATCTCAATAGTCCGGCGGAATCGAACCCCGGTTTCCCGCGTGACAGGCGGGGATACTTACCATTATGCTACCGAAGAATAACAAATCTGATGAGATTTTGCATAAATTGCCTTTCAAGAATAGCAGTTCGACCTGATCTTGTAAATTTTCAGATATGATTTGCGCGTTTTGAGCCCACGAAAAGAGATTAGTAACTGCTTCTGCAGCACCTTTATTTGCTTTAGAATACAAAAAGTTATAGCAGCATATGATATATCAGCATGAGCGAGATGAAGTAAGTTATCATACTTTTTTACCTCTTCGTTTGTTTTCAGGTCTATGAAACCTGGGGTATGATTATATGCCTTTTGTGTATCGAAATATCTAATCTCCGACCATGCAGCATTACCAAAGCACTGAATATCTGTTAATTTTTGTAAAAAAACTGTCTGGTGTTAAGTAAACACCTGCCCTGTGAAATTAAAATTAATTTTGTATCGATATCAAACGTAAAATTTTTAATATTAATTTGAACGTCTCGTTTCAGAAGCATTGATCGAGATGCTATCGTCCTCACACGTATTAAAATATGTTTGCGGAGCTCACCTATTTTCTCTTCCTACCCACGTTACATTATCTTTTATTTCTACAAATAAAATTGTGTTATATTGTTCTTACGACACTATTTTTACACTGAAAAACAAAAACCACTGGCAAATAAAAGTAATATAATTTGTAAGTAATTCCGAACGGTACAAAACCGTTTAAAAAATTTGAATCACTTACCCACAATCGATTGCACATATTCACTTAGGATAAATAATTTTAAGCAAAAGCGAGAGCTGCTGCTCTTTAAATTTTAACAATAAATGATTTTTAAAACTTATTTTATAGAAATAATTATGCACAGAGTGAGACCTGCTGTGCACGTTCTCACTTGACGGGAACTAAAACGCCAATGAGCCTAAATGGCGCTGCATGTTCTTATATAACATGAAGCTCAGCGCAGCCGCCAGGTGGCGCCACTTACCATACAACCCACCGGAAACGACACTAAAGAGTACTGAAACTGGCAAGTACTTGACGGAAACGGAAATGCTCTCTCAATAAATAAAGCTTCCAGTTACGGTCAAGTAATTTAATACAGAATTCATTTTCTGTGAATATACGGGGTAGGATCTACCAAATCTTATCTTATGCGTATTCAGTAGATCTGAGATTCGGCTACTATCTATTTACCATACCACTTTTATTTATTTTTTTATTATAGGTTAATTTATAAAGCAAAACAACGTTTGCAGTGTCAGCTAGAATCGTTATAAAGATCGAGTAAAAAACTACTTAAAATTACGTCTGTTGTATGGGAGCCCCCAACAATTATTTATTTTGTTTGTATGTTATAATTTAATTTGATAGATAATATAAATTTATATATTTTGTAAAAATGATAGGTGTAAGCTAACTGTAAATTAGCTACTGTTGATATATAGAAAAAAATACGATAAAAACACGTCTATTATATTATGGGGACCCCCTTAAGACCGAGAGACAGACAGCAGACGCTTAGTAATCAATCATAAAGGTTCCCGTTCCCTTTCATGTACGGAACCTTAAAAAAGGTCGGTAACGTTGTTTGGAAAGTCATATGCAGTAATGAACGTAAGACAAAATGAGCGTTTTTTTTTCGTATCTTTTTTTAGGTATTTATTAACATATGGAATAAAATTGACTATCGATTGAAAGTATTTTTCGTGATATACCTATATACAAATATGAAATACACATATCATAAAAATTACAATACTGTAATCATGCAATATCAAGTATAGGTATAATCGCCTACAAGTATAGTCTAACTATAAGTTAAAATACACAGTTTGCTCAGATGTTAAAGCTCTAAACTATTGTACAATGTATTTGTGATTCATCAAAGGGAGAATAAGTTTAACTTGTAATAACAACCCTAATCTATTAATGGCTGGATGGTCCTGTTGTAGTCTATAATCAGCCTTAAGGTTATCACAAGATAAACTTGTCCTTTCATGAATCAATATTCGAAGTATTTAATATCGATATAAAATTAATTCGCACAAAAGTTAATTCAATATTACGTTCATCGTATATATAACTTTCGAAATAACGTTACGAACCCAAAAAAAACTGGAATTCTTTATATGATAAGACTAACAGCCGGGACCTAAAATTTAACGTGTCATTTGACTCACGGTAACGCCCAGATGAAAATGCCACTTTTAAAAACGACAGTCTTGTGCATGGTCACCCATCTAAGCACCGTCCGCATCGGCAGTTGCTTAGCTTCGATGACCGCGTCAAATCACCTTAGCTAGCCGAGCTACATGCGCTACATACAATCATAAAACAATATAAAAATACACAATTAATCCTACACTATCACCTTAAATTTTGTGTTCAAATATCTGGCAGGAATCTAGGCAACTAACAACAACTAAACATAAGTTAGGCCGCGGACCCGCAATTCATAAATGCGGGTTGAGGGAGGGAGGGGAGGGTTGGAAACCCATGCCACGAATGGGAACCCATTCTCAGCAGTTACTTATAAGACATCAAAATAATTAATGACCTATAGACAATTTAAAAACATTTTTAAACTAGATATCTTATAGAACCTATAATTATCTTGGGCATTTCACCAGGATGTAAAAGGACCAAATATTTCGAACTTTCAAAAACTAGAAGACTTCGCGACCACAAATTTTCATCATCAATCATCAAAGTCGACGCGTAAGTGGCGCTACAGAAACTTTCACACTTTTTGTGAGAACCACGTCTTTGACCAAAAGTTGCTAAAGACAAACCTAATAATAAATATAAGACGACTATAATACATACTAGAATCATAGACAAAGTATATTAAAATACTTATTTTTTTTTAACCTTAATAGGTCAGCGCTTGGCCACAATTCACTTGATGGCAAGTTACATTGAGGTCTACGGTGAAGCGCGCTTACCTAGAAGGAACCGGTTCACTCTCGCCTTGAAAATCGCTATATTATAGTCATTGGGGAACCGGGAATTCTGCAAGGAGTTCCAAAGTCTGGAAATTTTCACTTTGTCTATCAACATACAGACAAAAGTGGAGGGACGATAGGGAGGCCTTTTCTCAGCAGTGGGCTGATTTATACACTTAGATAGATAGTATCAACATCCAAACAAACACATAGATAGACGAAATCAAATTTTGTCAGTTGATAGAAAGACGTCAACTAGAAAATAGATGATAACCACGTCTAAGACTAGATTAAGGGAAGAGCTATAAGACTATTATTTCTCAACACTTTAAACCGATGAACTTAAACCTTTTTTAAATCAATGATAGCTCATTCAGTCATGTGGCCAGCTTACGTGCCCTAGGTCGTTAGGTTCGATCCCTACCAATGCCCTCTAACTACAGTGAAGGAAATCATCAAGACGAAACCTTGGCATATTAGTAGAGCATTTTGAATTACTCGCCTGACTGGCAAACCCCACCCTCAGTAGAAAAATCTGTCGCCTAGCAGTTAACGGTCCACTATCCTTCTTAACAGCCAGTTAATCCAGGGTAAGCATGCTCCAACTTACGCCATAGTGTTTGCTGATTAGTGTGGATACGCATCCTGCAAGCAAAGCCTGCAGGTAGTCAAATAACTAGCTGTAATGTGTAAAAAAACATGCCCATACAAAATTGGCCCTGAATCCTTGCCTGAATCAGATCAAAACGCCTACAACATAAATACCAGCAATGACCCGTATCGTAGCCAAGCTATTGCCACTTCGATAGCTTTTTACGCGCTAATTTTATTACGGACATTTCCCATTAATAGCCCGTTTATAAAAGTCGTGATGGCAACAAAGCTCGACTGAATGTTAAATTGAAATAGCTGTCAGTGTTTTTCCCTCGGATTATGTCAGATTTTATGAAACATTGTCCGGCAGAGAGCCGCGATGCGGTGTTGCCAGTCTGGAGGTTCTCTCCCAAATTTGGTGAAATTCAGTTAGAGGGCTTTTGAGAGGAAAATTTATTTAAAGGGATTTTTAGAAAGAAGAGGTGGCGTCCCTATCACACTTCATCAAGCATACGTCATGCATTGTAGCTGGTCGTGGTTGTAGCGGTATGTACAACGCGCGTACCACTCGTACGCGCGTTGTACATACCGCTTGTGCGATTCAGAACGAGCGCTATTATTGGTAGCGGGCGATGATGTAAAGCAGAAGCACATGTCACAAGTAAATTGTCAAGTTGCAAGATTAATATACAAATAAAGTTATACACAATTCATATTATTAACCCTCAAACTCAACTAACTAAACCTCAATTAAATAAACTTCAAGCATGTCTCAAAATTTAATATCAGAATACTGTTATTTATTGTGATCTTAATGATAACTGAAAGGTGATTACACTGTGATCTAAATACATATTAGACATATTTATATGTATACTAGCTGACCCGGCAAACGTTGTTTTGCCTTAATAATTATTTCTAAATATACAGTAGCCGATTCTCAGATCTACTGAATACGCATATAAAATTTGGTAAAAATCAGTCAAGCCGTTTCGGAGGAGTACGGTAACAAACACTATGACACGGAAATTTTATATATAAGAAGATAAAGAAATAAAAATTACGCTATTATAAAATTAGTGTAATATTTATTTCTTTATATATTATAAATTATAAAGAAATAAAAATTAGGCTATTATAAGATTAGTGATTTTTTGAATGACAAGGAGTTAAAAAATGCGTAATTCTAAGTGAAAAATTATCTTAGATTTGATATTAATTTATTATATTATGTATCATTATTTGTCATCTAATTATTTATAAATTGCATGTTTGGATTCCTTTGACATTTATTAATTTTATCATATTTATTTTGATTATATAATGCTTTTCAATGACATAACTCTTCAAATTACACACCCAAGCGGTTACAATAATATGTTGATACTTATACTACTAGCATCCCGTCCCGGCTACGCATGGTCCCTAATATAATCTAAGTTGCAAAGAGAAACAAAATATAGCATATGTTACTCGGAGATAATGTAACTTCCCAACGGTGAAAGTTTTTCAAATCGGTTCAATACTTTCGGAGTCTATTTGCGTCAAACAAACAAACTAAAAATCAAAATTTTCCTCTCTGTAATAATTATTGGTATAAGTACGAGTAGATAGCCTGTGACCAACTACGATGTACACATATTTTTGCAAAAATAATAGTAGTTAAAAAAAAACTAAAAAACAGGCTTATCTGGTCGTTTAAAGTGGGTCAAAATCGCGCCCAAAGAAGTCGGTTACAAACAAACATACAGGTGAAGATAATATAAATAATATAAAGCGTGTAAAAATTGTCATAAGCTTCATCTTTGACATCACCTCTTAAACAGAGTGAACAAAAAATAGCAAATTTAATCGATATTGAGGGATGTTAGGGAGAAAATAATGTATGAGCTGGCAGCCCCGCCGCGTCGGGTGGGGAAGGGGGCACGGACGGCGGATGTTTTCCGCGCAAAAAATGTAGCCAACAATCTGGCACAAACATGTCGCGTCGGATTACCATACCTACTTATCTCGGCCACTACTACTCTCCGACATACTTCACCATCCCCCGCTCCCACGTCGCCGCGAAGAATCTCGGTAATTTATTTAGGTAGAGAATATTTCAGCATAATGTTACGTAACATGTAGAGCTTTGTTTCTGAAGGCTGCTTTGGTACCGTACCGAAGCGTTTCGCTTCTATATATCCATCTTATATTTAAAATTTCCGTGTCACAGTGTTTGTTACCGTACGGTACTCCTCCGAAACGGCTTGACCGATTTTTTCCAAATTTTATATGCGTATTCAGTAGGTCTGAGAATAGGCTACTGTATATTTAGAAATAATTATTAAGGCAAAACAACGTTTGCCGGGTCAGCTAGTATATATATAAATCTCGTGTCACAATGTTTGTCCTCAATGGACTCCTAAACCACTTAACCGATTATAATAAAATTCGCACACCATTTGCAGTTCGATCCAACTTGAGAGATAGGATAGTTTAAATCTCAAATTATAGTCGCAATTTTAATTTATTGCTAATTATTGTCTGTTATTATTTGACAGTTATTATCTGTTAACTCCAAATGATTCTAACAGATGTCGATACCTTTCGACTGGATTGAGTAAGTTATCAATAGATGGCGCTGCTATGGTAAATCTACAAACGTGTCATATAATATACAAGCTACACTATCTATTTTTCATACCCCTAAGTGAGGCAAAACAACGTTTGCCGGGTCAGCTAGTATATATATACAGCTGCTATCCTTTTAATGTAATGTGTTTTATTATTGAATGAAATACTGACGAGTCCATATTGATGATAGTTATGATCATGTTCATATACCTAATATAATAATTATGTATCATTATGATAATAAAGAAATTCAATTCAATTCTATTCTATTCATATATATTGTGCGGACCATTAAACTGTGAAACTCTTTGCCGGAATCCCTGTTTCCTCTAAACTATAACCTCACTGTCTTCAAGGCGAGAGTGAATCGGTTTCTACTAGGCAAGCGCGCTCCGCCCTAGATCGCAACATCACTTAACATCAGGTGAGTTTCGATCAAGCGCTTGCCTGTGTTTGCAAAAAAAACCGTTCACAAAGGGTACCAACAGGACCCTATAATATGTATTTTTAAGTGAACGGTTATACTTTAATAAAACTAGGTCATGTCTTCGTATGTGATAAGTGGCCAAGCTCTGGTGTCGATAGTCTTCATGCCGCCCGAGGCCTCTGAATAAAATTGGCCTAACGACTGCTTGTACTAAGACTAACAGCCGGGACCTACAATTTAAGCTATCATACTACCCTCGGTACCCACCCAGATGAATGAATATGCCACTTGAAAAACGACTTATGTATGGTCACCCATCCAAACACCGTACGCATCGACAGTTGTTTAGATTCGACGATCACGTCTGATCTCTTTAGCTAGCCGAGCTACAGGCGCTACTAAAAAAACTATAATCTAGCTTATTAAGCCAATAAATAGTATTACTTTATCATAAACGACTAATAACGTAGACTCTAAGAACGTGACCATTATATAGCACATTTCTTAATGTCTCTATTAAGTCGAGTAGGTACACTTTGTTCCTATGTTCTATTTTGAGCACTAAACACCTTGGATTTTGCTATCACTTAAGATTTAACACAACACTACACTAATTCGAAAGAAGTATACGGGAAGTACTTCCCGTATACTTCTTTCGAATTAGTGTTGAGCTGATTGCCAACCTTCACTAGTTGGAGAGGCACCACAAGACACTAATTCGAATGGTTTCGTTCTTTTTAATATTCGTCGTGTGTATTGTCAAGGAGCTGGATAGCCTCGTCATTCACATGGTGATAATAAAAAATAATAAAAAATATTAGGACACATTTCACACACGGCTGGTTAGACCCATACTAAACCATTTCTAGTTTGTATTTTGGTTGCTAACCCAACTGATGTACTACATAATATACATACTAGACTGATTCAAAATATTTTTTGAGTAAATATGCCTAAAAAGCATGTTAGACAAAAAGAAACTCCTAAAAAATGAGCTTGATATCTTGAAAATTGAACTGGCGCATATCTATAACTGGGCCCCTTTCGCATATAAATGCATTGAAATTTTTTTTTCTTTATTTGTAAATCATCGAAAAAAAAATTTTTTTTTTCAAATTTCTATTTTAGGTATAAGTAGGCTGGTGAAGTTTCTTTTTCCAGCTTTTTGATATTATTACGAGAAACCTGTAACAAAGTTTTGGTCCAAATCAGTGTCTTAATTATCTTGCTTGGGGTCATATGACCCATGGCGTACTTTTTCAATGGTATCTGCGACACAAATCTTGATTAGTTTTTAAATTACGCGCTATGCCGTGTATCGGAAAAGGAAATGAATGAACGTACAACAAGAGTTCATTCAATTTTTTTTTTTTGTATCTATGATAGCGATTATTTGCCAGTATAAGTATTTACTTATTTGACAAGTGACACAATAATATATAGTTAAGTATGAACATATTTAAACATAAATATTCTATTATATATACTTATTTTCATCATTAAATGGACGGGTATTATCACTTCAAAAATATATCAATAATCCATGTACATTATGAATGTATACGAGATTCGAATTCAACAAAAAAAAAGAAAGACGATCAGCTGAAAGATGTCAAAGTCAAATAGGTGTTTGACGTTTCATGTCATTCACCTTTCGCGTCATGTTTCTCCATTCAATTCAGTCAAGTTTATTAACCGTTGTTGTCGGTCGTGCCTTATTTATTTGATAGCGATTAATGAATAAATCGTGAAAAACAATAGAATATTTTATCTCTGTGATGAATCACCGGTTCTGTGCGTGGCTGTGGAGAGTAGTGTCTGTGAGGATTCGATAGCCCGGTCGTCGGTCAGGCCAACGCGGCGGCCGCCGTGGGGGATCACGGCTCGATTTGAACCCTTAGTGCGTGTATTGTGTGTTGTTTCGACGGGAAATAGTGATACTTGTTGTGCGTTGATGGCTCTGATGTGAGGATCGGCGTTGTCAACTGCTGGACGCGGTGGTCGATGGATTTGTAAGAGTGCAGGTATGTACACAACACTTTATGTTATGACGGAATGTGGCGTGGCGTGCATTCTCCGGTGCGTCCAGCGCCGCGTGCACTGCGCCCACACTATCTGGTGATTAGCTATCGGCCCGAGACTGGACCGTGCTCGATATATCGCTATCAGCTGCTGCCGCCTTTGTGTTACGAATCTAGGCCTCTGCGGAAACGTAAAGCGTTTGATTAGTTGTAGTTGTATTAGCTGTACAATTAGACTCTAGAAATATAATATCTATATGTAGTTTACATATAAATTTGTGTTTTAGAGATTTAAATATAATCATAGACAAAATATTTGTCTATTATATAATTAATATAAAATGTAAAAAAACAACTGAAATTAATTCTGGAACTGAACTGTATCATATCCCTAGTTACACTTACAGAACAATAAAGAATACTCTTCTTCCCATTGAGATAATATTGGAGAACTTATGAAAGAACATTGAATAATAAAAAAAAACTTTCTTAAAATAAAACTTCAACCAAGAAATAAACAATCTTCTTTGTGTGAAAAAAGAGACCAAGATCAGGTGCAGAGAGTTCACAAACTACAAAAAAAGGATAACTAACATAACTCTTCATATTTTTTTTTTTGTTTGTTCCGCCAGTTCTCCCTTAACACTTAGTCAAAGATGTTGTTTGGGTTGAACAATTGCTTTTTAATTAATTTTATCTTTTGTTCTTCTTTTTTTTTCATATACACAATCTATGCTGGGAAATTAACCTCAGCTTCTTTAGCTTTTATCTTCTATGTAAAATATGTCATAATTCAAGCCAAGGCTTTGGAGGCTCAAACTGGTTCCCATAGCAGGAACACCCAAGAGGTAGATCTCAAAAACTGCGACTCTCAGGTGTTGAGGTAGATCTGGAAAGAAGAAGGTTGGCCATAAATCACACAAAATGGAAAACTATGTATAATAGTAACACACACACACACACATACACACACGGCTGGTTAACCCCATACTGAACCATTTTTAGTTCATGTTATGGTAGCTAACACAACTGATATACTACATATACATACATATATATTTTAAATAGATACATATTTAACACCCAAACCCACAACCAACAAATTTAGTTAAGCACAAAGATGTCGGCCGGGCTGGGAATCGAACCCGGAATCTTCTGGTTAGCAGTCCGGCATGGTAACTGTTGCACCAACGGGGTCGTTGAAGTAGATAGTAGACATGACCCGGGTTTTTAAGCCATGGGAAGTAGGTAAACTAAGTTATTATTAAATATGTATCTATACCTATATAATATACATAATATTTACATAGGCATATGTAGTAAGTATATCAGTTATGTTAGCTACCGTAACACAAACTAGAAATGGTTCAGTATGGAGTTAACCAGCCATGTTTGAAATGTGTCCTAATATTTATTTACTATTCAAGTTTTGAGCTTTTAAAGCCATGGGAAGTAGGTAATGTAAATTATTATTCAAGTTTTGAGTTTGCTAATAAGGTGGATAATCCAGTTTTAAATAATTTTACATTCAAATCATTTTATTTTTATTGATCCCATGTTTCAAGGCAAATACCAAACTTGATTCACACTTGTAACTTGATCTGTGATTTAGATTTGGTTTCATAATGTTTAGTTGCCATTTAAGCTAACATTATTGCAAAATATGCTACTGTCACATATTTAAATTCTTGATAAAGTTTGCAAATTTAAATGTGATGAGCTTAGCATTTTATAATTATTATTTTGGTTGTGTATCAAATTCTTATTGAAAGAAAGAAAAATATTTATTGTGGAAAATAAAGCAAACACACAAATGGTTTGATTCTATTGAGAATTTGAATTTGTGTTTTAATAGTTATAACAAGAGAAAGTTTATAATTTTTTTTTTTTTTTGTTAATGTGGTTATTTTATTTTAAAATACTTAAATAAAAAACAGTTTTTCAATCACACTTATAAATTTTACAAACTGTAATTTATTTATTTTTTATCTAACGCCTATTGTCTGTTGGGCAAAGGTCTCCCCCTATGATCCCCACACTTTTCTGTCCTGGGTCAGTTCCTTCCAGTTGGTGTGGAAGTCCACCAACTCCTTGCGCCATCGAGTTGGCGGCCGGCCTCATCAATTATTAATTTTATATTTGTTAAAACAATACTAAATATATTAGATAGGTTCATATAATATCATATTTACAAGTTACACTAGATAGCTAGATTAAACTGTAAAAGAAATAAAACTAATTCAGAGGATTATTCATCTGTGTTGTAGTGTCTTTCTCTAGTTATTTTTCCATTTCTTGTGTAAATGTCGCCTCCTTGGCATAGGCCTCTCTCAGTCTTAACCAAAGTTTTCTATATACAAAACAAGTAATATTAAATAATCTTATATATAAAATTTCCGTGTCACAGTGTTTGTTACCGTACTCCTCCGAAACGGCTTGACCGATTTTTCCCAAATTTTATATGCGTATTCAGTAGGCCTGAGAATCGGCTACTGTATATTTAGTTTTTTTTTTTTTATTAAGGTAAAACAACGTTTGCCGGGTCAGCTAGTTAATATATAAATGAAGTGAGTAAATTTAAATTTGTCACAACACAGCTGCAACTTAATAGGGTCAATCTACCAGATATCACTTCACTCACTTTTTTCATGGACCCTGTTCATGAAAAAGCCGAAGTGAAGGTGCAGCAGCAGGCTTAGTGCTAAAAGCCATTGTACCTTATAGTATATGCCCTACCAATATGCCATTTGTTTGCTTGTTAAATAAAAGTTACGAAAATTATTTATTTATTTATTTTATTTATAGGCGAGCAGCAATATGCTGATGTGCCTTTAACACACAATTTTGAAGAATTCATAAAATGTCTATTGTTCAATGTCAATGTTCAAAGTCCCCCGGTGCACTGATCACAGGTTAGCAAGAGATTTTTTGTTTTCTGCAGCCAGCTATCAAGCCGGTTTTTAAAGCTGTTCACTGACAAAGCACTCACTACTTCCTCGGGCAACTTGTTCCAATTAAAAACCAATGCCAATTTAAATGAAAAAAATACTTCCAAACTAATTATTTAGCTGCTACTTTCTACTTAAAATTAGCATTCACTGTAGCTGCCATCTTATTATTCTTGCTACCTACTTTCAATATTTTTTAATCCCAAATTCATATTAATTTGTTTCCATATATATTTTTTTATAATATATAAAAGATAGGCTGGTGCATAACTGTAACACGATTGTTGTGAAGTGATGTTACGGTTTAGGACGAACCGAGCTTGCTTAGAAGAAAACTATTCACTCTTGCTTTGAAGATAGTGAGGCTATAATTCAGTACCATATAAATACTTTGTAATCAGTTATCGTAAGGCATATTATCTACCAGCGGTTTGGGCTCTGCATTGCCTATAGATGAATGAATGAGTCAGGACAAGATTTGCATGAAACAAACGGTCACACTTAGTTACTTAAAAAACGTAGGATATATGTCCAACGGGTTTCTATATACTATTTCTAATTCTAATTTGAAGTGGGGATGATGTGATCTGCGCCAGGCCTGTGTCACTCCGCGTGTAGGTGTTAAAAACATACCTACGGGCGGCGGCCACTGCGCAAGGGCCAATCTATGTGGCTCTTTCAATACCACAGAATAATAACTAGTACTACGTATAACCATGTACAACGTATTGTGAACCGTAGCATAGTGAATTAAGGCCCATATTCCATTGAAAAGAAATTGGTAGGTACAAAATCATCACGCGATCGACTGGACCGCGAGCTAAATTAAATCATATTGTTTATCAGATTGAGTTCATATTTCTTTGAAAACCATTGCGAAGTGAAGCTTCTGTACGAAGTACAAGTTATTATTCTGTGTCTGTGCTGACATCCCGCTGGGACCGTATTACATATTCCCCCCTTACCAGCCTAAACAAGCCAAGCTCCTTGAAATAAGGGAGCAGGACCCTGCCTCACTAGTCTAACTATTCCACCCCTGTTGCATCAGATGTTCTGTTTGTCTGTGGAATAGCAATGGAAGTCGAAAACTTTCATCTTGAGCTGATATAGTAGTTTCACAGTTTGGTTGTCTGAACAAAGAAATTACTTTTGATTTTCATCTTCAAATTCAAACTCAAATAATTTATTTTGTAAAACACGGGTAATATAATGGAAAATAATATTATGATGATAAGTCTCACCATGTTTTAGCCTTTGAGGCATGCAAAAAATTATATATTACTAAAACTTATTCTAATTTAAATTCAGTCATTACTTCGACCACACTGTTGCTTTACATCAGGCGAGTATGTGGTCAAACGCTGACCCATCACATGTAAATCAAAACTTTTACTATGTGTTTTATTATTTTAATCCCAAGTCCATGTGTTTATTGATAAGTTGCATGCAATTCTTACTTTATTATTTTTTTATTTATTCTTGATATTTTGTGAAATTTATATTGATAATTATTAATTAAGCTACAGAATTTATTTTCATACCTAGAATTGAATTTTAGATAATTAATGTAATTAGTTTAATCCATATTAATTATTATTAAAGCAATATTAAATGTTAGTTGCTTGAGTATTGTAGATGTAGTTACAGTTGGCATTTCTGCTATAAATATGATAAGACATGAGTAGGGTAGTGAGTAGTATTGTGTTGTATGTGTGGAGCTTAACCTATTGTTTGCGTTTGTCCGCACCAGAGCTAGAGCTTGCCGCTGCCAGGATGATGGTGGAGACCATACTCGAGTCCTCACAGGACTTTGGTAAGCAACATCCTTTATACTAGCTTCCTATACACTCATGAGTTTTGTTATTTTTTTATGTGCTTGCTTTGTAGAGAACTATAGTCGAGTAGAGCAGAGAGAGGGTAGGAATCTTGCTAGCGACGTCTTGTAGTTACACAGTTTATCTTCAATAATATTATTATGGCATTATGGAGGTGAGTGCAAAGCGGAGCTTTTAAAACACATTGTATTGATAACTCAGCGGCGTCGTAATGTGATGATTGGTTGCCGCGATCACCCACATGATTTCGACAACCAATAGAATCAAGGATTTTGCTTTGCAGCGTCGCTGAGTTGTCGATACAATGGCGTTTGAGAAGCTTCACACTTAGCACTAAGTTCTTATGATGGAGCCAGAAGACAGTTCATAGTAAGTTCAGTTTTATCAATCAAATCAAGATTGAGTTTCTTTATTATGATTTTTGTGTTTTTGAGATGCTTAATATTAGAGATGGTATAATGGAGCAATGGTCAAAATTCTCTACTCACCCACTGGACTACAGCTAAATGTTTAATTATTCTTCTGCTGAATGGCAATGCTGGGCATGTTTAGTGCTCTCTTTGCTTCTCAGATGAAACAAGTGAGTTTCCGACTAGTCATACAACTGTTATATTGAGAAGCACAGGACCTAAAATTTGAGTGACTTGACTTATGGAAAAGTATATAATTGAATTTATTTTTCTTTGGTCTTGTAGTCATAATATGTGTGTGTGTGTGTGTGCAGGCATGTCGAACGGTTCGCTGCCTCAATGGAAGCGCGAGCTGCTGCAGCGGCGCGCGGCGCGCGGGCGGGGCGCCGCACCCCCCGCGCCGCCCGCGCCGCCCCCGCCTCCGCCCGCCGCCGCGACCGACGAGGACGAGGAGCTGCGCTACGGGCCCGGCATCGTGAAGCGCCTCAAGTCGCGCTACCTGTCGCTGGCGCTCCGCGACGCGCCGCGCCGGCGACCCTCCGTGCTGCGGCGCGCCGCCTCCCTCGAGCACCTCCTGGACGAGCGGCCGCCGCGCGCGCCGCGCCCCGCCTCGCTGGCCGCGCCCGCGCCCGCGCCCTCGCCGCGCCGGGACGCCGTCAAGCGCGCGCGCTCCGTGGACGCGCTCAGCCGCCTCGACGCGCGCGAAGAGCCGCCCCCGCCGCCCGAACCGCGCGCGCCCGCGCCCTCCATCCCCCGCGCGCCGCGGCCCCCGCGCCGCCCGGCGCCGCTGCTGCGCGACGCGGAGCGCCCGGCGCCGGACACGGTGCGCGCGGCGCTGCGCAAGTTCGAGAGCGCGCCGGCGCGCCGCGCCGCGCCCGCCGCGCGCGTCGCCGCCGTGCTGCGCGGGCTGGAGGCGCGCCGCAGCACCACGCCCGAGCGCGCCGAGCCCGACCGCGAGCCGAGCCCGCAACCCGAGGCGCCGCCGCCGGAGTCTCCGCCACCTGCGAGCCCGACCCCCGCCCCCGCGCCGCCGGCCGCGCCCAGCCCGCCGCTCCGGCCGGCGCCCGCGATCCCTGTCATCCCGTCAGTGACCGTGCCCCCGCCCGCACCCAGTAAAGCCGTGGATCCCGCGCCCGCCCCCGTGGCGACGAGCCCCGCCCCGCGCGCCGTGTCCCCGCGGCCGGTGTCCCCGCGCGCCGCGTCCCCCGCGCCGAGCGCGGCGGAGGCGGAGAGCGTGCGCGCGGTGTCCCGCGCGGCGCTGGAGGGCATAGCGCGCGCGGGCAGCTCGGTGCGGTTCGCGTTCTCGTCGCGCGGCGGCTCGCACCTGCCGCCGCTGGCCGCCACCAACCCCGTGCTGGTGGCGCGCCGGGTGGGCGTCATCCGCCCCATGGTGTCTCCGCGCCGCGGGCTGTCCCCGCCGCCGCGCAAGCCGGACGAGGCGGAGGCGGAGGTGCCGCAGGTGAACGGGCACTCCACCCCGGAGCCGCGCGCGCTGTCCCGCATCGGGGCGGCGGGCATCGAGCGCGCGTGGTCGGGCTCCCCGGTGAGCGGCGCGCCGTGGGGCAAGGCGCGGGCGGCGCGCGCCCCGCCGCCCGCCGCCACCTCGGTGGTGTTCAACTTCTCCAACCGCAAGGAGGTGCCCGACTACATCGAGAACGACGGCATCATCCTGCGCGGCTCCCGCCGGAACATGATCAAGGTCAGTACACCATACCTACACACTCGTACATGCACAGATACACTCACATATACACACTGTACACTATATATACACTGGTACATGCACTCACACATGTATACATGGTCATCGAGCCTGTTCCGGCTGCCGAAATCTGCCTTCTAATTATCGTGTATTAGTCAATGTCACTCAAATATGTGTTTGGGAAAATGCGTGCCACTTTGATAGCGTACTTTCTTATGAGATTGACACCATTGGTATACAAAAATATTCAGAACGCCGGCACACATAACTTGAGTGAGAACGTAGCTAATAGCGCTTACCTTACTATAACTTCCTTGGTGTATAAGTGCATTGACATATAATACTCAAGGACGAAAACTTCGTATAGCAAATGCGTGTAAATTTTTGGCGTTTCATTTTATTTGGGGTAAATGATGTTGGTATACAAAAGTTTAGAATACAATATCATTTATTTACCAATGTGTCGCTCCGATACATAAACTTCGAATTGGATTCTTGATACTGGTAATTAAAACATTTACGTCTGTAAAGAGGCTTTGCCTTTACAATAAATATTATATTTGTCAGCTGTAAAGATGCCTTTTCGTATTAATATTCATTGAAATCAAAATTCAATGCTAATTAATTGACTAGATTTACATTCTAATTAACCATAATACGTCTATACCAATATTATAAAGAGGAAAAGTTTGTTTGTTTGTTTGACGCGAATAGGCTCCGAAACTACTGGACCGATTTGGAAAATTATTTCACCGTTGGGAAGCTACACTATCCCCGAGTAACATAGGCTATATTTTATTTCTCATTGCAAATTTGATTATTTTATACTCCCGTGTGAAGCCGGGACGATCTGCTAGTCTCATATAAAATGCAGACATCTTCGTTTTGACGTTCTTTTAAAAGTACGTCAACGAACTAGTTGGTAACAAACATATTATGGGAGAAATGAGTAAGTAATTTTATCAGCAAGTCAAATAATTTTTAAATTGAATTTCAGACGTTACAAGAAACTTGTGCCCAATTTATCTTCCGTCTAACTTAGCTATTCATTGATCGAAAAAACGTCGGTCGATTGATTCGTCCGATCAATAAGTAAGACGTTTCTATGCAAAAAGCAGAATAAAAGTAAAATGTTACAAGTGTTGGTTGCGTCACAGCGAGGGACCGCCGAAACCGAGAGTGGACTTTCACTGGGAGCTTGCGTCTAGCGCGCTTCATTCGCTTCACATTCCAATGTGACATTGACAGCTAGAAACGTCATATGTAGAGCACAGAGTAAACAAATAAGCACAGAGGCTTCATCATTGAATATATTATAATGCTTACTAATATAATAAATCCGAAAGTTTATATGTGTGTGTGTATGTTTGTTACTTCTTAATACTTGCTTAAAGGAAGTGGGTGTATATGAAACAATTTCGTCGAATAGATAAAGTGTATGTTCACAAAATAAATACATAGTTATAATGAGAATGTATTATCAGCACACCTATTGCGGAAGTATTAATGGAATAGCACACCTTGATTTCGATAGCTAGTAACGCTATAGCATAATAATTTATAACTATGAGTACTAGTTGATCGGCAAACGTTGTTTTGACTTTAGTACAGTTAAAAACACTATAACTGATCAGTTATCGAGCAGGGTGAAAAATGATTTAAATACTAAAATAGCCATAAAAAATTGGGGTTGGTGATAAAAAAGGAAGAAATCTTTTTTATCATTTAAAAATCTTTTTACTCATAGTTATAAATTATGATGCTATAGCGTTAGCAGCTATCGAAATCAAGGTGTGCTATTCCATTAATATTTATATATATAATACTTCCGAAATAGGTGTGCTGATAATACATTCTCATTTTAACTATGTATTGTATGTATTTTTTATTGCGACATAAAAAAAAAAACAGAAAATTACGACAAAAATAAATAATTTAAGGGTGAACAACCGTTATTACTTAGGAGTATGAAAAATAGATAGTAGCCGATTCTCAGACCTACTAAATACGCATATAAAATTTGCTTAAAATCGGTCAAGCCGTTTCGGAGTACGGTAACTAACATTGTGAAATGAAAATTTTATATATTAGAAGAAGAAGAAAAAACATATGTCAAACATAACGACCTTCTTACCAATGAACAATTTATTTTTAAGAACATAATTGTATTTATTAATAATTAAATAATAACAATATTTGTTTACAAGTAATATGCGTCAATGCGGTAAATAGTTCCAAGTGTTTCCTTTATAAATACTTGATAAATAAACATAATTAAAATTATAAATTACAATTTACTCTTTGCTGGCATAATATTTTAATTCTCGAAAAGATAAAACTAAATAATTGGCCAAGTGCGAGTCGGGCTCGCGCATGATGGGTTCCGTACTTTCTGCATATTTCGAGCGTCTACTAGCTGTCTTTATAAAAAAAGTCGATTGAGTAATATAATGGAAAGGACACATTTATTGACCCTTATTGTTGACAAATACTATAAAAATGTATTGCGGCAATTATTAATCATTAACGGCAGAACCGATTTTGATGAAATTTGGTGTGAAGATAAGTTAGACCTTAGATTAACTTAGATTAACACATAGGGTAATTTTCATCCCGAATTAATTTCTTTCTGTCCCGGATTAACGCGGGTAAAACCTCGGGGTGCAACTAGTATTACAAAATTATTTTTATGCATGTGCGAGAGTATGTACATATTAATGTATTTATTTTTCTCTTTATCTTGGTGTATTAAATAATCATGTTAAAAAACAATTAACAACAGTAAAAGCTAACAAAGCAAACTTTGTCGCGCGTCGAACAAAGCCGGCGCCTGTGTTAGTCCAATCAACAAACAGGCAATGTCTTTTACATTTAATGTAGTTTTTATCAATCGCCTTTGAAATCAATATCTATACAAGTCTATACCTATGGTATAAAAATGTTTGCAAATCTGTCTGTTTGTTAAATCAGAATTATCAGAACAGAAATGACGACCTCGTTGGCGTAAAGGTTACCATGCCGGTCTGCTAATCAGAAGGTTCTGGGTTCGATTCCCAGCCCGGTCAACATCTTTGTGCTAAACTAAATTTGTTGGCTGTGTGTTTGTGTGTTCAATATGTATATATATATATAATATGTATGTATATGTAGTATATCAGTTGTGTTAGCAACCATAATACGAGCCAGAAATAGTTCAGTATAGGGCTAACCAGCCGTGTGTGAATGTTTTAAAAAAAAAGAAATTTACAAAAAGATACTTCGAAACGTAAATATTTCATTTTTTCGTCTTTCGTTACCTTATCCCACTAGGTGGGGTCGGCAGCAAATCTTCTTCTTCCACTCTCCACTATCAGCCGTCGTCTCTACACTCACTCCTTTCTCTCTCATGTCTTCATTCACACACTCCATCCATGTCTTCTTCGGTCGGCCTCTTGCTCTTCTTCCTTGCACTTCCATTTCCATACATCTCTTAGTAGCATGCATCTCCTCTCTACGCATCACATGCCCATACCACGCAAACCATCCAGTCTTTAATTTCTCACTCACTGGGGCTACTTTCACACTTCTTCTAATGTACTCATTGCTTATTCTGTCCATTCTTGAATATAGGCTATCAAAATTGCTAAATTAAATTATTTTAAGACATACTTTTTCATAAAAAAGCGATCCCCAATTTTGGTTTTCGTAAAAAAGTAAACACAAAATTCATAGATGGCGTTTTAAAAATTTTTGGAGAATGTAATACTCGTGTAATTAATAAATAATAATAGTTAAAAAAAACTAAAAAAAACTCGCATCTGACCGTTTTAAGTGGGTCAAAATTGCGCCCAAGGAAGTCGGTTACAAACAAACATACAAACAAAAGTACAAAAAAATGGAATAATTTTATCAAATTAGTGTATTGTCATCGGTCCTCTCAATCAATCTACAAAGTTTGAACGAAATCTTGTCGTTTAAAGTGGGTCAAAATTGCGCCCAAAGAAGTCGGTTACAAACAAACTTACAGGTGAAGCTAATAAAAAACGTGAAAAAAAAAAACTAAATATCTTTATAAAACGGGCGCCCGTTTTATGAAGCCACGAGTAACAACTAGTACTTGTAATAATTGGTCTAGTTTTTATCAATCGGCGTCTTTGTACAGTTTCAAACTGTCCGTAGCACTTAGAGTGTACTTCCTATACAATAATAGTTTTAAACAGGCGATAAGTAAAAACTGCGTCGCCGTATCTAATCATAAGCAACCCAGTGTGGACGCCAATCCTGGAACTCGGGGCCTTCTCTCACGAGAGAGTTATACGTCATATTCCACCACGCAGGTCAAGTGCGGGTTGGCAGATGATACACGTATTCGAATATGTGTTTCTCAAACTTGTCGGTTTCCTCACGATGTTTTCCTTCACCGTAAAGCGAGTGCAAATCCACACATAACTTGAAGAACAAGTCATTGGTGTAGGGCCGGGATCGAACCAGGGGCCGTCAGTTTGATAAGCAGACGTTATTACCACCGAGTTAGACTCGCTTTTGTCTCATCATTAATTTTATAATGCCCTAGCAATTATTACTAATACCATCACTTTCTAAAAGCACTTGGTTCAATAGAATGGACAAAAAAAAATGCCTCTTCTCAGGGAAACTAGTATGTAATTTTTTTTAATCTGTTCTTCTCTAATTCTAATTCTAATTGGAAGTGTGTGTGATGAGACCTGCACTGACATCCCGCTAGGGGCGTATTGTGCATTCCCCCCTTACCAGCCTACACAAGCCAACCGAGCTCCTTGAAGTAACGGAGCACAGCCCTGGCTCGCTGGCATACCTGTTCCACCCCTGTTGCGTCAGATGGTCTATTTGTCTGACGGTTAGCAATGGAAGGCGAACTTTCATCTGTTCATCTCTCTTTTTATTCACCAATACTAAAACAGGGTTTGTTATCAATTTTACGTGTGTGTGTGTCTGGCATTGTAAACCTCGAACGGCTGGACCAATTTTGATATAGTTTCGTTGGATTGAAAGATGTGTTAGACAGCAGTTTTGACGATCTCTTTGGCGTCGCACCTGGGACCCTCTGGTTTGCAGTCCGGCATGATAACCATTACGACGACGAAGTCGTAATTTTTTACTCTTTCACCTGATGGTAAGTGACATTGAGGTCTACGTTGAAGCGCGCTTACCTAGAAGGAACCGGTTCACTCTCGCCTTGAAAATCGCTAGATTATAATCAGATTACTTATCCGAGCGACAGGCGTAAATGACACTGTTGTTGTGTGAGCCAGGCTTGTGACATTTGTCCAATCACTTGAAGGATGTATCTGCGGTGCATCCTTGATGAGGCCGCCGACCGGTCCCGCGCATCTTGTCAATCTTGTTTTTTTTTAAAAGACGTTTTATTGTACTTATTACTAGTTGCGCCCCGCGGTGTCACCCGCGGTTTAATATGTTTTAACAGAAAATAAAGAGTTTGTGAATGTTATCCCTTTTATAATTTAAACGAATATATGAATATGGATCTTGCAGAATCGTTATGCATATGTAAAAAGTAGTAATAGGTATTGATTTTAATACAGTGTAAACTCTATATGTTGTCTCTATGTTGAGGGAAATAAATAATAGTCTGAATTAGCTGAATTTGGTCATTATCATGCCAATACTCTATTTGTGTGGTTTGTAACCTCTATACTTTGGTTTTAATAATGTTTTGTAAATTTAGCAACTTTCCTATAAGTTTAAAATAAGTTTCTAATACAGAAATACGAGTAAGTTTCTAATATAACGACACTGAAGGGACTGTGCATTTTATAGCGTTAAAGGGAGTGTTCGTTAAATGGAGAGAATTTATCACTGTATGGAATACAAGTTAAACCAACAAAGGCCAATTGACTTTGACGCTTAAGAAAATTTTTCTTTGGTGACGTTACAAGGAGTTTACACTGTATATTAATTATTAATTTCTTTTTACCTACATTTTTGGCCAGGTAATGTAGATTGAGCTCGCTTCACTGGCTCGGTCATTTAAGGGTATATTAAATAAGAATTAGTAGAAAACGAGTACATACAAACTTTCCCTTTTATATATATAAATGAGATACGTTTTTAATCCAAAATGTCCGCTACCAAAAGTATCGGGGGTTTTCTAAACTTTTATTTTATACTTGTAAATTGTGTCCTTCCACTGCGAATGTGTCCTTTCTAGAGAATTCCGCGCCGATCCGGTCCTCATTACTAAAACCATTGACATTTTTGCGAACAACTCAAAACCACTTAGCTCAAAGAAAAAAGGGTTACGTTAAGGACGACCTCGTTAGCGTAAAGGTTACCATGCCGGACTGCTAATCAGAAGGTTCCGGGTTCGATTCCCGGCCCGGTCAACATCTTTGAGCTTAACTAAATTCGTTGGCTGTGGGTTAAATATATATTTATACATAATATATATGTATGTATATGTAGTATATCAGTTGTGTTTGCAACCATAATACAAGCTAGAAATGGTTCAGTATGGGGCTAACCAGCCGTGTGTGAATGTGTCCTAATATAAAAAAAAAAAAAAAAAAAAAAAAAATTAAAAATGGCATCTTAAATGAGTAGGAAGTATATCAAGGCAGATCGTCCCGGCTTCGCACGGGCTATTAAATAATCTAATTTGCAATGAAAAACAAAATAGACCGCAGCTTGCCTGATGTTAAGCTTGACTGTGGTCTAAGATTCGGCTGAACAGATTTGGATGAAATTTGGTACAGTCATAGTTTAGACTGTAGATTGACGTATAGGTTACATTTAACCTCGGAGTAAAGCAAGCGAGACCACGGGTCGTGCTAGTTCATACCAATATTATAAAGAGGAAAAGTTTGTTTGTTTGTTTGTTTGACGCGAATTGGCTCCGAAACTACTGAACCGATTTGAAAAATTATTTCATCGTTGGGAAGCTACTATCCCTGAGTAACATATAGGTTTTTTTTTTATTGATGAATAGGCTTACGTTTGACCGCAGCTAGCCTGATGTTACGCTTGACTGGTTTAAAATGTATCACGCTTGCCTAGCAGGAGCCTATTTACTCTAGATTTGAAAACCCCCAAATTGTACTTCTCGGGAAAAAGAGACTCAGGAAGAGAGTTCCAAAGCTTCGCAGGAATGCTCGGGAATAATATAGCTTTCCAACGGTGAAATAATTTTTCAAATCAGTCCAGTAGTTTCGGGAGTCTATTCGCGTCAAACAAACAAACAAAAATCAAACTTTTCCTCCTTATAATATTGGTAACGCGCTAGCTCGACCAAATTTATGCGGAAGACCCAAAAATGCTGCGAACGTCAAGAACACCGCTATTACGAAAGCGTTTGGCTAATTTACGCATTAGCCATGAACGGTGCTGTCAGACACTAAGTCTGGTATTTAAAACACTGGTTACTGCAGCCACTGACAATGCTAATAGTCACTGCTAAAATTGGCAATATATACAAAAACTAATCTAGGATAAAAAGTAGCCTATGTGTTTCAAAGGTCTAACCTATCTACATGTGTCGCTCATATAACGAGCTGGTACTCAAATGTAGTGACGCTTCAGATAACAACCAATGTAAGACTCACATTACTGAACTGGATGTATTTAGTAACAGTCTCAGTCAATTTAGAAATAATATAAGTTGTAGGTTAAATTGTTAAATTGTTTAGTACTTAAGATTTCCCCCTTTTTTTATGTATATCTGAACCTTTCTTATCATTAAGTTTACACTAGCATGCTGTGTACTCGTTTTTGGATTGCAGACTTGTTTTTGTTCCTTTAGTTTAGTTATGTTTAAAATGAATGTTTGTAATCTGTCTGAGTGCCTAATAAATAAATAAATAAATAGTAAATCTCATCAAAAATCAGTCCAGCCCTTGGAGCTCGAATGACTAACATAGATTTTGAAGTTATTTGCGTATCCCACGGGAACCACAATTAATTTCGGGATAAAAAGTAGCCTATGTGTTAATCTAAGGTCTAACCTATCTTCACACCAAATTTTATCACAATCGGTTCACTTCAGAGCGTGAAAAAGTAACAAACATACTACACACACATAAACTTTGCATTGATTATATAAGTAGAATATTGACATATCATCGACTGTGGCTACAATTGTCAGTGACTTAAATACCGGACTTAGGGAAGCTCGGAACACAGATATGTACGCGGAACGTTGCTTACCATTACGCAAGCAAATAATTACATCGTCTCAGATAATAATTAGACCGAATTATAAAATATTGTGCCCTTTAGTTTGGAATTTCTAATACAAGATGGCCGCCGGAACTTAATGTTTAAGGTCTTTTAAAAAAAACTTTACTGGTTAAAAAGAAAACAAAACAAATCAATCCTAAAACAATTGTGGTTCCAGTGGATACGCAAATAACTTCAAAATCTATGTTACTCATTCGAGTTCCAAGGGCTGGACTGATTTTTGATGAGATTTACTATGTAGATAGGTTAGGCTCAAACGCCTGGACCGATTATGATTAAATGTAATATGAAGATAGGGTAGACTCTGGATTAACACAAAGGCTTCTTTTTATCCAAGGTCTAATCTATTTCCATACGTAATTACATCAATATAGGTTCAGCTGTTTGAGCGCGAAGAAGTAACACACATTTATTATATTAGTTGGATTAAACTAAAATCTTTGGTCTTATAAATATAACTTATCATTGTAATTAAATTTTATCAGAGAATTTATAATAAATAGGTCACAAAAGATATTTGTTCATGATTCAATAAATTATACATAAATGTACATAGTTATGATTAGTGTATATACGAGTATAAAGTGACTAGAAGGCACTTACTCCCAAGGCACGGGCGCGAGTGTGTCTAGTTTGAGGATTACGTAATAACTTTAAATGTACAATTAAAAATACATAAAATACCGTGTAAACTCTGTATAACGACACTGAAGGGACTGTGCATTTTATGGCGTTATGTAGAGAGTGGTCGCTAAATGGAGATAATGTAGTATGGAATACAAGGTAAACCAACTGAAGCCAATTGATTTGACGCTTTAGAGAGTTTGTCGTTAAATCGAGTGACGTTACATGGAGTTTACACTGTATATTACATATTTATTTTCACATATTTGGCCAGGGAATTTAGATTGAGTTCGCTTCACTCGCTCGATCATTAGAGCGTCTATTAAATAAGAATTAGTAACAAACCAGCACATACAAACTTTCCCTTTTATAAATATATATAATAGGTATCAGTATGTCGATTCGAAAAAAAAGTAAGTTTCACTTTCGCCGAATTCGACCGGCCCATTGATAATCAGGGTTGTCAGATGAGTTTTTTTTTTTTACCAAGACATTTTTCACACACGGCTGGTTGGCCCCATACTAAACTGGTTTTTGTATGTAATTACTCTACTCGCTTCGACCTTTCTTGTGAGGACTGCAAAACTTTGTAATTCTCTTCCAGAGTCTCTGTTTCCTGAGAAGTACCACCTGGGGGTCTTCAAATCTAGAGTTAATAGGTATTGTCTAGGTAAGCGTGTAACATTGTAGACCATAGTATTGTTTAACATAAGGCAGGCTATGGTCAAACGCAAACCCATAAGTTATAAAAAAAAAACTTTATGTGTGTGCACAATAAACTTTTTTTTTTCAAATCATTTCTAGTTTGTAATATTATTGCTAACACAACTGATATACTACTACATATATTTGTACATACATAATCTATATATTTAGATACATTAATTATTATTATAAATGCGAAAATTTGTGTGTGTGTGTGTGTGTATGTTTGTTTCTTCTTCACGCTCAAACGGCAGAACCGATTTTGTTTAAATTTGGGTTGAAGATAGGTTAGACCTTGGATTAACACATCGGCTACCTTTTATCCTGGATTGACGCGATTATTTAACACCCGACCGACAGTCAACAAATTTAGTTCAGCACAAAGATATTGGTCGTACCAGGAATCGAACCAGAAACCTTCTGATTGGCAGTTCGATATGGTAACCATTACGTGAATGAGGAAATAAGAGTTGGCGTCGTGTCTGACAACCCTATTGGTAATTCAAACATGGTCGTTTTGCAAAACCGACGCGTCTTCAGATTGCGTGGTCAAGAACCAACTTGTTAGCGAGGTTGGTCGGGGAGCCACTGTCGCATTTTCTTGAGAGAATTCAGAAAACTAGCCTTGGAAAATGTAGTTTCCTATTTTGTCCGTTTCCTAGTAATGTTGGCGGAATAGTATTGTGTTATCAAAGATCGCATTCCAAGTCGCGTTTTCGTTGCTGATGTAATTTTTATTTGCATTTCTGCTCTATATAGGTTGTTTATTATTTATTTATTCTAATTTTTAAAGTTTTAAACTTTTACGTCAGAGAAATATCTTGAATTCAATATAATAATCATCATCATTGGGCCATTTCATCTACTAAAGATGATTTCATGTATCGTCCGGATGGTTATTGCAATTGACGGTTTACCAAATATCGTTATAAAGATCGAGTAAAAAACACTTCAAAATTACCTTTGTTGTATGGAAGCCCCCCTCAAATATTTATTTCATTCAAATTTTATTATTTTAGTTTGATACATTTATATTTTTTTGGTGATTATTTTACTCGTAAGTGTGTAGCAACTACCATTATTAATACAGTATTAACCCCGGACTTACGCGATAGGTGGGACCGAGCGCTATCCGCGTAAGTCGAATTCGCGTAAGTCGGGGTACAATTTTGCTTATATATACCTATAAAGTCATACAAAGTATGTTTAATTGGGACCGGAGACTATAATTTAGGAAATATAAAACAATAATTTAGGAAATAAATTTTAATTTAGTTCTAGATAATATGACAAACTATATTAATAAAATGTATAAACACAATCTGAAGTGCGCGGCTTTCAAACAAAATAACGTTAAAATAGACGAGAAAATTAAATCGCGTAACTCCGAATTCGCGTAAGTCGAGGTAGCGTAAGTCGGGGTATTACTGTATATAACAAAAAATACCAAACAAACACGTTTATTGTATGGCTCCCCCTTTAAAATATTTATTTTTGTTTTTGTTGTTATAGCGGCATGGGAAATACATATCTTTTGAATGTTTCAGCTTTGTAGCTATCACGGTTCATGAGATACAGCCTGGAGACAGACAGACAGACATCGGAGGCTTAGTAATAGGCTCCCGTTTTTACCCCTTTAATATATTTATTTTTGTTTTTGTTGTTATAGCGGTACGGGAAATACATATCTTTTGAATATTTCAGCTTTCTAGCTATCACGGTTTCTGAGATACAGCCTGGAGACAGACAGACAGCGGAGGCTTAGTATTAGGGTCCCGTTTTTACCTTTTAGGTACGGAACAAACATTCTTCTTATAACACTCGACAATATACAATATTGTAGTCGCAATGCATTCTGCACTTGAACCCCTTAGAGTCTCAAGGCCGGTTGTATCGGTGAGATAACTAGATGTGGGACACTGATACTATACATACATACTTTATGTATATATACACACTTCACACACTTAAACGACATACTTGAAATCATTCACTCACTGGCTCGGGTCACCATGATACACGTATTTTGTAGATAACATTTACAATATAAAAGTTACTTGACGACCCCGTTGGCGTAATGGTAACCAAGCCGGACTATTTAGTGAGCCAACAAATTTAGTTAAGCACAAAGATGTTGGACGTGCCGGGAATCGAACCTGGAACATTCTGATTGGGAGTCCAACATGGTAACCAACGAGGCCGTCAACTTAATAAACAAGATAAACCATTTATTGATAATTATACATTTATACGTCAAAAATTAAATAGTGTCAATATGAATATAAATAAATTGTAATACATGTCATATGGAAAAATGCCAATATTAATACCTAATAAAAAATAATAATATTTAACAATTACATGTCACGACATGATTCACATAACATTTTTTCTAATATTAAAAAACTCGTCCATAGAATAAAAAGTTTCCTGAACGCTACTAATAACTAATAAACTTACATACTTCTTGTTCTCCAAAAAAATAATAACATTTTTGTTATGTTATATGGTCACCGTACTCGTAACACTCAATGGCTGGGAAAGGCCGCGTGTTGGAATTTTCTATCATCTTAACGTAAATTATTAACATTGTACTTTTAGGGTTCCGTATCCAAATGGAGCAAAACTAAATCTTATTACTAAGACTTCGTTGTCCGTATGTCTGTCACCAGGCTGTACCTAGCTTATGATATATAAAATTTAAATTTTCACTTATTATCTTCTTCTTATCTTTCTTATATATAATATTTCCATGTCACAATGTTAGTTACCGTACTCCTCCGAAACGGCTTGACCGATTTAATATGCGTATTCAGTAGGTCTGAGAATCGGCTACTATCTATTTTCCATACCCCTAAATGACAAGGGTTGTTCACTCTTATTATATTTTTTTTTACGAATTATTTTGTTTGTTTTTTTTATGTGACATTAGAATATACATATAACCCTATTTTTTTTTATTTTTTATCACCAACCCCTATTTTTAATGAACATTTTAGTAACTTAATATTTTTTCATCCCGCTCGATAACTGATCAATTACAGTGTTTTTAACTGTACTTAAGGCGAAACAACGTTTACCGGGTCAGCTAGTCTTAATATACTCGTATATAAATCTCGTGTCACAATGTTTGTCGTCAATGGACTCCTAAACCACTTAACCGATTATAATAAAATTTGCACACCATGTGCAGTTCGATCCGACTTGAGAGATAGGATAGTGTAAATCTCAAATTATAGTCGCAATTTTAATTTATTGCTAATTATTGTCTGTTATTATTTGACAGTCACAATTATTTGTTAACTCCAAATGATTCTAACAGATGTCGATACCTTTAGACTGGGTTGAGTAAGTAATCAATAGATGGCGCTGTACCCCTAAGTGAGGCAAAACAACGTTTGCCGGGTCAGCTAGTAGATACAATATAAAATAGAGATGGGAAATTTTTGGACTACAATAATTATTCGAACATTTAAAACAAACAGCCATCAATGTGAGGCGTGGCCGTCCCACACTATCTGATAACAGCATTCAATACATACGATAACTCGTTTCGGCAATGAACAGTGTATCGAAGGTTCCACTTTCCAATCTGTCGGTGGAAAATAATTATCACAAGTGTGTCTTTTACTTTTTTTTACAATAAATAGGCTTGCGCTTGATCATAATTCTCCTGATGGTAAGCGACATAATGATCTAAGGTGGAGCGCGCTTACCCAGAAAAAAACCGGTTCATTCTTGCTCTGAAAACGTTTATTGACAAATGACTTTTTATGGCCTTTCGATTTTCAAGGTTAGATTTTTAGTTGGATTTTAATTTTCATCGTCATCACCAGATAGATGATTTGGTTAAAAAAAACATTTAAGGAAAAACGACAGGTTGTAATAAGATTGAAGTGTTTATGTGTGTGTGGCATTTAAGGTGCCTTTTTTTTAAATAATGTGTTAGCTATCGTTTGATAAAAATCGGTTCATGATGCCCGCTACAAAATGACCAACTACAAAATGGCGAATCAGTTTTTTTTCTCAACTCCCTCCCGTTATACCTAGGTCTCAGATGGGCTTGACTGATAGAATACATACATTATGATAAATTTCAAATCCAGAATGGCTGCCACTAAAGAATAAACGACCTCGTTGTCGTAATGGTTACCATGCCGGACTGCCAACCAAAAGGTTCCGAGTTCGATTCACGGTATAGCCGTCAGCATCTTCGTGAAGAACTAGGTATATTTGTTGGCTGTCGGTCTGTGTGTTTAAAAATGTATCGATATAAAGTATGTACCTATGTATGTATATGTAGTATATCAGTTGTGTTAACAGCCATAATACAAACAAGAAATGGTTTAGTATGGGGCTAACCCTAAGTGTTAATGGTAGGGCAAGACCTACTTAACACAGTCTTGTTACATTCCGAATATGTTTGGACAGTCGCTTAACATTCAACAGAGGAAGTGATATCGCCATTATATCGAGTAGATCGCAACATAAGGAATAGAATGCGCGCGCGCACTAAAGTTGTCCGCCGGCGGTTTCAGGGGACAACACTTACTACGTACTATTACGGCGAGGGTCAGGAAATAGTATTTTTTTTTAAACTATTTTTAATTACAAAGTTTTATATTTTGAAATGGAAAATTACAAGTGGCTAAGAATAACTTATTGACTCAGGCGTTACTTTGCGGAAATCCATTGTAAATAGATGACAAAATTAAATATTTAGTGTACTTCCGCTGTGATCCGAAATCCAAATTAAGACAAGTAAAGGAAAAATCAACTAAGATCAATTAACCAAGCTTAATGAGCTAGGAATCCTCACCGTACCGAGCATCCTATTACTCCAAGTATGTATGTTTGTGAGGACTCATCCTGAGGAGTTTACCGCACAGGGAGCATCCCATCAGTACGGCACTAGGCGGAAGGACAGGCTCGCCACACCTGCCCACTCGATAGCCAAATTTGAAAAATCGGTTTACATTTGTGGCCCTAAGCTATATAATAAAATACCTAGTAGTATAAGGGATACAGCTTCTGTCTCTATATTCAAAGCCAAATTGAAACAATTTTTAGTCGGCAAATCTTATTATTCTCTTAGAGAATACGTGTCAACGCGACGGAAGCCCAATCCAAACTCTAAACTACTCAATTAGAATTGCAACTATCTCGCCTTGCATTGACGTCAATGCAATGCGAGACTCAGCGATTTTATTTTGTATGGATAGCTGTGTGTTTACCGATATAACAGTTCATCAATTTTTGGAAGGTACAGGGTCCATTTTTGAGGCCGAAAGGCATTCTCGTAAATTCGTAGTGGCCGGACATACTGGCCGGACGACCTCGTTGGCGTAAAGGTTACCATGCCGGTCTGCTAATCAGAAGGTTCCGGGTTCGATTCTCGGCCCGGTCAACATCTTTGTGCTTAACTAAATTTGTTGGCTGTGGGTCTGGGTGTAAAATATGTATTTATATATAATATGTATGTATGTGTATGTAGTATATCAGTTGTGTTAGCAACCATAATACGAGCTAGAAATGGTTCAGTATGGGGCTAACCAGCCGTGTGTGAATGTGTCCTAATATTTATTTATTTATTTATAATTAGTATTGTCTGTGAATCCAGTTTTAAGAACTGTGAATAAGTAATACAATAAACATAACGGGGTTACTAATTCTGCTTAACCTCTCTTCCTGAGTCTCTTTTTCCCGAGAAGTACAATTTGGGGGTCTTCAAATCTAGAGTAAAAAAAATGGTTGCCTGTAAAGTCGGTTTTACGGGCGAAGATTTTACGTGACAACGTCTGCCGCGTGCTGCGCGCGCGGCAGACCGATCATAGTTGAGTGGGAGAGAGACGCAAGGCATTCGGCGGGCCTCTCTCTCGTTCGGTGACTCATCGTAACGTTACCGGGCGTTACACTTTTTCATAAGTGACTCCCAGCCGCAACCTAATTTAAGACGTTGTCACGTCAATAGGTTACATCTAGGCAAGCGTGATACATCTTAGACCACAGTCAAGCTTAACATCAGGCTAACTGCGGTGAAACGTTAGCCTATTTATCATTAAAAAAAAAACATTGACTCAGGCGTTGCAGGAATCCATTGTAGATAGAAGAAAAAATGAAATATTTAGTCTACTTCCGCTGTGATCTGAAACCAAATTAAGATTTTTCAAATCGGTCCAATAGTTTCGGAGCCCTTTCGACAAAAAATCTAACTTTTCCTCTATAACTATATATTGGTATAGTAAAATTCAATTCATATTTATTTAAGTAGGCACTCTCATAAAAAAATCTTTTTTTTAGATAATGGTTCGGAACCCTACATGCGCAAGCCCGACTTGCAGTTGGCCAGTTATTTTTAATAAGGCCATGTTAAGAGACACTCGAAATTGTAAGAAATTAAGTGTTAAGGTTGCATGTCAAGTAAATAAATGCTAATAAGTGTCGCCTTAAACTATCTAATGTGACAAACACGCCGATCGTGATATTGGTATAGATACTATACGACTTGGGTCGTGACGTCATAAATATACGCTGAACTTTATACCATATAAGGCAATTCCTTAAATCTGTAATGATACTTAATTCAAGTCAATCTTAATATATATAAATCTCGTGTCACAATGTTTGTCCGCAATGGACTCCTAAACCACTTAACCGATTATAATATAATTCGCACACCATGTGCAGTTCGATCCAACTTGAGAGATAGGATAGTTTAAATCTCAAATTATAGTCGCAATTTTAATTTATTGCTAATTATTGTCTGTTATTATTTTAAAGGTCACAATTATCTGTTAACTCCAAATGATTCTAACAGGTGTCGATACCTTTCGACTGGGTTGAGTAAGTAATCAATAGATGGTGCTGCTATGGTAAATCTACGAACGTGTCATATAAGCTACACTATCTATTTTTCATACCCCTAAGTGAGGCAAAACAACGTTTGCCGGGTCAGCTAGTTTTATATAAAATCTTATAGAATAGAAGTGATGTCAACTAGTGTAGGCTCTCAGAGTAGAGCAGGTAAGCGTAAGTGGCGTTATGACGCGTTCCGCTCTGGTTGGTCGGGTCAGATGCGCGTGCGCCGCCGCCGGGTACCGACATCACATATCATCATCATCGTCATACCGATCTGAAACTATTAATTATATATAACCTCTCAACACGACAGCATACAGAAACACATAACTTTATTGACCATACATAACACATGTTAAAGGCAAGTCACTACAAGCATTTTTTTTAATACACATTTCACACACGGCTGGTTAGCCCCATACTGAACCATTTATAGCTTGTATTTTGGATGCTAGCACAACTGATATACTACATATACATACATACATATTATATATAAATACATATTGAACACCCAGACCCACAGCCAACAAATTTAGTTGAGCACAAAAATGTTGACCGTGCCGGGAATCGAACCCGGAACCTACTGATTAGCAGTCCGGCATGGTAACCTTTACGCCAACGAGGTCGTCATTTAAAAAGACTAGTTACGAGTAGACTAAACTTCCTCTGTATGAATTATAAATTAATTAGCTAGTATTATAAATAAACACACACAATAAAAAACAACCTTCCAAATAGTAGAATTAAATCTAAGTCAGTGTCCGCGGGTAAGGTGCCTTTAATGTTGGCGGCACTTTTCCTCTTTATAATATGGGTATTGATAAGAGCTTTGACCAACATCTCGCGAGGCTCTCGCTAGCTGGATGGATCAAGGGTCGGATACAATAATAATAATATTAATAAATCATTTATTTGACACACTTAAATCTAGGTTACACCGAGTTTAGATATTATAAAGCAGTCGTACTCGACACGGCGCGCGTTTTCCGGAGGTTCCTGTCCCTGTAGCTCCTACCGCCGGTAGCTGGAGCCGCGTCTCGCTGCCAATGCCACGCTAGCTTTTAGGATTTTAATAGTATTTTTTTATATGATTGATTGTAAAAAACTTAAAAGTAAGAGGAATAAAATAATAATGAATACTAAGACACATTTCACACACGGCTGATTAGCCCCATTTCTAGTCTGTATTATGGTTGTTAACACAACTGATATACTACAACATATACATACGTACATAATGTTTGTATAACCGGCTATCACTTACGTTTATTATGTCGGTATTAGCGGGACATGTTTCAGCACAATCAGTGTGCCATTCTCAAGGGCAGGAACATACGAGTAGCCAACGTACGCTCGCGATGACGGCTGCGCCCGCACTGCCTACTCCACCGACTAATGAAATACAGTCATACATACATGCATACTTTATATAGATAGTACATACATATTTAACCCTTAAATGGACGATTTTTGTTTTACGATTAAAATAAATATATTTGTCTAATAGACATGTGTTTCTGTCTAGGAAAAATTAGTAAAAAAATCTAGACTAGATTTACTATGCTTTTTTTGCAATTATGTGAGTGTTGTTTATAAACTACATTGCGCAAAATTAAAAAAAAAATGAAGGTCAATTTTATGTGTTATTTTTAGTATGTTGTTTAAAAACAACATTGTCCATTTAAGGGTTAACACTCAGACTGACAGCCAACATCATTTTAGTTTATCACAAAGATGTTGATGAATATATTGCGGATAAATATAACCTAACCTAACAACACCTTTCAATAGTAACAACTTGGCCAATTCGCACCGGCCCGAGCAAATTCGAGGTCTAAAGCTATATTGACACATTCCTGAGAAAAGTTTAGTTCAAACTCTGAGACGTGCCGAAAGTACGCATTCATTTATAATGTGTTAGAAAGTCTTTTATACATAACTAGGTATATACTGATGACGCTTAACCTTTTAAGGATGGTTTCAGAGCATGTAGATGTTTATCTTCTTCTTCCTTGACTTATCCCACTAGGTGGGGTCGGCACAGCAAATTTTTCTCTTTCATACTCCTTACCAGTCGTTATTATGGCTAATAAAATATCTGAATCCGAATCTAGATCTAAACTACTCGTATTAAAAGAAATAGACAAAGACAGTCTTCTTCTTCTTCTTCTTCACCTTATCCCACTACATGTGGGGTAGGTACAGTATGTACGCTTCTTCCATACATCTCTGTCATTCGTCATCTCTGTATTCACACCCTTCCTGGTCATATCGTCATTCACACAATCCATCCATACTTTCTTAGGCCGCCCCCTTCCTATCTGTCCGTCCACACTCATTGTCTTCCTCGTGATATGGTCTTCCTCACGTCGCATAATATGACCATACCACGACAGCCTATTACTCACTTAGATAAAGACAGTACGTTTCAAAATAAATTAAAACTCTTATTGTTGGATAAATGCTGTAATAATATTGACGAATTTCTTAACGATAAAGATTTATTTTTGCATGCAAATATACCGGCTCACTCCTCTTGTGTTGCGATGGAACCTATCCGGATGGATAGGTTCCATTATGAAATACAGTGTAAACGGTGGTGTACGGGGCGCAGCTAGCTAGCAAATATGACAAATATCAAACAAGTAATACGGCGATATCACCAGACTGCTACGTTTCCTGTTTAACGTTTAGCCTTTATCAACAACACGTAACAGTATAAAGGTCTATTCGACTCACTGGTTCACTTCCTATCACTCACCAATCACGCCACTCTCAATTAAGTCACTCACTTTCGCGGTAAAAACTTGTAGCGCCAGTAGCTCGGCTAGCTAAGGTGATCTGACGCGATCATCGAAGCTAAGCAACGGTCTATGCAAGCCAGTGTTTTGATGCTCTAACAGTGCACAAAACTGACGTTTTTCAAGCGGCATTTTCATCTGGGCGCTACCGTGGGTCGGAGGACGCTTTAAATTGTAGGTCTCGGCTGTTAAGGCAAGTCAGAGGGCTCCGGGCGGCTTGCAAACTCTCGACACCAGAGCTTGGTCACTTAGCTCATACGAAGAAGAAGAAGCTAAAAAGTAAATGTGTCTCACGTCAATAAAAAAAGCTTTTAATAAATAAAAAAATGTTAATTAAATTATTATTTGTTATAGATATACAGTGTAAACTCTATATAACGACACTGAAGGGACTGTCCATTTTATGGCGTTATAGAGAGTGCTCGTTAAACGGCGAGCTGTATCGTTGTATTGAATACAAGCAAAACCAACTAAAGCCAATTGATTTCGGCGCTTTAGAGAGTTTGTCGTTAAATTGAGAGACGTTACATAGTTTCAAACTGTATATTTAAAGCTTATAATTTAGTAATAAATAATTTATATTATTTATTTTTTTAAGCCTCTAATGTTCACATACATATATATATTACTCCATATACTCTTAATAATAGTGTTATTACCAATAATTTATCTATCTATTATTCTCAACCGGTAAGATACATCTCGCAACGTTCATTGCTTAACTTCCATGATCGAGTCAGATCACCTAAGCTAGTCGAGATATAGACGCTACATAAAGTTGTAGCAGGTGAGGAACGGAGGGCGTTACGCAAGGGTCCATTATCGGACCCGGTCACGGGGGAAATTGACGCCGCATCACTCCGAGCTTTCTATCTGTTGTAGTTATCTAGCCGCGTTCCTTCCACGGTCAACGTCGAGATCTCACAAACACGCTGTATATTACTTTAAAAAAAAGAATCCTTTCTATTCCCTGAATAGGACAATACACTAGGCCGAATCTTCGTTTGAATAAATGTATTTAGCATAAGCAGCCCACTATACGTTCCCACTGCTGGGACTCGGAGCCTTCTCTCACGAAGAGAGAGATATAGGCCATAATCCACCACGCTGGCCAAGTGCGGATTGGCGGATGACACACGTCTTCGGATATTGTGGTCCTAAAACGTGTCGGTTTCCTCACAATGTTTTCCTTCACCGTAAAGCGAGTGCAAATCCACACATAACTTGAAAAACAACTCATTGGTGTAGGGCCGGGATCGAACCAGGGGCCGTCTGATTGAAAAGCAGACGTTATTACCACCTAACCACACTCGCTTTTCTTAAATTTATTTAATCAAATATATTTACCAATATGAATAATAGTTATGACGCTAGGCTAAAGTGATGATAAAGGAAAAATCTTAAATTTACAGTTTTGTTTATAAATCATAAACTGATAAAAATAGCTTAAAGACCGTCTAAAGAACAACAATATGTATACTTGTTATGGTACCATTCCGATATATCAATATGGAAAAAAACAGGTTCAAACAAAAAATTTATATTTTGAACCGGTTTTATTTTTCATTCATAAGTCTGATTGGTACCAAAATAAGTAAAAATAGTCTTAGGGTCTTGACCCGTTAAATTGTAGGTCCCGGCTGTTAGTCTTATATACAAGCAGTCGTTAAGCCAAGTCGACTTGACTTTACCACTGCTTGAGCATACAGACTTGAGCATGGTCAATTCAAACATACATTCCACGTGTCCGCATCGATCGTTGCTTAACTTCTATAATCGTGCCAGATCACCTTAGTTGGCTACTGGCGCCACGGTACACGTCCATATGTTTAATATCGAGTATCTAAGTATGTGTGTCTGGTGAGCTAAGTACCGGGAAGCAGTGGTCGCGTAACGGGATATGATCGCATAGCACTTGTCGCGAGAGGAGTACCGGCGTGACGCGTGTGACGGACCGGGTGCCGTTACGCACGCCCCGCTGTGTTTACATTGCGACGCGGACATATGGCCTCGCCTTTATACTTGACTCTCTTCTTCTCCTTTACCATTTCTCACTAGGTGGGGTCGGCACAGCCTGTTTTTCTCTTCCACGCCACTCTATCAGCCGTCATCTCCACATTCACTCCCTTCTCATTCATATCCTCCTTCACACAATTCATCCACGTCTTCTTGGGTCTACCTCTCCTTCCGTTACTTCTTACAATCATATCCATACTTCTCCTAGTCACATGCATCTCCTCAATGAAGATACACAGATACTACGCATTACATGGCCGTACCACGCCTTTATACTTGAGACTATGAAGAAAAAAAAAGCTAGTGTGGATCGGTGCTAAAAACGTCTGCTTTTCCATCAGACGGACCATTTTTTTAACGTTAGGATGCATTTACGCACACCCGGGGAGGTGGGTGGGGTATGTCGGGCTCGATGCCAAAAGGACATCACTACCGACTAAAACCTCAAAGCTCGAAAGCTCGAGCGGATCGGAATCGGAAATCTTGACAGGGTCAAACTTTTCCCTTGCCCCCTGGAATCGAAAGCCCTTCGTCTCCCTATTGCCTCAGGAATATTCTCTTGGGGCCTAAAGACCCTCTTAGTCAGGTGGGGTTTTAAGCCCCAAGGGTCCTGGCAATAGAGTTCTATTGCCTCAGGAATGTCCTAAACTGATGTTCCCTTGGTCTTTGGAGCCCGAAGCCCTCTCGTCTCCGATGTCTTAAGCTATCAAGGCCTTATTGCCTCAAAAATGTCTTTAACAGATGTTCCCTTGCCCCTTGGAGCTTCAAGCTCTCGCGACCCTATTGTCTCAAAAATTACCTAAACAGATGCTCCCTTGGCCCCTTGAGCCATAAGCTCTCTTGGCCCCTGGAGCCTGAAACCCTCTCGCCTTTACTGCCTCGGGAATGTCCTAAACAAACGTTCCCTTGGCCCCTGCGGGCTGTAGCTCCCAGCGCAGGCGTCTGTTCCCCCGAACTCGATATAACGGTACACGATAAAATACGCGTCGCTCTCGTTCCGCTGGCTGCCCAGTTTCATGCCCGCTGTAAAAATTAATACTTTATTAACAAAAAATATCAGACGAGTTGTTTAATTACGGTTAATTACGACCGCTAACTGTCGGCTGCGGTTTATTATATTTAACGCGACCGGCGTGAGTTTAGATAGATCGCACTCAACAGCTACGTCCGCGTATGTACAGGTTTCCTGTACATACGCGGACCGCCTAGCTAAAAGCAAAGGAATAGCTTTCGTGTGTGACCTCTGATATTTACCAAACATACATAAAAACTAACTAACTGGGTTGGCGCGTCGACCCGAATCGGATCCTGGCCTCCGATACTAGGAGACGCCACTGTTCTCGGTCCTGTGTCTAATATATACAAGAAGTAAATTCATCTAAATTTAGAAAAAAAAACCAGAACACTCCCTAAGCAACACTATCTTGATAGTTTTGTAATGTATCATAGTATGTTTTCTACTAATCAAGCTATTTCATTTGATACCCATTTTGAGGCACTTGTGAAAAAATTTGTGCCCTCACCATTTGGTTACGGCTGCGGTCTTAGATATATTTTCCTCAAACAGAACTAGCTAAAATCACTCTCGACTAACACATACGCAGACACTCTGGCATGTCAAACTTATAATTTCTCCTCGTTTTTGCTCCGAAAACAGGATCATAATATAATACTTAGCGCGGGGCTCAGTGTATATGACAAAAAGTACACTAAGGCTAAGCTATACTTTAGTTTTAAATTAGGTATAGTACGTTTCACCCCTGTATTTGTGCTAAATAAACTATTTGTATTTGAAAAATGATAGAGTCGAAGGCACAAACGAAAGCAATCCCAATAGTTGTCCGTTCATTGCTATCAACTCGACGTGCGCACAATGCGCACAAGTAAGTAACATTATTCAGTGTAATCTTGTTTCCCAACAAAAAAATGTCATAGATTTAATAAGAACTAAAACCCCTACAATAGTTAGTCATAAGTTGAAATAGGTGAATTTAGCATGTAAAACACATTACTTCTAAGATTAAATGTTACATAAGTCATTAACGCTGTGTGAACATACTATATAATATTGTTTATGTTAATAAAGAATTTTTAAAATCAAATCAATAGTTGTCCGTTAGGCGGTCGACCCGGCCTCGGCCAAACGATCCGTGAAATGAGGCGACGATGGCGTCCGCACAGCTGTTCAGATAGATGAAGGTACATCAATACTCTGGTTTGATTACCGCAACATAAATACCTTTACTTTCTCTTCTCGCTTGAATCTTATTTTAACAAGATTTTATGGTAATTAGCATCAGTGCGATGAGTTCCGTTTAACGTACTCGCAGCTAGCGATAACAACAAGTAAACACTATTTACTTATCTCCTAATCTTTACTTGGTTTTTTAGTTTTGTGCACGGCTAAGTAGATGTTTTTTCTAGTAAATTCGTTAGATTAAAATAGTTTGATATCAGTAGATATATCGTACAAATTGGAACAAAGATAAGCGTATATCTCTATTGCTAATTGAAAACCGTCTTTCGTAACCAATTAGTCATGTTTATTTTCCTTTTACATTAATTTAGTTAGAAATCAGGCGAATACCGCTCCGGATCGTACCTGGCGCAATGGCTATCCATAGCTTTACAACGCGGCAATGCCACCAGCTTTATGGGTACCTTTCCGTCAGGTTCTATCCGGAGTGGCCTATTGAATTAATTTTATGAGTGGTTTTTTTTATTAGTTTTTAAGTCTAAAATTGACTTGTATTTACAATTTTTTAACTTTATTTATAAATTAAAAATCGCATTAGAAACCTAAAATACAATTCTTAAAATATATAATTACAAAAGTTAATTAATGCCTAAATCGTAAAAAGGTGTTCCTCAAGGTGCGTTACTCTGACCTGTTTTATTCCATGCACATGTAAATGATCGATAGTGTCAAGATGTAGAATTCACGTGTCATAATGCCATGTGATGGATGGATCAGATTACGACGCGGTTAGGCGGCCGACCGAGTACGGTCACGGTATCATATAGCAGACACTTTAAATAAACTACGATAATGTAACTGAGGTTTATTATTTCACTAGTCATCTAGTTTGATTTCGGCTATAATTATATTCGTAGTTATCTGACAAAGCGTAACGACTGCTGTACTTAACGTAGTTAAAATTTAGATTTCAACTAGCAACGTCAAAATCTAAATTTATAAATAAAGAAAATATTTGAATGTTCGTGTCCTCTCTCTCTTTCCAAATGAGTGTAAATAAGAGGAAACATATCACATATCCACTGTAAATGACGTACCAAAAATAATTATTGTTATCATGGTTAATAAAACATCGAATCTGAATCTGAAAACGAACTTACAAATGCACAGTGTAAACTCCATGTAACGTCACTTGATCTGATGACCAACTCTCTAAAGCGACGAAATCAATTGGCTTTAGTTGGTTTGTATTGTATTCTTGTTATTAAGCTTGTATTCCATACAATGATACATTCTCTCCATTTAACGACCACTCTCTATAACGTCATAAAAAGCACAGTCCCTTCAGTGTCGTTATATAGAGTTTACACTGTATCCTTTATTGACGCGAGTTTTTCTAACGTACTGCCGTATTACCCGAGTATACTGAGTAGTATTTCATTTGAAGTATTGATAAGATATCGTAGTTCTAAAGTTCAGAATACAAATAATAAGAAATCGATATTATCAACCGTATGTTACAAATCGATATTAAGTACCTATTTTTAACGCATTGGTATAGGCGAATAGAAGAAAAAAATAATTATTCCGTTTTTTTCCGAGAAGTACAATTTGGGGGTCTTCAAATGGTTCGTATCGGAAGGACATTTAAGCAGAACGCCTTATTAGCAGCTAAAAGTAAAACGACATTTTAGCATAACGTCCTACTAGCAATATGACCTAGTAAACGGCCTAATATCAAAATGACACCTTTGCTGAATGGCCTAGTACAATTCAATACAAATTATATTTAAACAAATATAAATTCATAAACTTTTAAATAGTTTTTACTCGATTGATATTTGATAGACCCTCTATACATTCAAGAATATAAAATTATGTATTAAATTTAAAAAAAAATATAAAAAATAATGTTTAAGGGAGCTCCCATACAACAATGGTACGGAACCCTTCATTCGCGAGTCAAACTCGCACTTGGCCAATTATTTAGATTAATTATACTTTAATTTAATTAACTTTAGATAGATTTTATTTTATATTAGAAGTTGAAATATGTATACTGAAATTTATATGTTAATATGTCAATAGCATGAACTGTATTTGAATTATGTATATCTGAGGTTTCATACTCGTATGTATAACATTTAAACATCTAAATAAAATTTTTGATGGATCAGTTTTATTAAAATCTTTAATTTTTTTGTGTACATGACTATCCATGTCGTTTTGATATTAGGCCGTTTTGCTACTAGGTCATGTTGCTAGTAGGACGTTATGCTAATATGTCGTTTTGCTTTTAGGACGATCTGCTCATAAGGCGTTCTGCTTAAATGTCCTTCCGATACGAACCCCTTTAAATCTAGAGTAAAAAGGTTCCTTCTAGGTAAGCGTGTTACATCTTAGACCACAGGAAAGCTGTAGTCAAACGCAAACCTATCAAGGGTAAAAAAAAAATATTACCTGCAGACCGATTTGGGTTTGGATATATCAGATTTAAGAATCTAAAAAAAAAACGAGATTTTAGAAATATTTGCTAGTTAAGCTGCGCTGTAGTCTACGGTAGCACGCTTACCTAGAGATACCTATTAACTCTACTTTTGAAGGCCCCCGGATGATACCTCTCAGGAAACAGAGACTCAGGTAGTGAGTTCCAAAGCTTCGCAGTCCTCACAATAAAGGTTGACGCAAAGCGTTTTGTAGTAAAGTTTGGAACTTCAACTCTGTATCGGTGTCTCTTCACTGAGTACGCTTACCTAGAAAATACCTATTAACTCTACTTTTGAAGACCCCCGGATGATACCTCTCAGGAAACAGAGACTCAGGTAGAGAGTTCCAAAGCTCCGCAGTCCTAACAATAAAGGTCGACGCAAAGCGTTTTGTACGAAAGTTTGGAACTTCAACTCTGTATCGGTGTCTCTTCACTGAGTACGCTTACCTAGAAAATACCTATTAACTCTACTTTTGAAGACCCCCGGATGATACCTCTCAGGAAACAGAGACTCAGGTAGAGAGTTCCAAAGCTCCGCAGTCCTAACAATAAAGGTCGACGCAAAGCGTTTTGTAGTAAAGTTTGGAACTTCGGTATCGGTGTATCTTCACTGAGTACGCTTACCTAGAAGATACCTTTTAAGATACATATTCACGGCCAAGGGCAACAGCAACTGCGTACCCCAGACGTGCCTATTGATTCCTACACAAGTGCATAACTCATTAAAGTACTACCTATACCTGTTCAGGGGAATTTGAGCCTTTGAGCCCAAGGTATAAGGGTGGATATAGCGTGGGAGATGAGCCAGACGGAGAGCGAGGGTCGAACTAGGGAGTCCCGTCAGGATGACGTGTTACATCAAACATTGGGAGTGAAACCCTTCCCCTATCGATCTGGGTTTTTTTACAGCTAGGAATTTTTATGTTTTATTTTTTTTGAACCACACACGTGGTTAACCCCATACTAAACCATTTCTAGATTCGTGTTATGGTAGCTAACACAGCTGATATACTACATATACATACATACATATTTTATATAGATACATAGTTAACACCCAGACCCACAGCCAACAAATTTTGTTAAGCACAAAGATGTTGGCCCTGCCGGGAATCGAACCCGGAACCTTCTGACTGACAGGCCGGCATGGTAACCTTTACGCCAACGAGGTCGACAAAACTGTCTTAAGGCATATTTGAATAATATTTGTATAACCGGCTATCAATAAGCATAAGCAGCTCACTACCGTTCCCACTGCTGGGACTCGGGGCCTTCTCTCACTAGGAGAGAGTTATAAGCCTTAATCCACGACGCTAGCCAAGCGCGGGTTGGCGGATTTCACACGTTTTCGGATATTGTAACGAAACGTGTCAGTTTCCTCACAATGTTTTCCTTCACCGTAAAGCGAGTGCAAATCCACACATAACTTGGAAAACAAGTCATTGGTATAGGGCCAGAATCGAACCAGGTGCCGTCTGATTGAAAAGCAGACGTTATTACCACCGAGCTACACTAGCTTTTTCTATCCCGTGAAAAACATTGAAATACTTAAACAATAACATTACAAGCGATGACAGCTCTATTATCGCTATTTTCTTAAAAAAATAAACCATCGAGCAAATTTTGCGTAATTGTATTTTGAAGCTCTATCGATTCTTTAACACTGAAGCAAAGCTAATAGAACTAAAAAACCGTAATATTATCATTTACGCGGGATTATAATTTTTTTCTATATTTTTTTAAATACAGTGCTAAACTCCATGGAACGTCACTCGATTTAACGGCAAACTCTCTAAAGCGTCGAAAACAATTGGCTTAAGCCAATTTTATTTTTGATTTAGCTTGTATTCCATACAATGATACATTCTTCATTGGGTGTTAAATTTGTAACTTGTATGTTTATGTAGTATATCAGTTGTGTTAGCTACCATAATACAAACTAGACATGGTTCAGTATGGAGTTACCAGCTGTGTGTGAATTGTGTCCAAAAAAAATCTTTCCATTTAGCGACCACTCTCTATATATGCACTCGCCATAAAATGCTCAGTTCCTTCAGTGTCGTATATAGAGTTTACACTTTATGCCATTTTGCTCCCATAACGCTTTAAATGATTCGTTTGAATAAAAATTAGGTATGGAAGCAGTTTTACGGATTAACAGATATCTAGGCGACTTTTATTTAATCCGGGTTTGAATCAATTACCACCGCGCGGCGCAGCCAATGGTAACTTCTTTCGCGATTCATTATAATTTACTAGCTGACCCGGCAAACGTTGTTTTGCCTCACTTAGGAGTATGAAAAATAGATAGTGTAGCTTATATGACACGTTCGTAGATTTACCATAGCAGCGCCATCTATTGATTACTTACTCAACCCAGTCGAAAGGTATCGACACCTGTTAGAATCATTTGGAGTTAACAGATAATTGTGACTGTCAAATAATAACAGACAATAATTAGCAATAAATTTAAATTGCGACTATAATTTAAGATTTAAACTATCCTATCTCTCAAGTTGGATCGAACTGCACATGGTGAGCGAATTTTATTAGATATAATCGGTTAAGTGGTTTAGGAGTCCATTGAGGACAAACATTGTGACACGAGATTATATATTAAGATTAAGATGGAGCTTTTTAACAGACGGAACATTTTACTGCAACCGTTTCTACCGTTTGACAATCGAATTGGCGTTATGGTTACCATGCCGGACTGCCAACCAGAGGGACTCGGGTTCAATTACGCGGCTAACATTTTTTTTTTATGATAAATGGGCTTACGTTTAACCGCAGCTTGCCCGATGTTAAGCTTGACTGTGGTCTAAGATGTATCACGCTTGCCTAGAAGGAACCTATTTACTCTGGATTTGAAGACCCCCAAATTGTACTTCTCGGGAACATCTTTGTGATGAACTAAATATTTTGGCTGTCGGTCTGGGTGTTCAATATGTATTGATATAAAGTATTTATGTATATGTAATATATCAGTTGTGTTAGCAACCACAACACAAACTAGAAATGGTTTAGTATGGGGCTAACCAGCCGTGTGTGAAATGTGCCCTAATATTTAATTATGCTGAATTCTTAAAGTACAGGTTGTATTTGAATTCGACAAAATACACAACTTTTGTAAAAATAAACTTGTTTAACTTATGTTTTTAAAGAAATTTGAGATTAATCAATTTATAATGTTTGGAAAATAAGTATATGTGAGACGAAGATTTTAAGTAAAGGAATACTAAGATGTATTTATATATTGTATGTAAATTTTTTTGATCATAATTTAATGTAAATAATAACCAAACAATTCACAAATACATAGATATATAAATAGTTAAAATTTACCACATTAATTACTAAGTGGACAATCACTATTATTTTTAAAATAACTAAAAAAATTACAAGTTTTTTTTAATTGAAAAGTAGACATTTCCTTACCGACCACTAATGTAATAGATTTAAATATTATTAATGCATAACTATAAAACATTCAAGCTTTTGTCAAATTTAATCATCATTGTCGTGCATTAACTATAATGCCGTCAAGTACTAAAGAATTTGACTAAAATAACGGCGATTAGTTTATAGTTGGCAGAATAGTTATAGCGACCTAACCTAAATACGAAGTGAGCAAACTACACAGAAATAAATAATTGCTACCGTTTAGCGGACATACAAATGGCAAGTCAACAGAGGATGTGTAGAAAGTTGTGAATCATACACAATTTATTACACACTGACTCACAATTTATACCAATACTAACTGACCCGGCAAACGTTGTTTTGCCTCACTTAGGAGTATGAAAAATAGATAGTAGCCGATTCTCAGACCTGAATAAGCATATAAAATTTTGGTAAAAATCGGTCAAGCCGTTTCGGAGGAGTAGGTACGGTAACTAACATTGTGACATGGAAATTTTATATATAAGATTATAAAGAGGAAAAGTTTGATTGTTTGTTTGTTTGACGCGAATAGGCTCCGAAACTACTGGACCGATTTAAAATGCTTTCACCGTTGAGAAGCTACATTATCCCCGAGTAACATACCTACTCGTTGGCTATATTTCGTTTCTCTTTGCAACTTACATTATTTTATAGCCCGTGCGAAGCTTACCTAACTCAAATCATGATAAAAAAATATTATCTGAGACAGCAGATATGAGAAATCTTATTTAAATAGATGACAAAATTAAATATTTAGTGTACTTCCGCTGTGATCCGAAATCCAAATTAAGACAAGAGAGTAAGTACTCTCGACTTGTCGTTCGAAGAGTCAGCATCTCCTGATGATGCCGGGGCGAAACACGTGTAGAGTTAAGAATTTCCGAATTGTGATAGGTAACGTTAATCTTAATTATCTTAGTTCATTGATCTTAGTTAATTAATCTTAGTTAATTAAGCTTGTTTAATTGATCTTAGTTGATTTTTCCTTTACTTGTCGTAATTTGGATTTCGGATCACAGCGGAAGTACACTAAATATTTAATTTTGTCTTCTATTTACAATGGATTAAAAAAGTAACGCCTGAGATAATAAGTTAAATCTTATTTAATTTCCTATGCAAATATTTGCTGTTAAAGTCGTGATAGGTCAGTTGGGCGTACGGCCTTTCATCTTCAGGTTGTAGGTCCCGTCAAGTTCAAAGTTTCGGTGAAGGAAAACATCGTGAGGAAACCATAGCATGGCGATTGCCTGGTTTAGCAATCACCCTCAAGTACAAACAATAATAATAAAATTATACCACCATCTCCGTTTTTATGACATTTTATGATACCACTTATGTAGGTAGCTAGTTTTATAGACAAATAAATCATTCATTCATTCATTCATTCATTCATTCCGTTCCATACAGAACGAGCAGAAATTTAGCGAAGACATACAGGTATACAGTCGAAATCCTTAAGTATCGCACAAGCCGATTCGCTTCGACCTTCCTTGTGAGGAGCAAAACTTTGGAATTCTCTTCCTGAGTCTCTGTTTCCTGAGAAGTACCACCTGGGGGTCTTCAAATCTAGAGTTAATAGGTATTGTCTAGGTAAGCGTGTAACATCGTAGGCCATAGTATTGTTTAACATCAGGTAAGCTGAGGTCAAACGCAAACCTACAAGTTTAAAAAAAAAACATCTGTCGCCATGCTTCTGTTGCTGGATGGATGCATGGATTCCGAAAGCCTCCTTGCCTCTCTGGTTGCCTGGAAGAGATCGCTTTTAGCGATAAGGCCGCCCTTTTCGGCACTAGGTTTAAGTTTATTCTGTTAATAATTTTATGTTATAAGTGTGTGAAATAAAGAATTTATCTATCTATCTCCTTGAGAGCCAGTTTTTTCATACTAAGCATGCTCCACCTTCTTCGCCCAGAGTGTCTTTAACGATGTATGGTCACGCGTCCTGCTGGACAATTATTTGAAAATATTTTTATGTCATGCGATAAGCAACCGTATTTAATTTTATGCAAATACTAAAATTAATGCGCTTTATCATATACAGGGGTAGTTGTAAATTTTTTATCGTTTTGACGTTCTGAAATTGTTGTGAGAATCAGTAGTAAAATACTTCTTATATTGATATTCTTCTTCTAATCTATCTATCTTCTTCTTCTAATATATACAATTACCATGTCACAATGTTAGTTACTTAAAAGTTAGTAGATTTTTACCAAATTTTATATACGTATTCAGTAGGTCTGAGAATCGGCTACTATCTATTTTTCATACCCCTAAGTGATAAGGGTTGTTCACCCTTAATTTTTTATTTTTTGACGATACTTTTTGTATTTATTTTTATATAATTTGACAAAACCATGCTAAATTTTTACTTTTTTACCACCAACCCCTATTTTTATGACTATTTTGGTAATTTAATAATTTTACATCCCGTTCGATAACTGATCAATTATAGTGTTTTTAACTGTACTTAAGGCAAAACAATGTTTGCCGGGTCAGCTAGTAAATATATAGATAAATCTATATTGGACACAAAAGTTATTTGAACTAAAATAAAGACTTATCATAAAAATAGGTTGCCACAATTGGCGCCCTATTAATGTCTTACTACAAGAAAGTAATAACTAAATAGGTACTTAAAATCATTGAAATAAGTATTTTACCCATATCTATATACAGTGAAAACTCTATATAACGACACTGAAGTGACTGTGCATATTATATCGTTATAGAGAGCGGTCGTTATATGGAGAGATTGTATCACAGTATGAAATACAAGATAAACCAACTAAATCCAACCGATTTCGACGCTTTAGAGAGTTTTTTGTTAAATCGAGTGACGTTACATGGAGTTTACACTGTATTTTAGTAATGCTTGTAGTTTGACTTGCCTTTAACGTATGTTATTTATAGCCAATAAACTTCTGTGTTTCTGTATCATTAGTAGTCCTGTATAGATGGCTATAGAAACAATAAAGTTTATAAGCACGATGTGTACCTGTCTTATCGATAAGCGAACGAAACGAAACGACATTGTGTTGACGATAAAAATAATACTTATTCATTGTTCGGAATTGATGACTTGATTATACAAGAAGTTACAATAGGCAAGCTTGATGCTAACAAGATAATTCAAATTCAAAATTCAAATTCATTTTTTTTTCGGGATCAAGTCCCATATCCAAATGTTACATAAAATTATTATTAATAAAATAAACTGTATCAAAAAAAATAAAAATATGTCACAGAAAAAAAAATACAAAAAAGAAAGTCAAATTTAAATACAAATAAAAATAATACAACCAAAAAAATAATACATGCTCCTTTATTTTTGGGATTATTATTTTCTCGATTTTGATGAGAGCGTTGCGTATCCTACGGGAACTACAGTTGTTTTCGGGATAAAAAGTAATCTATGTTTTTTTTTAATATTAGGACACATTTCACACACGGCTGGTTAACCCCATACTGAACCATTTCTAGTTTGTGTTATGGTAGCTAACACAACTGACATACTACATATACATACATACATATCATATTATAATAGATATATATTTAACACCCAGACCCACAGCCAACAAATTTAGTTAAGCACAAAGATGTTTTTGCTCAACTAAATTTGTTGGCTGTCGGTCTGGATGTTAAATATGTATGTATGTACGAGTATATGTAGTATATCAGTTGTGGTAGCTACCATAACGTAAAACTAGAAATGGTTCAGTATGGGGTTAACCAGCCGTGGTAGCGCCGAGATGAAAATGACACTTGAAAAACGATAGTCTATGGAACTTCATAATTTGATTCCACCATCTCCGTTCTACTATAGAACGAGCAGAGAGACAGTGAAGAGACACCGATACAGAGTTGAAGTTCCAAACTTTCGTACAAAACGCTTTGCGTCGACCTTTATTGTGACGACTGCGAAGCTTTGGTACTCTCTACCTGAGTCTCTGTTTCCTGAGAGGTATCATCCGGGAGCCTCAAAAAAAAAAAAGTCTTGTGCATGGTCACCCATCCAAACATCGTTCGCATCGACCGTTGCTTAACTTCGATGATCGCGTCAGATCACCTTAGCTAGCCGAGCTACAGGCGCTACAACCACGGAAACGAGTCTTTCCAACAACACGACTAATACACTTCTTACGTTTAGTGGAAGTGTGATACAATATAATTTATAACGAGCGGAGAATACATTGTTCTGTAGTTTCTTAGTTTTTCTTCTCTACTTTGAATCACTTCCTCTAATTAATGGCGGATTGATGCGATCGGATTACCGTGGGAACGTAGTGGAAGAGAGAAATTCCACAGTTTTTTATTTTATTTTATTTATTTATTATGGTTCACAAAACAGAAAATAATCAAAACTATTACTAAAAAAGATCAATTAACCAGGATCAAAACTACTTTTTCTGTGCATATGTAAAGTCTGTTAGCTAAAAGTAGTAATAGCTTTAACTGTGCACATACATATATTAATTGTATGATATATATCTCTTATATATAACATTTCCGTGTCACAATGTTAGTTACCGTACTCCTCTGAAACGGCTTGACCGGTTTTTACCAAATTTAATCAGTAGATCTGAGAATCAAAAAAAAAATACAAAATACAAAATGATTTATTGGTGCATAAATGTAACATGGTGCATATTGAAGCCTCTGGTCTCGTACTAGTTATCTGACCGTGTTACGAGACCAGAGTCCTCTTCCAGTTTTAATATTATTTAACAATAATGTGCAAGATTAATTATTATATTATAACCTACCTACTCAGCTACTATCTACTCGTATTATTCATACCCCCTAAGTGATAAGGGTTGTTCGCACAATTTTTTTTTTATTATTTTATAATGTACTTAACACTTAAAAATACATACAACCCTAAATTTTTACCTTTTATCAAGAACCCCAATTATTTTCTGCCCATTTTAGTAATTTAATCGTTTTTCATCCCGATCGATAACTGATCAATTATAGTGTTTTAAACTGTACTTAAGGCGAAACAACGTTTGCCGGATCGGTTTTGCTAGTATATATGTATATATAGTAAATGTATTTTCAATAATATAAAAATAAGTGGGGTTTTCCATCCTGCCGCTATAACTCCAGAACGCACGAACCGATTTCCACGGTACAGCATTCGTTGGAAAGGTCTCGGGCTCCGTGAGGGCAGTAGCAAACATAATGGTGATGAGCAGCAGAACGGAGTACGGTCGGCAGGAGCCAGTACGTAGGGCGATGAGGATGTTTTTTTTTTTTTTTTTGACACTTTCACACACGGCTGGTTAGCCCCATACTGAACCATTTCTAGCTCGTATTATGGTTGCTAACACAACTGATATACTACATATACATACATACATATTATATATAAATACATATTTAACACCCAGACCCACAGCCAACAAATTTAGTTAAGCATAAAGATGTTGACCGGGCCGGGAATCGAACCCGGAACCTTCTGATTAGCAGACCGGCATGGTAACCTTTACGCCAACGAGGTCGTCAATGTTGAATATCATGCTCGCGCGAACCGTTGACTTAGATCTCTTTTTTAGCACCGATGCTGATATTCACAAGGCGGCAATGTACTCATACGCTCGAATTTGTGTTAAGTAGTTTAGTGATAATTTGTATTGTTTAACTAGCTGACCCGGCAAACGTTGTTTTGCCTTAATAAAAAAAAAACTAAATATACAGTAGCCGATTCTCAGACCTACTGAATACGCATATAAAATTTGGAAAAAATCGGTCAAGCCGTTTCGGAGGAGTATGGTAACAAACACTGTGACACGGAAATTGTATATATAAGATAATAAACTTGGTTTTTGTTATGTTATTTATGTACTCGTATCTTTATGTGTGTTTAGGTAATCTGGGGTGGGCGATTTGGTTACAACTGTAATGCTCTCTCCATGATATGTATATATAATAAATAAATAAATAAATTCAGGAAAAATTCGATTCGTGAAAAAATCGACCCACACTCGGGTGGAGCCGCGGGCAACAGCTAATTAAATATAATAATACATTCGCCATACTTAAGTATATATTTTTTATCAAAAACGTGGTAAAACCACACGTGACGCGAAGCTTATCGGAGCTTATCTAGGATTACTCCGATTATTTACAGACTTATTAAACAATAACTGTAAAAGTAAGACGTAGGACGAAAGGACGGACAGACGGATAGACGGACGGACCAGAGCGAACTATAAAGAAGACTGAAAATAAAATTAAATATTTAGTGTACTTCCGCTGTGATCAATTAAGATAAGCAAAGGAAAAAAAAAATGGTTGCCTGTAAAGTCGGTTTTACGGGCGAAGATTTTACGTGACAACGTCTGCCGCGTGCTGCGCGCGCGGCAGACCGATCATAGTTGAGTGGGAGAGAGACGCAAGGCATTCGGCGGGCCTCTCTCTCGTTCGGTGACTCATCGTAACGTTACCGGGCGTTACACTTTTGCATAAGTGACTCCCAGCCGCAACCTAATTTAAGACGTTGTCACGTCAAAATTAAATATTTAGTGTACTTTCGCAGTGATCTGAAATCCAAATGAAGATAAGCAAAAAAAATATTAAAATATTTAAAAAAAAATACGTGTGTTCCTCCAAGCGACCACCACACCTCCACTACAACTCACACCAGTAAACTAATCCCTAAACTACCCTCCCTAACACAACGAAGTTTCACTCCGCGTGGCTGGTCTCCTCACACACCGGAACAACCTGAAACATATAATTCTATTATTAACGTTGTTGCGTATCTCAATTCGGAAATTCTTACTCAATGCGCCTCAACACGTGTTTCGCCTTTCCACAAGGCATCATCAGAAGATGTTGACTCTTCGAACGACGGATCGAAAGTGACTGCTTGTACTAAGACTAACAGCCGGGTGTTACAATTTAACGTGACACGTGTACATCTGACCCAAGGTAGTGCACAGATAAAAATGCTACTTTCAAAACGACAATCTTGTGCATGGTCACCCATCCAAAGACTGACCGCTTCGATCGTTGCTTAGCTTCGATGATCGCGTCAGATCACCTTAGCTAGCCGAGCTACAGGCGCTACAATAATTCCATGGTTTAAATAAGTCCATCCCAAACAAACAGCTATGTATATTGTTGACAGGATAAGTAAATTACATTTCCTTGTTTGCTTGCTCCGTAAATGATCATTAGTAGGATATTAAGTCGGCCATAGTGACTCAGGGTTATTAGGAAAATGTATTTAATATATTTTATGTATTATTTATTAATGTTATTATTATTACGGACCGTCCATCTACATATTACGTTTTTTTTAAACATCTCACTCACGCCTGGTTAGTCCCATATTAAACCATTTTTTTTTTTTAAGACTAAGATGGGTTTGCGCTTGATCAGAATTCACCTGATGGTAAGCGATATTGTGATCTAAGGTGGAACGCGCTTACCCAGAAGAAACCGGTTCACTCGTGCTAACACAATTTATAGTTAGTATTATGATTGCTAACACAACTGATATACTACATATACATAATATGTACATAAATACTTTATATCGATACATATTTTAACACCCACACCGACAACCAACAAATTTAGTCCATTACAAAGATGTTGGCCGTGCCGGGAATCGAATCCGGGACCCTTTGGTTGCCAGTCTGGCATGGTAACCATTACCCCAACGAGATCGTTAGAATATATTTTGAGACTATAAGTGAATAATTTTAGAGATGGGATAATCAATTCATAATATACACTCGTATAATAAGTGTGAAAATCGAGTGTCTGAACATAAAATATTTTTCCTTAAATACTGTTAAAAAAATCTAAAATTAAGTTTCTTGAACCAGTTTCTTTTTCACATTGATGCTTTTGTTGTTTTTTAAACGATATTTAAGCTATTTTTCGATGTTTCTTACCGTTTACGAAAATTTATTAATTAATTTATAATGAAAAAACTGAAAAATCAAGATATTGCTCTTATCGCGTCGCCTTAAGAAAACATGAAAATTCATGTCCACTCGCTTGCCGAATAATATAAAGAGTTGAGATATCTTAATATAGAGAGAAAAGTTTGTTTGTTTGTTTGACGCGAATAGGCTCCGAAACAAATGGACCGATTTGAAAAATTCTTGCTTGCATAAATAACTAAGGGTGAGTGCGCGCGCGGATCTCGTCGGCGGCGGTCCGTGTAACACTCGCCCCTGAAGATGGTGCTCGGAAAGCAACGAAACTGTTCCACTCATTCACACTTTTAATAATAAGTAAGTGTGACCGTTTTTCTACGCGAAAATATTAAGATGCCTTACGTGAACAGTTAACAACTAAGGGTGATCAAGAGGTAGTGAACTTTTAATTGTTTCTTAAAAACTGAAGCAAGTTATAGGTAAGTATAGAACATTGTAAGCGAGTGCGGTGTCGCGTGGAAGCGATGGAGCGCGACGCGGGGGAGGCGGGGCTAGGGGAGCGGGGGGAGGCAGGCTGCGCGTGCGCCGCTGCGTGCGTTCAGGCACAGAATAATAACTTGTACTTCGTAGTTCAGGTTCGGTTCCCTTGACATTGGCCGTGCACTTGCCTCGGACCGGATTCCCTCGCTACTACAGGCTTACTGATACAAGACGTTTTAGCATATCAGTGTAGCGCCTGTAGCTCGGCTAGCTAAGGTGATCTGACGCGATCATCGAAGTTAAGCATCGGTCGATGCGGACGGTGTTTGGATGGGTGACCACGCACAAGACTGTCGTATTTCAAGTGGCATTTTCATAACGCTACCTTGGGTCGGATGACACGTTAAGTGTCGAGAACCTTCAAGCCGCCCAAAGGCCTCTTGGCTTAACGACCGCTTGTACTTAAGACTAACAGCCGGGACCTACAATTTTACGTATCATCCGTCCCACGATTCGCCCAGATGAAAAACAACTTTTTGAATGAGTCTTGTCCTTCAGTTTCAGTTTATTTTATTCAATATAGGTACAAAAGCACACTTATGAATGTCAATTTACAATATTACAATGTCAATCTTTCGTCATCCATACAAAGACTGTCCGCCTCAAGCGTTGCTTAACCTCATCGATCGCGTCAGATCGCCTTGGTTAGCCGAACTACAGAGCGTCCAGTAACGCTGTATACGGCGTGTGTTTATTAGAAATGGTTAGTACTCGGTGGAAAGGAAGTTCCCACGGTTCCCGGAGTGACGGCGGCTTTTTCTCTCTCGATCTTATCAAACCATACATCGTATAGGAATGTGGCGCTTATACGTAACATGCTATGACTCGTCTTGGTAAAGGAAACATTTAAAATTGAAACTGTATGAGTTCATATTAGGTTAAGTTTTTTTTGTGTTTTGTATATAGTGAATAGTCCTATGGGGATGGCGATGTCACTGTGTGACAGAATCCCTTTAATTTTATTACCCTTCACTAATTAATCGAAAGGAACTTCGTTTCACTCAAGTTTTTTTTACTTGTGTTTGGTTACTAGTCAGGCGACCACTATAAAACTCTCTACCATTATGCTATTTCCGTTTTCTTACGATGTCTTTCCATCCCTGAAAGAAAGAAGCTCATTGACGGAAATCTAACGCACGAGCTACTAATATTTTTTATACTTTTACTAATATTCTTTCTTTCTTTCTTTTCTACGGAACGTAATGCGGCCACACGCCCGACTGAGTTGTCTTTACATCAAAACTAAGAACTAAGTTTCTAAGATGTAATTGTCAGAATTTTTTAGACACATATCACACACGGCTGGATAGCCCCATACTAAACCATTTCTAGTTTGTATTATGGTTGCTAACACAACTGATATACTACATATACATACATGAATACTTTATATCGATACATATTTAACACCCAGACCGACAGCCAACAAATTTAGTTCAGCACAAATAAGATGAGTTTGTTCGGTCAAACTTACGTTCTCTCCAGTGGATTACCTAGTTCTAGCAAATATACGACATTGGTCTGTAGGCCGGATAACCGCGAATCCGTATAACTGAGGGCGGAATAATCGAGTCTCTACCATATAATACAAAAAGTTTTTATTTATGTACAATTAGGCGATCATTCAACTGTACTGAAGACGCATTCTGCCGCACTCGGTATTACGTGTCGGCATTCCGCATCACGCACTCCAAATATGCTGATAGAGCATTCCAAGAACATTCTTCTTCAAAATGCACTGTTTCTTTACAATATTGCAAGTAATTGACGACCTTGATGTTGGCGTAGTGGTTACCATGCCGGACTGCCAATCAGAAGGTTCCGGGTTGGATTCACGTGTTGGCCGTGCCTGGAATCGAGCCTGAAACCTTCTGATTAGCATTCCGGTATGGTAACCACTACGCCAACAAGGTCGTCAAGTTATGAAATTTCTTGTTTGCACTTTCTTTGCTGGCAGTACGATTTTGACAGTTATCGTGTGAAGTTGTCAACAAGCGCGATCCTATTGTGAAGCAGCTCTCCACATTCTCGCTCGTGCGTGTGGAAACAGCTGTCGCCCTTTGATTCGGATACGAGATACCGACACGGAATGGAGACTGCACGAACATAGGCAAGACTTGCCGAATATGTCCTCCACATTCTCGTATTCGATATGTCTCGTGTAGTTTTGCCGAGAGTGTGGAGCGCGCTTAATATTAGGTCCTTACATATGAAATTGGCGTTTTGTATGGGAGGAACAAAAAATCGAATATTTTTTAATATAATATATTTAATTAATCAAAGTATGAACCATTATTTTCTATGCACTTTTGCCATCTCATAGGTAGTTCATTGAACTTTACAGCGAAGGTGCGAACAGAAGAAAAAAAACAAATGAATGATGATCATCGAAGCACAAATACATGAGTCTATAGCTGTACAAATTTGAATTTGGAATTCCTTACCAAAGAGGTGAAATTTGTGATTAAAGTGGCCAGTACGAAAAACGCCAATTTCATATGTAAGGACCTAATACATGGTGGTCGTGTGTGTTGCAGGCGGGCGAGTCGGGTGTGGTGGTGCTGCACGCGGGCGCGCCGCCGGCGTCGGACAGCGAGGAGGAGGCGGACGGCGCGCCGCCCTCGCCCTGCGCCGTGCGCTTCCTCAACGCCGGCGTGCTCATCAACGGCCGCTCCTCCATGCTGCGCGAGCGCAACGCGCGCAACGCACGGGTCAGTATACTCTAGTCGGGTGTGGTGGTGCTGCACGCGGGCGCGCCGCCGGCGTCGGACAGCGAGGAGGAGGCGGACGGCGCGCCGCCCTCGCCCTGCGCCGTGCGCTTCCTCAACGCCGGCGTGCTCATCAACGGCCGCTCCTCCATGCTGCGCGAGCGCAACGCGCGCAACGCACGGGTCAGTATACTCTAGTCGGGTGTGGTGGTGCTGCACGCGGGCGCGCCGCCGGCGTCGGACAGCGAGGAGGAGGCGGACGGCGCGCCGCCCTCGCCCTGCGCCGTGCGCTTCCTCAACGCCGGCGTGCTCATCAACGGCCGCTCCTCCATGCTGCGCGAGCGCAACGCGCGCAACGCACGGGTCAGTATACTCTAGTCGGGTGTGGTGGTGCTGCACGCGGGCGCGCCGCCGGCGTCGGACAGCGAGGAGGAGGCGGACGGCGCGCCGCCCTCGCCCTGCGCCGTGCGCTTCCTCAACGCCGGCGTGCTCATCAACGGCCGCTCCTCCATGCTGCGCGAGCGCAACGCGCGCAACGCACGGGTCAGTATACTCTAGTCGGGTGTGGTGGTGCTGCACGCGGGCGCGCCGCCGGCGTCGGACAGCGAGGAGGAGGCGGACGGCGCGCCGCCCTCGCCCTGCGCCGTGCGCTTCCTCAACGCCGGCGTGCTCATCAACGGCCGCTCCTCCATGCTGCGCGAGCGCAACGCGCGCAACGCACGGGTCAGTATACTCTAGTCGGGTGTGGTGGTGCTGCACGCGGGCGCGCCGCCGGCGTCGGACAGCGAGGAGGAGGCGGACGGCGCGCCGCCCTCGCCCTGCGCCGTGCGCTTCCTCAACGCCGGCGTGCTCATCAACGGCCGCTCCTCCATGCTGCGCGAGCGCAACGCGCGCAACGCACGGGTCAGTATACTCTAGTAGTGCGGGCTGAGAGATGCTCGAGAATGTTCTTAGCTATGAATATTAACATCGTGGGCAGGACATGGATGAGGGTGGCACAAGACCGAGACGAATGGCGTACACGAAGGGAGGCCTATGCTCAGCAGTGGGCGATAGAGGGGTGAAAATGATGATGATGATGATGAATATTACTATCTAATATTGTTTAAGCTTGTTTATCTGTACACTCCAGATTTAAAAGCTTAATGGAGAGGTAACAGGTAGAGACCTGTTTAAATTTATAACCCCGCAGCCTGGGTGAACGAATAAGGCTGTGGAACTGCCCTGCTTGTCGTAAGAGGCTACTAAAAGGAATATCAGACTCGAGGGTGTTCGGAGATGGGGTTCCGACACCTGCTTCATCGAGTCCGAGGTGGACGACAGCGGCGTGTGACCGTCGCCGTCGTTGGCGGATTGGTCAGTTATCCGGGAAGGGTCACAGAGTAGTAGGTATAAGGAGATTTCCGGGTAGTTTCCCGGAAGAACCCGGAGTCCTTCGTTAAGCACAGAGGCAGGTCACCGAGGAGGTTTTAGTGGGTACAAATCCCACATAACCTGGCTGCGCCCCATCGTAGCCAGGTGTCTTGTTGAAGATTTCCACCCGGTCGACCAAAAACAAAGGTTAAAATATAGTTTTTTGTGTTTTCAGTTAAAGCTCCAATTCGACGAGTCCCTGACGCGCACCTTCGAGTACCCCTCCGAGACGTCTCTGTGCGAGGAGTCCCCCTGCGAGGAGCCCCCCGCGCTTCACCCCGCCCCCGACCCCGCGCCAGACCAGCCGGCCACGCTCCTTGTGGACAATACACATATCGGTATGTCAAAAAAACATTTTTTATCTTCTTAATATATATAAATCTCGTGTCACAATGTTTCTCCTCAATGGACTCCTAAACCACTTAACCGATTATAATAAAATTCGCACACCATGTGCAGTTCGATCCAACTTGAGAGATAGGATAGTTTAAATCTCAAATTATAGTCGCAATTTTAATTTATTGCTAATTATTGTCTGTTATTATTTGACAGTCACAATTATCAGTTAACTCCAAATGATTCTAACAGATGTCGATGCCTTTCGACTGGGTTGAGTAAGTAATCAATAGATGGCGCTGCTATGGTAAATCTACGAACGTGTCGTATAAGCTACACTATCTATTTTTCATACCCCTAAGTGAGGCAAAACAACGTTTGCCGGGTCAGCTAGTATACAATAAATAATAGCTTTTATCAGTATTAATTACGCATAATAACATAATAAATCACTTATTAGGTCACAGACTATCTGGTGTCAGAGATAAAGTCGGTAACTCAATGTAATATTAATAAACAAGGAAGTTCAAAGGGTAAACACACTCCAGTGGAAATATTATCACTCATTTATTGCTCTACAATAATTACAATTAGCACAAACAAAGTAAATAAAATAAGTATAAAATATTATAACATGTAGCGTCTGTAGCTCGGCTAGCTAAGGTTATCTGACGCGATCATCGAAGCTAAGCAACGGTTGGTGCGGACAGTGTTTGGATGGGTGACCATGTACAAGCCGTTTTTCAAGTGGCATTTTAATCTGGGCATTACCGAAGGTCGAATGACACGTTAAATTGTAAGTCCCGGCTGTTAGTCTTAGTACAAGCAGTCGTTAAGCTAAGTCAGAGACCTTCGGGTGGCTTGAAAACTCTCGACATCAGCTTGGCCACCTAACTCATACGAAGAAGAAGTAGAAATAAGTTAAGCCTACGCCAGTTAGTTTGAAGCACGATTTGTTTTTAATTTGCTTGGAAAAGTTGGGAAAAAAACAACAAGAGTGTTTATATTCGCATCTCGCCGATAGCAGAACAAACTCGCTTTGAATACGGCTCGATACTTCACAAGCGGCGTCGCTAATTAACACGGGTGTTTATACGGTAATAATGTATGTATTTGCAGCGTCAGCAGTGCTGTCCCGCTACACGCCGAGCAAGACCTCCTCGGGCGCCTTCCAGCTCGGCGTGGCTGCGCCCGCGCCGCCGCCCGCGCACACACTCGCTAACCACACAGGTATGTATACCTGCTATAGCAGCTCAAGATGAAAGTTCGCCTTCCATTGCTAATCCTCAGACAAACAGACCATCTGACGCAACAGGGGTAGAACAGGTATAAAAAAAAAAAAAAAAAAAAAAAATGGTTGCCTGTAAAGTCGGTTTTACGGGCGAAGATTTTACGTGACAACGTCTGCCGCGTGCTGCGCGCGCGGCAGACCGATCATAGTTGAGTGGGAGAGAGACGCAAGGCATTCGGCGGGCCTCTCTCTCGTTCGGTGACTCATCGTAACGTTACCGGGCGTTACACTTTTTCATAACTGACTCCCAGCCGCAACCTAATTTAAGACGTTGTCACGTCAAAAAAAAATTAGGACACATTCACACACGGCTGGTTAGCCCCATACTGAACCATTTCTGGCTCGTATTATGGTTGCTAACACAACTGATATACTACATATACATACAAACATATTATATATAAATACATATTTAACACCCAGACCCACAGCCAACAAATTTAGTTAAGCACAAAGATGTTGACCGGGCCGGGAATCGAACCCGGAACCTTCTGATAAGCAGACCGGCATGGTAACCTTTACGCTAACGAGGTCGTCGGTATGTCAGCGAGCCAGGGCTGTGCTTCGTTTTCAAGGAGCTCGGTTGGCTTGGGTAGGCTGGTAAGGGGGGAATGCACAATACGCCCCTAGCGGGATGTCAGGGCAGGTCTCATCACCGCACTTCCAATTAGAATTAGACAGGTATGTATGTGTGTGTGGAGAACCGAGTGAACGAGCGAAGCGTTCCTGCTGAACCCTAAAAGCCGGGAAAGACTGTACTCTAAATCCCGGATCTAAAACTCGGGATCGACTGTACTCTAAATCCCGGATCTAAAACCCGGGATCGACTGTACTCTAAATCCGGGATCTCAAACGCAGGATCGACTATACTCTATATCACGGATCTAAAACCCGGGATTGACTTTACTCTATATCACATATCTAAAACCCGGGATCGACTGTACTCTAAATCCCGGATCTAAAACCCGGGATCGACTGTACTCTAAATCCGGGATCTCAAACGCAGGATCGACTATACTCTATATCACGGATCTAAAACCCGGGATTGACTTTACTCTATATCACATATCTAAAACCCGGGATCGACTGTACTCTAAATCCCGGATCTAAAACCCGGGATCGACTGTACTCTAAATCCGGGATCTCAAACGCAGGATCGACTATACTCTATATCACGGATCTAAAACCCGGGATTGACTTTACTCTATATCACATATCTAAAACCCGGGATCGACTGTACGAGGGTGAATCAAAAAATTCTTGGAATCAATATTAAAAAATGCAAAGATTTGAATAATAATATTTTATTTTTCTACATAATCTCCCTCCAATGCAATGCATTTAGAATAACGCGTTTCTAACTTCCTTATTCCTTGTGAAAAAAAAATATTTTCTTGACTCTCGAAAAAGTCCTCTTCGGCAGCTATAACCGCATCATCATCGTGAAATTTTGTTCAACGAATTTCCTCTTTTAATTTTGGAAATAAGTGAAAATCACTTGGGGCTAAGTCCGAAAAATATGGTGGGTGGTCAAGGAGATTGAAGCCAGCACAGCGGATTGCCTTGAGCGCAACTTCCGATCGATGAGCAGGAGCGTTATCTTGAAGGAACAACACGCCCAACGACAGTTTTCCACGACGTTTTTCTTTAATCGCTTCACGCACTTTCGGGATTAAATTTGCATAATAGGGTCCAGTAATCGTCTGGCCTTTTGGCATGTAATCAATAAAAAGGATTCCTTCACTATCCCAGAACACAGAGGCCATAACTTTGCCAGCGGTAGGAGCAACTCGAAATTTCTTAATGGATGGAGAGGATGGTCGTTTCCAAGACATGCTTTGTCTTTTAGTTTCAGGATTAAAATGGATTGGACCCACGTTTCATCCATGGTGACAAGACGACGGCAAAAATTATCCGAATCACGCTGGAACATTTCGAGATTACGCTTGGAAATTTCCAAACGTCGCTTTTTGTTTTCGTCGGTTAACATTCGTGGCACCCATCTTGCAGACACTTTTTTGAACCCCAGTGAATCAATTAAAATGGATTGAACGCTACGAAAAGATATATTTAGGATCTCAGCTATATGTTTAATAGTCATTCTTCTGTCTTCCAAAACCAGATTTTCAACTTTTTTGACATTTTCTTCTGTAACGGAGGTTGAAGGCCGCCCAGAACGCGGGTCATCTTTACATCTTGATCTACTTCTTTTAAATTCAGCCATCCAGTACGCAACCGTAGAATAGGGTACAGCATTACCCCCTAATGTCTGCTGAATGTCCAAAAAAATTTCTTTCGTAGAAATTTTTTTCAAACTGAGATATTTTATCACCGCACGTAACTCACTTTTATCCATAATTTTAACTTTTTAGCAACTCGTTGCACAAAAAAATTTATTACATGCGAACGAACTGACAAAAACAAGTGACAGTCTGCATAAATATAGTGTGATAGACACTCTTTAATTTCAATATTGAATTTGATCCAAAAAGGTTTCATATATATGCACTTCTAAGAACTTTTTGATTCACCCTCGTACTCTAAATTCCGGATCTAAGACGCGGGATCGACTATACTCTAAATACGGGATCCCAAACGCAGGATCGTATGCTCTCTAAATCCCTGGATCGTCTGCACTCAAAATCCGGGATCTAAAATCCTGGATCGACTGGACTTCAGTGCTAAGCGATTTTGTTGTTGATTTGCAGACGAGGTGGACGCGACGGAGGCGGGCGAGTGCGCGGAGAGCCGGCACGCGGTGCCGTGCGGCGCCGACCTCGCGCGCGCCTGGAGCGACGCGCGCCTTGCCACGGACCTGCTCTTCTAGTCACACGTACATTATTATTACTATTTATTATACCACACTAGTAAAGGAAAGGGAAACGAAGGAAACGCCAAGGCGGCATCGGTTTACAGTTGAGGTGCCTAAGTCACGCACTAAGCGTTATGCCTCCACCTTTGTTGTCCGAACCGCCAAACTTTGGAACTCCTTGCCGAATTCCCTGTTCCCCAATGACTATAATCTACCGATTTTCAAGGCGAGAGTGAACCGGTTCCTTCTAGGTAAGCGCGTTTCACCGTAGACCTCAATGTCATTTACCATCAGGTGAATTGTGGTCAAGCGCTGACCTATTTAGAGTAATAAAAAAAAAATCGGTGAACTCTGTTTCGCCATAAAGTTGAAATTTCCAATGAATTTTGTTTGCTACAAATCTCGCGGAGCTCGAGACCTTTCCAACGAATGCTGTACCGTGGAAATCGGTTCGTGCGTTCGCGAGTTATAGCAGCACGAAGGAAAACCTTCACTTATTTTTATATTATAGATAAAGACACGGATAAGTTCTTCGTAACTTCAGAGTGCTAGCCTGATGAGAATGCAGGCGCGCCACAGACGCCCTGCCTGGCTAGTGAACGCGCGAGATTAGCAGATCTTGTTACACGTACATACATACATATACTAGGACACATTTCACAATAGATAACAATATGTAATAGATATAATAGTATAGTAAACTCATGCCATATTTTTGTGCTATGTTTGTATGCAAAACTTTTAAATTAATATAGGTATAGTGTAATATAGATTATAAGTTTCAAATTAGGTTTGAATGTTACTAGATTTTACTCTTCTTTATATTTAGACATTTATAATAGCGTAGTTTTGTGCACGGGAATGCGATAGTGTTTTTTTTTTGTAAGTTCTACTGTGCATTAGATACATATTTAGGTGCTGGTTGAAAACCAGCGCTGGGGTACCTTGAGTGTACTCTCAGCATTATGCTGAACCAGCACCTATTGTGCACAAATGAAATGGTTAATTCTTGATGGTACATTTTTTTTAATTTGTGCATAATAAATTATTTTTCTTTCTTTCTTTCTTTCTTTCTTTCTTTCTTTCTTTCTTTCTTTCTTTCTTTCTTTCTTTCTTTCTTTCTTTCTTCATTTATATGTTTGTTATTTTGATGTATTTTAGAACTACTTACTCTGTTTGTGGATTTTCATACTTAATAAATAAACACTGAATCTGGTATATATTTGATCGAAGTGCATATATTTTTTTTTGTACTGACACATATTAATGTTATTATGTTTTTTTGTGTTCAGGTGGCGGTTGCGGCTTGTAAGACATCGCAGCGCGCGGCCGCAGACTGATACACACCAATACAAATACAACATTTCCTCCTCTACGTATATAACAATACTGGATGAAAGAACATCTTAAACATTTATTGTACTTCCGCTGTGATCTCAAACCTAACCTAACTGATAATAAAAATAGTATGTTCATTTATTGACAACAAGTTCAATATTAATTAAAGTAAGTCTAATCTAAAATTAATTAAATTAAAAGTATATCTAATCTAAAACCTGTGCCAGTGGGAAGTACCTAAAATGCCAGCCGAGTTGCCTCATTGTATAGCAACGCCAATTCGTTGTGCAAAGTAAAAAAACTGAATTTTCTTCTATCTAAAATCGATTTACGCAAAATAACGCCTGAGTCAGTAGGTTATAGAAATAATTGGTCAAGTGCGAGCTAAGCCCACAAACGAAGGGTTCCATACCATTATCTTAAAAAATAACAAAAAATGGCCCCCTTCTTATTATTTTTATTATTAGCCGGTTCCGTCCCACTGCTGGGCAAAGGCCTCTCTATCCTCTTTCCACTCATCCCGGTTTTGAGCTTTTTGAGTCCAGTTTTTACAAAAGTCTCCTTAAACAATAATTTCATTTTTAGTATATTTTGAAAGATATTTATTCCGTGAACATTTTAAGCGTCTATTTGTTACCGTTATTAATATAGAGCCAATACACGAAAAAAAAAACACTTTTATTGATAGCCCTCTTAATTTTTTATTTTTAGTATTTGTTGTTATAGCGGCACGGGAAATACATATCTTGTGAAAGTTTCAGCTTTCTAGCTATTACGGTTTCTGAGATACAGCCTGGAGACAGACAGACAGCGGAGGCTTAGTAATAGTAATTTCATATCACAGTGGAAGTACACTAAATATTTAAGTTTTTCTTCCATCTACAATGGATTTCCGAACACCTGAGTCCATAGGTTATATAAAACTTATAAAAGGCTACTGTACTCTTTAGTTCGATTCGATAAAGGAAACATTTGTTGGTTCCCTTCCTCTTGCTTATTCTTTAGGTTGTTCAAGTGAGAGGAGAACTTTTAAATGTTTTTTTTAATAACTTGTGTTAAAATGGCCTTAATAATGTTATTGTAAGACCAAGGGTATATAGTGGATCGTTTTTAGCCTTCTTCTTCTTATTAGCTAAGTGGCCAAGCTCTGGTGTCGAGAGTTTTTGAAATATTGTCTCAATGTTGTATAAAACGGTCCACCAGACTATCCTCTGCCTAATAATTTATACTCATTCCAAAAAAAAAAAACCATTCCGAAAATGTACTGATTTTGATAATATGAAACATTTTGATACAATTTACAAAATTATATATACGGTTGGTAAAGTCGATTCAGACATATCAGTAATAATAGTAGTTTAAAAAAACTAAAAAACACGCTTATCTGGCCGTTTTAAGTAAATCGCGCCCAAAGAAGTCGTTACAAACAAACATACAAACAAAAATACAAAAAGAAAAAAATATTTTTATCAAATTAGTGTATTGTCATCGGTCCTCAATAAATCTACAAAGTTTCAACGAAATCTGGCCGTTTAAAGTGGGTCAAAATCGCGCCCAAAGAAGTCGGTTACAAACATACAGGTGAAGCTAATATAAAGCGTGTAAAATAGCAAATGAACTATAATTTTTTTTTTCGTCGCGTGTTTACCCTAGAAGCACGGAATGTTAAAAAAGTATGTTACGTGAAAACTTCAAAACTAACTTTACTGATTTGTATCGGAGCTGTCATGTGTGAATCGACCTTTTGAATGTATTAGATGATTGAATGTGTTGACGGTTTGTTTGGTAGAGCGGCCCCCGCGAGCTTTGTTCTTGAGCGAGTCAGGAAACCAGCCCTATAGAGACACACTGCGCTTGTAATTACAAAATAAAATTGCATTTATTTAACTTCCAGTAAAAAGGTTAAAAATTTAATTCTGATTTTTCGATTCTAAACTTTGAATAAGGAATCATTTAATTACGAAAAAATCGTGCTTAGCTGCGCAGCACAAAATGGCGGCCTAATGTAAAAATGCATTTATTTAACTAGTGGTACATACTTTTTTCTCCAGTAAAAAGGTTATTTAAAAAAAAGAATTCTGAATTTTAGATTCTAAACTTTGAATAAGGAATCATTTTGGAATGACGAAAAAATCGTGCTTAGCTGCGCAGCACAAAATGGCGGATTACTGTTGGTCATTAAAGTTTGAGTACTAGTATGTATATTGAATTCACATATCGAACCTGTCAATCTATTAAAAAAAATGCAGCATAGTTTTCTGAATTTTTATTGCTAAATAGGATCGATAAGTGAATTCAATTTATATGCTTACGCAAATCCGCTATTTCAAACTGCTTATGTATGTAAGAATTTTTTTCGTAGATTCGCCTTTTTATTTATTTTTTGGCAGTTCTATACATAATTATGTTTCCTTGTTCAAAGATTTGAAATAATGATTTGTGATTTCAATTCTTTATTGACAATGACAGGTTTCGCATATCTTTTCAACATTACATTATTTATTAGTTTATTTGATTAGTTATAATTATCAGTATATCAAATAAATAGTATATAGGCGCTTACTGCTTAGGACGCTAACCTCTATTCGCTTTCTTTCGCTACTACTAGTACTACTACTAGTAGAAATAGAGGTCAGTGTTAGGACGTCTTTAGATTTTTTTTTTATTCTACCTTTACGAAAGTACCAAAAAGTATCGACCTTTCCACACAAAAAGTCTTTAGTTCTATGCGCATTTTTAGAATAGACATATTTTTTTTAATTAGTCTATGGTCAGGTAGATTTTTTTTTATTAGTCTCGGGTATGATTTATTTGTGTTGGATACATGTGTGTGTTTGTTTGTGCGGGCTTGTTTCCGGAGGCGCTCCCTAGTCGCGGCGGGAGTCGCGAGAGTGTCATATTATAGTAATGTAGGAGCCGCGGGACCCGCCCCTTGCCAATGCCTAGTATACAATAACGTACGCGTATTATGGTCTAAGATCCGAGCCTACATCGACCTTCACCGACGTGATAATGGAATAAAATTAATTTCATAATAAATGTACAAATACAAATCATTGATAACACCAAAGTTACAAGTCAAAATAGCATCTTAAAAAATATATTAAAAATGTGTTGCCTAAAAAAATCCTGTTCGACATACCTGTTTACAACTGGCAACCTAGTAGTTCTATTTAAAATTTTCAAAATTTTATAATAAATCATTTTTCAAAAAAAAATATTATATTCTGACCAGGATTTTTTATGCATCCCATTTTTTCCTAAGATGCTAAATTTATTATAAAATTAATTTTATTCAATTATCACGTCGATGAAGGTCGATTTAGGCTCGGATCTTCTACTATTATGACACTAGCTGTAATCAAACATATAATTATATAATGTATCGTATGCAATGCGCCTTAGTTGTTATTAAGCTTATTGTGGGAAACAAAGTTGTGACATTAAAAAAAATATACTTTGTCCCACTTAATCTTTGGCGGGAAAAAATTGAGACAAAAACTCGGTTTAGACTTTAAGATGTGTATAAAAATCAGCCGCGTTTGGACCCAAAAAGTGGTGCGATATTATGCATTATGAATGAATTTATAGCTGTCGATATTTTCCCGTTAAAGGTATTATGTTAGTTTAGTATATTGTAGTTGCAAGGTCAGCCAACGTTTGGCGGCATTTTTTTTTTGTCTAAACGAAGTTTTATACATTTGACAGATTTAAGTCTTTGACCAAGGAGGTTTAGTAATAAAGATGTCCTTATCTATGGTTTGTTTAAAAAAAATGTGCCAGCGTTTATAAGTTGCATATTTGTAGTATTATATAATCTATATTTTTGACTAACATCATTTTGTCGTGCTTTAAAAAGGTCACGGTCTCTCTCTTACTCATAGTGACGTTTGTTAGACAGGGGACTTTCATCTGTCAAATTCATTAAACTTATTTGAACATAGCCTCGTTTGTCGACCGCCGGCGTCGATGGACACGCAGTGCAAGCAATGCCTGCTACTTTATATTATCCCTATTATGTTTAGATGTATCGTTGCTATGATGATGGCGATTAAATAACTGGAAAACATAAACGTGAGGTTTTTATTTTCGTCACCCCGAATACGATCGATATTGAGAAAACTAATTGTATCACACGAAAATACTGCTAAATAGGCACAGACTTACTTTCTACGCTTATAGGCATGGAGCTACTGTCATTGTTCGCCAGATAAAAAATAAAGTTTTATATATTAACACCTTTATTTCAGGCAACTAAGGCCCATAGAATTCATACCATTAAAACATATAGTCTGGCCAACGAAACATGACCCTGGAAAAGAGCGGCAAATTTAAAAAATCTGAGTATAGCAACCCCAAAACTAATATGAAATACCTGGAATAAACTAATTTGATACTTTGAAATTATTTATTTTATTTCGTCTGAATAAAAATGCTTTAAGTACTTTAGGAAGTAATACTTTAGAAATTGTTCAATCAATCTGAATAAAAAAAGCAGTATTCTATAATGTTTTATTCACTGTCATAATTAAAATGTGAATCTAAGACTTAAATTTGAAAAGATACACCAGTGTCACTAGAATCACAGTTTTATTTATTTATATTTATTAGTTTCCTACTATAATGAAACTTTCCAAATTATTTTCGGTGATCCTGTCCTGATCTTATTTTCATATTCATTTTCAATGTATATAACATTATCAGTCATATTATTCATCCACTTCTCTGGAGTTATGGTTCCAAATGTCTCTTTAATCACTTTGTCTGATTCAACACCGCAAGACAGACAAGGCAATATTTTCACTTAACATTTTGCGTTTACCCAAACTTCATATCAGCTCAATGGCAGAATCCAAATTAAGGAAAACCTGTTAAAGAAAAAATTGTGTTAAAATTACAATGTAACATTTTATGGTATGATAAATAACCAAAATGCATTATTAGGAAGGTGGGAAGGTTTTGACTAATGATAAAAGAATGTGAATCAAAATAGATAATTTTATAATAGATAATTTTGAAATAGATAACTTTATGCAAAAAGATATATAGTAAATACGAATTAAAACAAAGTATCAACTTAGTAGCGTCATACTAACCTACGAAATCAAACACCACATGTAAACAATCTTGTTTTCGTTGAAATTACGCCGAATTTCAATTCTTTTTCTTGTTGTTTTTTATGATACTTTGAGATCATGTGGAACAACAACTCCCGAACTCCACTTTTGATGATATTTTTAATTTTTCGCTGAGTAATTAGTGTTTAACTAAATCATAACAACACGCCATCTTGTTTTGGATATTGACGTTGCCATTATTATAGCATTGCCATATAAAAAGTTTGCAAAAAAATCGAGGCTCATGTTTCGTTTGCCAGACTATATTTTTTTTTATTGAAGAGATTTAATTTTGAATGGGAGATTTTGTAAGCTAAATACATAAAATGTAAAGCTATAAATAAAAAAGTAAGAACGTCTTCGTTGGGAACCCAACATTTGTTTGGCTGTGCATATTCAACTACATGTCAGTGTCAAAACATGAGCCACCGCCTATAATTGCATTTTTCCCAATATTCAAAAATAATCTCATATTTTATTTTGGGACTAAGATTTCACAAGCAACGGCAGACATAAATCGTGACAATAAAATAGCGTTCCAATTTATTATAATATAATACAAAAGAAGCTCCCTCAGCCACGGCGCATCGTCAATATCTCTGCACAACAACGAAAGATCGATCGTGCAAAATATTTGGATGCCATTTAGTATTCGAGTAAAATGTGAAGCGGTGAAGGTCGCGTAGAGTCGCCCGCCCCCTGCCGACGTCAGCGCTCGGAGGAGTGTTTCCGTGGCCGCGAGTCGCGCCGCATCGCCTCTAGTGAGTAGGTCGCGCCGCCGTTTACGTAACCCCGCTCTTCCGCGACCACTTCCCTCCGTCCGACCAGCCGTCAGCTGACCGCGCTCGTGACCGCCATGTTGAGCGTGTGGAGCCGCGCCGCCCGCGGCGGCCGCGCGCTGGAGCGCTCGCTGTCCAGCGTCGTGGAGCTGCCCCAGTTCAAGGAGTACGGCGTCCGCAACGAGCCCGTGCTGGGCTACCGCGCCGGCAGCGCCGAGCGCGTCGCGCTCTCCGCCGAGCTGGCGCGCACGGCCGGCGTCACCGAGGAGGTTCCCATCGTCATCGGCGGCGAGAGCATCCGCGAGGGCGAGCCGCGCTACCAGGTCATGCCGCACGACCACGCCAAGAAGATCGCCAAGTTCTACTACGCGAGCGAGAAGACGATCGCGCGCGCCGTGGACACGGCGGTGGCGGCGCAGGCGCGCTGGGACCGCACGCCGCTGGAGGAGCGCTGCCGCGTGTGGGAGCGCGCCGCCGACCTCATGGCGGGCGAGCACCGCCAGCGCCTGAACGCCGCCACCGTGCTCGGCCAGTCCAAGACCGCCGTGCAGGCCGAGATCGACGCCGCCGCCGAGCTCGTCGACTTCTTCCGCTTCAACGTGTACTTCCTGAAGGAGAACTCGCGCTACCAGCCCATCTCGGAGGACGCCGCCGTGACCAGGAACTCGCTGCGCTACCGCGGCATCGACGGCTTCATCGCCGCCATCAGCCCCTTCAACTTCACGGCCATCGGCGGCAACCTGGCGTACGCGCCCGCGCTCATGGGCAACGCCGTGCTGTGGAAGCCTTCCGACACGGCGCTGCTGTCCAACTGGCGCATCTTCACGCTCATGCGGGAAGCGGGTATCCCTGACGGCGTAGTCAACTTCGTGCCGGCGGACGGCCCCACGTTCGGGCGCACCATCACCGCCTCGCCGCACCTCGCCGGCGTCAACTTCACTGGCTCCGTGCCCACCTTCAACTGGATCTGGAACGAGGTCGGCAAGAACCTGGCCAAGTACCGGAACTACCCGCGCCTGATCGGCGAGTGCGGCGGGAAGAACTACCACTTTGTGCACCCCTCGGCCGACGTGCGCTCCGTGGTCACCGCCACCATCCGCTCCGCCTTCGAGTACTGCGGCCAGAAGTGCTCGGCGTGCTCGCGTATGTACGTGCCGCGCTCGCTCTATGAGCCCATTGTCCGCGGGCTGCTGGAGGAGCGCGCCAAGCTCAAGGTGGCCGACCCCACAGACTACTCGACCTTCATGGGCGCCGTCATCGACGACAAGGCGTTCGCGCGCATCACCGGATACATCGAGCACGCCAAGAAGGGCGCCAGCACCAAGATCCTGGGCGGTGGAGAGTATGACGGCTCGCGCGGGTACTTCGTGCAGCCCACTATCGTGGAGACCACGGACCCGCTGGACCGCCTCATGACAGAGGAGATCTTCGGGCCGGTGCTCACGATATACGCGTACGAGGATGGCGATCTAGACCGAGCGCTGGGGCTAGTGGGATCTAGCACGCCTTTCGCGCTAACTGGCGCCGTGTTCGCAGCCGACCGCGCGTTCTTAACACGCGCTCTCGACGAGTTGAAACCCACCGCTGGCAACTTCTACATCAATGACAAGTCCACGGGCTCCGTAGTTGGCCAGCAGCCCTTCGGCGGCGGCCGCATGTCCGGGACCAACGACAAGGCGGGCGGACCCAGCTACGTGCTGCGCTGGACATCTCCCCAGTCCATCAAGGAGACCTTCGTACCACTACGGGACATTGACTACCCGTACATGCGGGAGTAGCACCATATCACTATGATAACCTACAGTAACAATAATTTATGTACCTCCTCCAATAATAATATTAAGGATACTGAGATCTGACGAGAGAAATTGTAGCTGACTATTGTCAGGGTTAGGAATTGATGTCCGCTGTTGTATTACAATAGCAATAATACACTGCATGTGACACGGGCCGGAGCAGAGGGAAAGGTTATCACACACTGCATGTGTTGAAGCGTACCTATGTAGTGATATGTATAGAATGTTAATCTGTTACATACCTGTTGAAACAAGCGACGTTGTAGATGATTGAGATTTTAGGATTTAGCGAAAAATGCTGTAATTATTTGTTAAAATAAATTAATAATAGAATAATAAATAACTGTAAAGTAGTGCGCGCGCGGGCCGCTGTCCGCTGACTGCTCTTATCAGCTGCCTGTATTTGCTTCCTCCTTATCTTCGAATTATTTTATCTGTTTATTTGTATGTCTGCGCTCTCTCACATTACAACCGCATTTATGCTTTTTAATCTCGCCTTTTCAAATGGATACAAATTATGTATAATATGCTTTACTGTGTTATCTTGACGATGATTTGACTTGTTACTTTTATTATTTATTTTACTGTTGTTAATTTTTTTCATCTCAGGTGCTAGTTCCTGTTTTGTCCTGATTTGATGATTCATCTTGGAATTCCAATAAAAATATATAATAAGATTTTTGTTTTTAATTTTCATTAGGGCTAGAAAATACGAATTAATACAAATGTTAGCCATACAAATCTTAATTCCTCGTACATCATTATTCAAAGCATGCGGCTATGGTGCGGTACATATTCGTTACCTTCATCGGGCTATTTTACCTTTCTTTCTCACTGTTTATGTAATAGTTACAACTCCTATAAAACATCAATGCCTTGACCTAGTTAATATTATCAAACTGTATGGAAGAATATTAAATCGTGTAGAACAAAAAAGTATATTCTTGACAGTGACAGTAAAATGATTGTCATCGTGTGTTCAAAAAAAAATTATGTTCGCCATGTAAGGTATTTTTGTCTTTGTCTTAATTTTTAAGAGTGACAAGGATAAAATATCCAAATACATTAGTTTTTAAACGCGTTTTCCACAATTTTTGCCGACAGCTGCACTGCGATTTGCACTTTGTTGTTGTGAATTTTATTTCGTTCTAGAAAGCAATGGAATTTTAAAGTTTGAGATCATAATTTGTGAAATCCTTAATTAAACTCTATCTAATATAATGACCAACGTATTCGGATTAATCGTGTCAGGTCGACTGGTAAGTATTTTGGCTTGGGTGAACATATTTAGCCATTCTTTTACTATTTATTACTGATATTATTCACTCGTGCTCTCTTTAACTTTTACAAAGACTCATTACTAATTCGAATGGCTTTTGAGTCTTAATTAGAAGAATATGTAAGGTCTTCTTCTTCGTATGAGCTAAACATTCAATCTCTGATGTCGCTCGCTAACAAAACGGTCTCTGATTTGGCTTAACCTCTGTATACTTGTTAGTATACAGCGGGACCTACAGTTGAACTTATCACCCAGATGTAAAGCCACTTTTGATTATGTTAGTCAGGATATGTATGGGATGAGATCCGCTTAACTTCGATGTTCGCGTCAAATCAATTAAAACTTAAATAAACTTAATCAGTCGAGCTACCGGCGCTACTATTGTGTTAGGCAAACATTAATATTGATAAGAATATAAATTTAAATTCAAATTGCCTTTATTAGCAACACAAATAGGTATTGTAGAAAAAATGTGCACCCTGTACTTAGTTAACAGGGAATGGCTAAGACTACTTCAAATTAATTACTTAATACTATAGGTATTTAAAACTAGCGTGATGTCGCAAAAAAGCGAGTATGGTTCGGTGGTAAAAACCTCTGCTTTTTAAACAGATATCCTCTGGTTCTATCCTGGTCCTACACCAATGACTTGTTTTTCAAGTTATGTGTGGATTTGCACTCACTTTACGGTTAAGGAAAACATCGTGAGGAAACCAACACCTTTGAGGACCACAATACCCGAAAACATGTGTCATCCACCAACTCATACTTGGCCAGCATGGTGGATTATGGTCTCCGCATGAGAGAAGAACATATAGTGGGCTGCTCATGCTTTATGCTATGTGATGTCTCATGCAGGTGCAGACAGACTTCAGCCCGCTGTCAGAGACGCGATTCCTGACGACGATCCCGGAGGCGGACTCCATCAACCATGTGGTAGTGTTCCTGACGGGGTTGTCGCCGCTGCCGCCCGCCACGGCCGCCATGGTGTACTGGAGCTGGCCGGACCCCGCCGCCCCGCCCAACTGGCAGCTGCTTGGACATATCTCCAACTCCAAACCCTCAGCCATATTCAAGATATCTAACCTGAAGAAACTGCATGAACTCTCCAGTGAGTCACTCTCTCTCCTCCCTACTGCAGGGCTAGCAAGTTTATCCATCATCTTTTCACCTTTCAGTGGAAATATTATTATAATAAGCATATACCATAAGCAAAGTATAGAGATATAGGCAAAAATAATTATATTTTCGTGTAGAAAACAGTCACACTTCCTTATTATTAAAAGTTGGAATGAGTCCCTCAGCTGAGGGAAATATTAAGATGCCTTATGTGAACAGTTTACAATGTTCAAAAATAATTATAATTAATTTATTTCTCTTATTTATTTGATATATAGGCGAGCAGCATATTGCTGCTATATAAAATTAAGGGACTGGTATGTACAGATACAGGACCATCTCAAAAGCAAAGTGATTATAGCCATTTCCAAATATACATTTTACACACCTTTCAAATTTATTTTCGTTTTTTAGAGCTTTTACTGGTTTATTAAAGAGTATCAGTCCAGTGATGTGCCATGTGTCTTTACTTCGCATCGCGATTATAAAATATATTACTAAATCTTGAACCATATTTTCAGATGAGAACAAGTTTGTGAGTGCATTTGGTCAGCAGCAGATATGTCACGATGCACAGATTGGGATCTCCATAGAGCCCGAAGCTAACATACAGCTACTGGCTTCCTCAGTGGTGAGTTCTCTACATTTTTAAGGTCTTGACTCTCATACCTAAAAGGGAAAAACAGGACCCAATTATTAAGCCTCCATTGTTTGTGGCATCAGAAAATAAAACATGTAAAATCAACAGTTAACAGTATTGAAACTATAAGCTCTAATGATGCTAGATAATATACTTATGTACAAAAAAGTAAGATATGTTATTATTTCTTTCCTACTTTTAGAGGCAAAACATTTTCAATATCAAAACTATCGAACGAAAGGTGGTATGAGAGCATATTAGCTCTGAAAAATCTTTTAAAATCCTGCGTAATTTATTACGATTTTTTCAGTTTTATGAATCATTAGAGTACCAAACACTACACACGATAACGTAAAATTCGTTCGATAGTTTTTTTTTTTTAAATAGTCGATTTATATTTTAAAATGATGTGCTACTGACATTACTAAAGTAGTTAAACCTCATCTTACTTTTTTATAGGTAATGATAGTATTAAGAATAGTAGACTTGTAGAAGAAGAATGGGAATGAATTGAATTCTATTTTTTTTTCCAGGCACTCGAAACGAACTCCTATGTGACCTTTGCACAGAAGATGTTAGAGAACTTGGTGAACTTTGTGGCCTCGTTCTCTATAACGCAGGAGCAGATGACCCCGACCCCCGGGGTCTCCTACATCCCACTCAACACCCTTCACACGTGGTACCAGAACTTCGAGAGGAGGTTACAGCAGAACCCCAACTTCTGGAAAAACATATAGCTTTAAGGTTAAAAGTCAAAGGTTAAAAGCCAGTGAACTAGAATGAATAGAAAAGTATCTTAGCCGATAAAATGGTTCCACCACATCGCGGTATTTTACGCGTGTAAAATACCGCAGTTCAGTTCAGTTTCAAAAATTCTTTATTTAAGTATACATATATACAACTTTGGAGGAAAATTGTTAGTGTAGTTATAACCTAATATATTACATCATAATTATTAATAAAATGTTTCGTAAGCATGTTTGCTCATTTAAAACTTATTGCATTTATATTAAGAACCTAAGCATTCACTTTTTTTTTAAAATTTAACACATTATCTGAATTATAATATATGTACGCTTTAGTGATAGCTAATACATTTTTGATAACACTTTTAAACAAACACAAAATACCGCGGTGGGCGGGGCAAAACAGCTACCCGCGCGCCCGCGTCACATGGTCAGACACATGGCGGCTAGTATAGGTGGCGTGACCTTGATGCGACCAATCGCGTGCGAACTTTGTGTGTGTGTGTGTGTGTGTTTCGTTGGGATAGCAGTATAATTGTGTGCGTAGATGGAACCAAATTCTAAGCGGCAATTGTATGGAGTTACTCTTCCGTTTATTCTAGTTCGCTGTTAAAGGCTAAGGCTTTAAGGTTAAAGATTTAGTTATATTACGCTTTTATAATGACGATTTTGGTTTGGAAATGCGTGTTTTGACTCGGTTTTATTATCCCTGCCTATATACTTTAGCTTTCGGGGAAGGAAAACATATTTCATTTATTTCGAAAAGGAATAAACAACTTAAAATTTTTGTGACATAGTGATTATTTATATTATAGCATATAAGAAATTATTGTTGTAATACATGTTTCACACTTAGGTTGAATTGATTACCTAATATTTCTGAAGTTGTTTTTTAACAAAGCGATTCTCTGTTTTTATTTCATGGTTCTTGTCTTAGTGTAAAATATATCTAATAAAATCCGAATGAAACGCGCGTTTCTAAACTTCTCTTTAATAATTATAACCAAAATGCTGTAAAATCTTTATAATATTCATGAATTGCATATTAAGTTACTCACAATAAACGTTTTACTGGAGACATATACTCAGCAGTGAATAGTGCTGATCACGATGATGATAAATGACGATTTTAGAAAAGCTGGGTTCTGTACAATTCAAATGCTAAGCTACCCACGCCATATCGTCCCTAGTAGCATTTGGCACAAATTTCTGCTGAAAAGTTGTTAAAAAAATCGTAATAAATTGTTATGACATAAAAGTCGGTTAAAAAACTATAAAAATATATATTTGTATGCAAAGCGTTTCGCTTCGACCTATTTTTGTGAGAACTGCGAAGTTTTGGAACTCTCTTCCTGAGTCTCTTTTTACTGGGAAGCACAATTTGGGGTCTTCAAATCTGAAGTAAATAGGTTCCTTCTAGGCAAGCGTGATACATCTTACACCACAGTAAAGCTTAACATCGGGCAAGCTGCGGTCAAACGTGAGCATATTCCAAAAATGTACCAAGCGCCAGTAATGACGTCATAAGCCAGGTGGCTTAGCATTTGAATCGGGTTGTACATGATGTGCAATGTTATAGATTTCGGTATATGAAATGAAGGTCACGTAATTCACATTGTATGAACGTGTATGAGATTTGCATGTATTATAATATTATGTATATACAGGGTTATAAGAAACAGCAAGAGGCACAGAACAAAAAGAAATTAATATTCAAGCGTTTTAAGCTTACACGTATGAATTGAACAGTTTAAAAATCTCAAATCAAAACATTTATTCACATAATACAGTAATAAAAAGATGTTACATCTATACCAATATATAAAGAGGAAAAGTTAGATGTTTTGTTTGTTTGTTTGACGCGAATAGACACCGAAACTACTGGACCGATTTGAAAAATCCTTTCACCGTTGGGAAGCTACATTATCCCTGAGTAACATAGGGTATATTTTGTTTCTCTTTCCTACTTAGATTATTTTGCAGCCCGCGCGAAGCCGGAACGATCTGCTTATGTATTATAATATACAAAGTCAGGTCTATTCTTACTAAGGCGCGTGAAATTGGAATCATATCTAAAACTTAATATTAAATTTATTTAAACTATACTACATATGTTTTGTTCCAATGGTCTTAGAGTCCAATATTATTTAGTGTTTTAGATAATTTTGAGTGCAAAAATCATTTTTTTTATTCTCTCAAAATACAGACATTTATTGATGAATAGATATTTACAAGACAAGCCAATATAAAAATATAATTATTTACCACATGCGGTAAACTCCTCAGGATGAGTCCTCACAAACATACATACTTGGAGTAATAGAATGCTCGGTACGGTGAGGATTCTTAGCTCAGAGAAATGCGGTTTTGCAGACACATCCCATTTCACCCCGACTATAGCTCTCTCAGCTTCGCTTATATATAACCCTGTATATACGAGTAATACACAAATCTGCATGTAAAAAGATAGTTTTGAATGGGAAATGGCCATGTTATGTAAATTTATGCGAGAAGCTAAGACGATCTGTCACGAACATAAAAAGGATGCAACGTTTAATGCAGACAGTTTGGATGGGTGGCCTTGCACAAATGTCTTACGAAGATAAGGGGAAATCTTGATTTTACAGTTTTGTTAGGTTACGGGGAAATAAATAAATATATATATTCCCATCGGGTAAATCTTGATGATTTTACCCTTCATCATATGACAGTTGCATAAACTACTATGCATGCCAACTAAGAATAGGTCGCGCTTGCTTCAACTTCACACGATAACTGTCAAAAAAGTACTGCCAGCAAAGAAAGCGTAGAAAATAAATTGATATTTTTTTTTGGTAATATTATTTTCATATGAATAAGTTTTTATTTGGATTTAGTATTACAACTAATTGGGCAATTCTATTACAATTACATGTCAAAATTATTCATGTCAAAAACATTTAAAGTTAGGAAAACCCGCCCATGATCGTACCTGGTGCAAAGGTGCCCATAACACTGGCTGCGTTTCCACGCTGGATAGCAATGGCTATCCTCTGCACCAAGTACGATCGAGAACGGGGATCCCCCGTCCTATCGACTAGTCTTCGCCCGAGTTCATCAACTAGCCTCCTCGCATCTGCACCCCAACTTCCCATAGTCTCAACTGCAAAAGGAATAAAAAAATATTGAGACTCAAGACCCGCATATTTTTTTTTGGTTCATAGATATAAATTTAAACCAGTAAAATTTTTCAATATGAAAAAATAGGGATTTTTTTTTAATAAAACTGCTAATACAGGATTTTTTTCATGCAATAGCCTTAGCATTTTCAGAATGTTTTCGTAAATCAGATGTTAAATTGTAAATTCTGGTTGTCCTTAGCATATTATTATTATTCGTAAAGGCATGTCAAACGCTTATAGGCAGATTGAAAACTCTCGACTAGAGCTTAGCCGCTAAAAAAATATAATAATTTCAGCATAATTAAAGTAAGTGAAATAATACTGTGTAAAATAAGACATAATGTGTGAAAAAGAATCATTTGCAGTGCATTTGATGAAAAGACTGCTTATGAATTGTTTTTGTATTATAATAAATTATTTTTAAGATTTTTTAAGTCTTTTATTTCTTTGTCATTGGTCCTATGAAGAAGGTATATCCGCGGTCTGATATTGTGTTTGGAGACGGCTGTCCAACGGGAATAAATAAATAAAAAAAACTTGCGAGGTGTCAAGGGACACCCAAATGGAACGAAGTTCTTTTCGATTAATTAGTGAAGGAATTGTATTTTTTTTTAAGTTATAATATATATTTTTTATTATTAACAAACGTAATCTACACTAATATTATAAAGAGGAAAACTTTGTTTGTTTGGTTGTAACGAATAGGCACAAAAACTACTGGACCGATTTTAAAAATTCTTTCACCATACGAAAGCTACATTATCCACGAGTAACATAGGTTATATTTTATTTTGGAAAAAAATAGGGTTCCGTAAGATATTTGGATTTTTCGGACACAAACTAAAAAAAAACAACCAAAGAAGTTACTTATTTTGCGTACTCTGCCTAAACTACAAAAGATAGAACCATAAAATGTTGGAATTCATTATACATCTTATAAATATCTACAAAAAAATCCGCGACATACTATACCTATCTATGTCGAGTGAATTCATTAATAGCCGTATTTGACTTCCGAACAAATTTTGGAGATGCGATTTTTTTCCGTCTAGCCCCCTTTCATAACTCGCAATAAGGAACTTCGTTCCAATATTAAGATTACATTACCTCATACTGAACCATTTATAGATAGTAGATATACTACATATACATACTATAAAATTACTTTATATTTGATGACCTCGTTGGCGTAATGGTTACCAGTCAACAAATTTAGTTCACCACATAAATATTGGCCATGCCGGGAATCGTACCCGGGACTCTCTGGTTGGCAGTCCGGCGTGGTAACCACGGAAGAGAAAAAACAGTTTCTCTTCCGTGGTGGTAACCATTACTCCAACGAGAAGATCGGATGATTGTAGTTAAGACCCAATGATAACATCCCACTTAATATTGTGATACATGTCGGTGTCCTCAAGATATTTTCCTTCACCTTGAAGCGATTGCAAATCCACACATAACTTAAAAAACCAGTCATTGGTGTAGGGCCGGGAGCGAACAGATAACAGTCGCTTGGGCGCTTCCATGGGTCAGAAGATACGTTAAATTGTAGGGCTCGGTTGTTAGTTTTAGTACAAGCAGTCATTAAGCCAAGTCAGAGGCCTTCGGGCGGCTTGAAAACTCTCGAAACCAGAGCTTAGTCACTTAGATATTTTAACTCTTCTTAGTCTCTTTCTTTGTATGATAGCTCATTCAAAGAAGAGTTAAAATATCTACGCCTACCAAACTATCATCTGCTTTAACCTAAAAATAAGTGGGGTTTTCCTTCTTGACGCTATAACTCCAGAACGCACGAAACGATTTCCACGGTACAGCATTCGTTGGAAAGGTCTCTGGTTCCGTGAGGTTTGTAGCAAACAACATTCATACGGCGAAACAGAGTTCGCCGGGTTTGCTAGTCTGATAAGGATATTGAAATAAAAATACATGAAGTATAAATTAAACATAACTTTAATGAGAGGTGTGTGAGGTAACAAAACATTCACCAACAAGTTGTCACATCCAACAAACTTAATACTCAGAAACATGTTTCATGAAATGAAAAACGCGGCTGCGAAATAACACCTAGACAACATAACAGTTTTATGGAACTAAGTAAAAACTTAAAAGGGACACCATTGAAATCTTTAAAAGAAATTTAAGCATGATATCTAAAATTTCATACAAATTTACCAATCATTTTTGTATGTATAAGTAATATTTTAATGATGTCTCCATAGGACAAGTTGTATAAATTTTTAAATATAATTAAATAAAACTGGTTCAAATTTCGTTTTGAACCAATTTTATTTCTAATTCATAAGCCTGATTGATACTAAAATAAGTATATCTTAGAGTGGATCTTTAGAGGACCTGTATGCTATTTTTTCCCGTTTATGATTGATAGCGAAAAAACTATAAAATCAAAACTTTACCCTCGTATTCGTCTTTAAAAAAAGTACATTATTTATATAAACACAACTGTCATTTACCTTACAGATTTCATTTCATAAAACACAATCTCTTTCTGCGGAACAGCATTGGTATATTATTAACCTACTTTGTACTGAAACAATACAAATATAACTTAAGATTGAGATCCCCTCTCTAAAACTAATTAACAACTTACGATAAACAAAACAAAAGTTTTTTTTTACATTCACAGTCTTATTGAGAACGCCAGAATAATTCACCTTAGAGCGAAGACTTAATTTAATTTTACCATTGCTTGTACAAGATTTTTTGCAGAAGGTTTAGAATATTTTTATTACATCTTATAATTGTGTTCGTAATTGTTTTATGACTTGAGTTCGTATTGACTTTGACTTAAGGTGAAAGGCAAAAACTTGATTTTAAAGTTTTTCGCTATAAATACTAAGCGGAAAAAATATCGAAAAATAGGTTAAAGACCATCACCCCATTTAAGATTAATAGCGAAAAAAACTGTAATATCAAAATTTTGCCCTTTACTTCGCCTTAAGTCAAAGTCAAAACGAACTTAAGTAAAAAAAATAACGATAACAAATATAAGATGTAATAGAAATATACTTAACCTTCTGCAAAAAAATCTTCAACAAACAAAAGTATAATGTTGTTTGCTTGTTTTGACATGTCAACAAAGAAGACATTTAAAAGTTGATGTCCTCTCATTTTTTTGTTTGCATTGCATTGCAAGACCTAACGCGAGTGAGATAGAGGAAGCGTACTTTAAGTGTTTCCTTTATTGAACCGAGTTATTTGGCTAAATATTTTCATTTCCAGTGAACCTGAATTACCACAGAAATGACAATACACTCTATTCTGTGTAACAGAACAGTACAGAGTTCAGAACAGAACAGAACCACTTTTATTTAATTAATGTCAATTCTGTGGCCATTCTGTTTCTCAATAAGATTACAAACGAATTATCTACACAAAAAATGTGTCAACTTATCTATTTCTTAACACTAACGTTAATAAACGGGTTTAATAGAAAAATACAATTTTATTCTAAGGGGGGAAAATCTCCCGGTACATTTAAAATACAATGTAAGTTGTTCTCTGAACCTTAAGTCGTTTTTTTTTGTCAGACTTTAGCTTGGAAGCTCTCGATTGACAAGATCCTCACTATCACAGCTAGAGGCTGTTGAATGTTGAAAATAACTCCTTATAACGTTACTTCATATAACGAAAAAATCCCTATAACGTCGAAAAAAGTAAGCTTCGGTTGCTTATCCTTGTTTTTCATACGATAACGAATAATCTCAATAATGACAACATAAGTACTTTTTAAGATGCCAAACTAAGAAAAACGTGTTTTTATTAGGCTAGTCTGTAACTCTTCTATCGGCAACAAACTTAAAATACTGGTAAAAAATCGGATCTTTAGTGATAACAAATTGGAATAATTATTTTTTTAAGTACAAATTAATTTGATTTCATTAGTAAAACTATTCTGAAAAAGCGCTTATTTTTTTAGCAATACAACGTAACTTCTTTCCTTTTAACGACAACTCCTTATAACATCAAGATCTGAACGGTCTTTTGAGTGTCGTTATTAAAGTTTACACTGTACATACAGGTTTTTTTACTAAGATTTTATTATCTGATGCTACTTTTCAGCAATACACTACTTTTCACCAAATGTGAACCAAGTATTTTGATAGTAATAAATTCAGGTGTAACCAGTTAAAAAAACATGTTCAAATGACCATACAGTATGGACTGTATATACTGGATCAAATATATTTGATTCAACTGATTCCACTACTTTACATTATAATGAAAGACAAGGTAAATTTAAGGCTTTCAAGGCAACAGTAGAAATGTTATTAATATATCACGATTCACCCAACACATTGTCGCTAAACATCATCAATTATAGTCAAGGGCAAACTAAAAATAGGTTTAAGGAAAGTACACATATACAAAGATGGAAAAGTGGTATTTATCTTCACTGCTCTGAGACAATTCACTTTTTTCCTTCAATTAGATACTGTTTATTTATTTATAATGTTTTTTTTTTTACTCAAGTAATTAATTTGGTACGTTATGTACTAGTATATTATCTATATAGTATGTTTTTTTATTATTCTTTATTGTACACTACGTCCTTCTTTAGTTGTTTATAAATTCCTTTCCATCCAAAGGTTGCCTCGAAGAGATCGCTTTAAGCGATAAGGCCGCCAATTGTGGCACACTAATTTTTAGTTAATTGTCTTTTACTGTGTCTTTTTATTTATGTGTCCAATAAAGAATTTATCATGTAATCAATAAATTTAAGATGTAAGTTGCATTATTGTATATATCTATATACAATAATGCAACTTACATCAGTTTTGTGATCGATATAAACAGTGGCGTAGCTATCGTAGGGCCCGGCGGAGCAGTGCACCAGGACCCCGGACCTCGGCCCTTTACCCGTTAACCTAAGCTTTGAAAATAAATTTTTAAGAGTAACTTTTTTCAATTGTGTACTCGACATAATAATCAATCAATTTGTTGACTGTCAGTCTGGGTGTTAAATATGTATCTACTAGCTGACCCGGCAAACGTTGTTTTGCATTAATAAAAAAAAAACGAAATATACAGTAGCCGATTCTCAGACCTACTGAATACGCATATAAAATTTGGAAAAAATCGGTCAAGCCGTTTCGGAGGAGTACGGTAACAAACACTGTGACACGGAAATTTTATATATAAGATATAAAATATGTATGTATGTATGTATATATATGTAGTATATCAGTTGTGTTAGCAATCATAATACGAACTAGAAATGGCTCAGTATGGGGTTAACCAGCCGTGTGTGAAATGTGTAAAAAAAAACAGTTGCATGCGTGTTTGTCCGGTATGAGTCGAACGTTTGCAAAGTGCAAACGTTTTTAATTCCATTAAAATTGCGTAGCCTACTAATGATAAGTTCAACCCACTGTATCCCATTATTATTCCTATCTATAATTTTGAAGGGCAATAAAAGTTCAAGCTACGTGAAAAAGGAGGTGGGGGCTCGGTTCTTTCTTTATGCACGACAACAGGGATTTCTTTAATTTGCATTTATATTTGAAGCTTTGGAACTCACTACCTGAGTCTCTGTTTCCTGAGAGGTATCATCCGGGGGCCTTCAAAAGTAGAGTTAATAGGTATCTTCTAGGTAAGCGTGCAACACCGTAGACTGCAGTGCAGCTTAACATCAGGCTAGCTGTAGTCAAACGCTAACCTATCAAGGATAAAAAAATAATAATCTCCCGTGAATGATTGAAATCACGGTAGTTAATGTATTTAAACAATAGCTACCATGATTTCATGCACATAGCCTTAGTTGTTTAAGCATGAAGAGATAACAAATATACATACAACTAGCTGACCCGGCAAACGTTTTTTTACCTTAATAAAAAAATAAAATCTAAATATACAGTAGCCGATTCTCAGACCTTCTAAATACGCATATAAAATTTGGAAAAAATCGGTCAAGCCGTTTCGGAGGAGTACGGTAACAAACACTGTGACACGGAAATTTTATATATAAGATAATTGACCACTAATATTTAGTTTTATTAAATTTTATAATTTAATTTGATGGCTAATATACATTTATATATTTTGTGAAAATTTTAAGTGTCTACCAGCTACCGTTATTGATATATAGCAAAAAAATACCCCCCTTTATATCTTAGTATTTTTTTATTTTTAATATTTGTTGTTATAGCGGCACGTGAAATAAATATCTTGTGAAAGTTTCAGCTTTCTAGTTATAACGGTTTATGAGAGAGACAGACAGACAGCAGTCTTAGTAATAAGGTCCCGTTTTTACCTTTTAGCTACGGAATCCTAAAAACTATCGCCTTTATAATTTAAGTAAGATATTTTTACCTATTTTCTGAGTATTTGAGGTATCTACTTTCAATATATCCTTCATGGCGTGAATAATATTCGACGTCGAAGTATAAACGTTTTACATAACAATAGCGTCTACTAACATTATACTTTGTCTAGTCTCACAAAATTCGCTCTAACATTTAAACAATTACTAAAATATAAGCAGCTATAACCTTGTGTTGCTAATTGGAATGAAGTTCCTTATCGCGCGTTGTGAAAGGGAGCTAAACGGAAAAAAAATCTTACGAAAAGTTGTCACGACACTTTTTGCTATAGTAAGCTATTGTAAGCTATGCGGCGTGCGCATGTCTCTCTCTCTCTCTCTCTCTCTCTCTCTCTCTTATAGGAAACAAGTCAGATATTTTCATTTGTATTTCGCATTGAACAGTGTGGTGTCGCGACGATTATTTTTGTTGAGTGTATACAGGGTTTTTTGTAAATAACCATCCGGGTGTCCCTTGATACCTCTAAATCGTGACAACGTCTTAAATTAGGTTGCGGCTGGGAGTCACTTATGAAAAAGTGTAACGCCCGGTAACGTTACGATGAGTCACCGAACGAGAGAGAGGCCCGCCGAATGCCTTGCGTCTCTCTCCCACTCAACTATGATCGGTCTGCCGCGCGCGCAGCACGCGGCAGACGTTGTCACGTAAAATCTTCGCCCGTAAAACCGACTTTACAGGCAACCATTTTTTTTTTTGATAATCCTTTACAGTTTTATCAATAATTATCTTGTAACCCGGAAGAAAACGTTTGTAACGTGAAGGCAGCCATTTGTGGCACTAACTTTAATTTCATACTGTCATGTGCTGTCTTAGTGTACTAAAAAATATATAATAACTAGCTGACCCGGCAAACGTTCTTTTGCCTCACTTAGGGGCATGAAAAATAGATAGTAGCCGATTCTCAGACCTACTGAATACCTACGCATATAAAATTTGGTAAACATCGGTCAAGCCGTTTCGGAGGAGTACGGTAACTAACATTGTGACATGGAAATTTTATATATTAGAAGATTAACTCAAACAGTTCAATCTCATTTCTTCATGTTGGTCTCGTGTAAATCAAATTAATCAACAAAACATTTGAAGTTTCTTATCCTCTCACTTGTATAACCAAATGTGTGTGAGCAAGGTGCAACGAACTTTCAAATGTTTCCTTTATTGACGCAAAATATACAACTTGTTGAGACTTACAATATTGTGTCATTTATGTCCATCCTAGTATTATTAAGCAAGAGTGACAAGATTAGTATGTGTGCACTGTATGACGTCACTGTCCCCTTAGCCGTGTGTATGTGTGCACTGTATGACGTCACTGTCCCCTTTGCAGTGTGTATGTGTGCACTATATGACGTCACTGTCCCCTATGCAGTGTGTATGTGTGCACTGTATGACGTCACTGACCCCTTAACCGTGTGTATGTGTGCACTGTATGACGTCACTGACCCCTTAGCAGTGTGTATGTGTGCACTGTATGACGTCACTGACCCCTGAGCCGTGTGTATGTGTGCACTGTATGACGTCACTGACCCCTTAGCAGTGTGTATGTGAGCACTCTATGACGTCACTGTCCCCTTAACCGTGTGTATGTGTGCACTGTATGACGTCACTGACCCCTTAGCAGTGTGTATGTGAGCACTCTATGACGTCACTGACCCCTTAGCCGTGTGTATGTGTGCACTGTATGACGTCACTGGCCCCTTAGCAGTGTGTATGTGAGCACTCTATGACGTCACTGTCCCCTTAACCGTGTGTATGTGTGCACTGTATGACGTCACTGACCCCTTAGCAGTGTGTATGTGAGCACTCTATGACGTCACTGACCCCTTAACCGTGTGTATGTGTGCACTGTATGACGTCACTGACCCCTTAGCAGTGTGTATGTGTGCACTGTATGACGTCACTGACCCCTTAGCCGTGTGTATGTGTGCACTGTATGACGTCACTGGCCCCTTAGCAGTGTGTATGTGAGCACTCTATGACGTCACTGTCCCCTTAACCGTGTGTATGTGTGCACTGTATGACGTCACTGACCCCTTAGCAGTGTGTATGTGTGCACTCTATGACGTCACTGTCCCCTTAGCCGTGTGTATGTGTGCACTGTATGACGTCACTGACCCCTTAGCCGTGTGTATGTGTGCACTGTATGACGTCACTGACCCCTTAGCCGTGTGTATGTGTGCACTGTATGACGTCACTGTCCCCTTAGCCGTGTGTATGTGTGCACTGTATGACGTCACTGTCCCCTTAGCAGTGTGTATGTGTGCACTGTATGTCGTCACTCCCCCCGCAGGAAGGGGTGCTGCAGGGCGAGCGTGGCGGAGGGGCGGCGCGCGGGGTCGGGCTCCAGCAGGCTGGTGGCGAGCGAGAAGGCCGAGTCGGGGAAGCCGGCCACCGCGGGGGCGGGCGGCGCGCCCTCCACGCGGCACACGCAGCCGCCCGCGCAGCGCTCGCACGACCCTGGGTACATCATCATTATCATCAGGACTGGTTTTTTCAGTTTAGAATAGACATATGGCAAGATATACACAACTACAGTGTTAACTCTAAATAACGACACCGAAGGGACTGTGCATTTTATGGCGTGGTTGACTTCCTCGTTAGCGTAAAGGTTTCCATGCCGGACTGCTAATCAGAAGGTTCCGGGTTCGATTCCCGGCCCGGTCAACATCTTTGTGTTTAACTAAATTTGTTGGCTGTGGGTCTGGGTATTAAATATGTATGTATTTATATATAATATGTATGTATATGTAGTATATCAGTTGTGTTAGCAACCATAATACGAACTAGAAATGGTTCAGTATGGGGCTAACCAGCCGTGTGTGAAATGTGTCCTAATAGAGAGTGGTCGTTAAATGGAGAGAATATATTCATCATTGTATGGAATACAAGCTAAACCAACTAAAGCCAATTGATTTCGACGCTTTAGAGTTTGTCGTTAAATCGAGTGACATTACATGAAGTTTACACTGCATATAGAACAACTCCAACATATTTTATGGAAATAGCTGGCCTAGGACCAAAAATCGCGATAGTCATTGGGGGAAACGTTCGCCCAACAGAGGGACATTATAGGTTAGATATAAAAACCCAAATCCTGATAGCTTTTACATATAAAATTGTTTCTGAGGATAAAGGTAGATTTTCAATTTTCAACTTGGGCCATAGTTGCGACAAAAGCGGAGGATTAGTAGCGGTATTTTCTTGGATACAAGCACGTAAAAGTCATTGAATCATCCAGATTAAGCCGCAGGCGATGCGAACTGTCTTTGAAAAGTTTTCCCCTGGGGGATTATCAAATAATAATAATAAAGTAACTAGTCAAATGCAAGTAGGGCTCGCGCATGAAGGGTATCGTACCATTGTTGTATGGGAGCCCCGCTTATATATTTATACTAGCTGACCCGGCAAACGTTGTTTTGCCTTAATAAATAAAATTTAAAAAAAAACTAAATATACAGTAGCCGATTCTCAGACCTACTGAATACGCATATAAAATTTGGAAAAAATCGGTCAAGCCGTTTCGGAGGAGTACGGTAACAAACACTGTGACACGGAAATTTTATATATAAGATTTTACAGTTTTATTTCAAAAGTTATAAACATTTATATATTCTGTGAAAATGACAAGTGTCTACCTGTTACCGTTATTAAAATATAGCAAAAAATAAGCAAACGTTTATTGTATGGGGATCCCCTTCAATATTTTTTAAAAATTCAAATTCAAATTATCATTTATTTCAGACAAGGTCCATACAGAAAATAATAAAAACATTTCATAATCAAAACAACACAAATTTTGGTCATCGGATACAAATATTAAATGTCATAAAATAAAATAATAGTAATAATTAGCAAATATTGAAGATAATTAAAATAGTTAATTAATGAAAAGTTAAATAAATGAAATTGAATTATTTTATTTTAGTATTTGTTTTCAAAGCGGCACAGGAAATACAGCTTTCTAGCTATCACGGTTTCTGAGTTACAGCCTGGAGACAGACAGACAGTGGAGGCTTGATAATAGGGTCCCGGTTTTTCTCTTACGTATAGAGTCCTATAAGTAGCAGAAAGACCTAAAAATTAGACATGCGTAGTTCACGAATGAATCCTTCAAATGAAGTACTTCAGTGATTTGTATCTTTCACTCTCTAGTTCAATAACATTTCAATTAGTTCTTAGTTCACTAGTTCTTTCATCCGTTTAAGAACGACTCGAGACTCGAATGAAAACATCGGGAGTATTCGGGACTATCGATGGCTGTCCCGCTCTGTTGTACGTATGGATATGATACATGATAGCCTATTTCACTCACTCGGCGAATGTGACTGACCAGGCAAATTTAAACTTTATTCCAAGGTGACAGAGATACAATACCCTGAATGAAATCATCATCATCATTATCAGCCCGTAGTCGCCCACTGCTGAGCATAGGCCTCTCTTCTTGTACGCCAGTCATCTCGGTTTTGTGCTGCTCTCATCCATGTCCTGCCTGTGGTGTTGCGGATGTCGTCGACCCAGCGTGTTAATGGTCGACCGACGCTTCTTTTGCCTGTCATAGGCCTCCAGAATGAAATAGTGAAAGAAAACTAGTACTGAACTAAATGAACTACTGAACTAAAAGAAAGATTTAGTTCACTGATATAAAAAGATATGTACATGTCTTTTCATTTTAGTGACACATTCTGCGCATGTCCACTAAAAATAGTAGTAGTGTGCGGGTACTGACCGGTGTCCCCGGGGTAGGGCAGGCGGCGCAGGCGCGCGGCCAGCCGGCGCAGGCAGAGCGCGGGCCGCGGCGCCGACACCACCAGCCGCCGGCCCAGCGCCGCCGCCGCGCGACGCAGCGCGCGCGTGCCTGCACCAAAAAACAACAATATTTTAGCTACTTGTTGTTAAAACTGGTCTTGTTAATTGAAACAGTTATTACAGGAACATAATTCATTGAATAGGCTCCAAAACTATTGAAGCGATTTGAAAAATTCTTTACTCGCGCGCGGGGCGCGGGCGCAGCCGCGCAATATGCACCATGCCAGTGTGCGCGCGGATCGTGTCGGTGAAAATCCGTGTGAAGCTCGTCCCCGATAATAACGCTCGTAATGCGTCCCAACCTGGTGGACGTGTATCCAACGTTTTCGTTAGTGTGACCGTTTGTTCTTGCAAATACATATATCATCACAAGCAGTCCACTTTACGTTCCCACTAGGAGAAGTTCCACTAGGTGAAGGTTCCTTCACGAGAAGAGAGACGTAAGCCATAATCAGTTGGCCAAGTGCAGGTTGACGGATGACACACATGCCGGTGTCCTCACGATATTTTCCTTCACCGTAAATCGAGTGCAAATCCACAAAATAACTTGAAAAACAAGTCATTGGTGTAGGGATTCGGGATCGATCCAGGGGCCGTCTGATAGTAAAGCAAACGTTTCTACCACCGAGCCACACTTGATAAAAAAAAGCGAGTGTGACAAATATATGATTTACTCTATTTTTAATTTTAACCGTTCGTATGTTGAATAACATTAGCCCATTTTGTATTATCTATTGAAAATAAGTCAAGTCCCAAGTTTTAGTTTGACCCACACCGGCTCCCGGTATGTCAACAGATGCGGCGAAAATGTGTTTATACCGGGAGCCGGTGTTTCAACATGCAAGTGGTTAAAGATTTTATTTAAATGTGAATATGAATTGGCAAAATGGTGGGAACAAGATCCAGAGGTCGAAGCCCAACAAGATGATCCGATCAGGTGGCTGAACACACTGGCTCGAAAGCAAGTGTAGCCATCCATCGGTCCGCACCAGTATAGCAAACTTATTCTGGACTGGGTCACTGGCGGGTCCAAAGAAAACACCCTTTCATAACGTAGATTCTTCGAACTTTATTCGTAGTTGCCGATTCGTCTTTGAGCAAATACACTTAATTCTACCGGGCGGGTTTCTTAAATACTAACACAATGACAAACTAACGGTACCCGCCCGGGAAGCTAATAAAAACATAAACATTAAAATTGCGTACCCATGGGAAAGCTTGCCTGCTGCCTGACCAACCCTAACGGTACATTCAAAACAATACTGGCCGGCGGCCGAGGGTGGATAGCGGGATAACCTAACGGTAATAACTGCACAGGCATGCGCTTTCTCCATGGGAATGCATCATTGTACAATGTTCGTAAAATAATATTAATGCTAAGCCGCGTCTATACTTTGCCTAGCTCTAGCTTCGTCGTTCCAGTTGCTCGTCGCTAACACCGCGGATCGACATAACTGGCGACACATTGTCCATAAGGTGGCGGGTCGGGGTCATCACGATGCTCAGCACTGAGCTACCGTCTAGAGGAGGATGAATGAGAAGTGTATGTACTTACCGAGCAGGTCAGCGAGCTCGGCGAGCGCGGAGAGGTCGTCCCCGGCGCGCAGGAAGGGGTAGCGCGCCGTGAGCAGCGCGCACAGCACCACGCCCGCCGCCCACACGTCCACCGCCGTGCTCTGACCGCACACCTGACGAAGACAACATATTTTAGTCACTGTTTTTATTCGATAAATTAATTTATGAGATTGCCTCTTGCAGAGTCTTCATTTGTGTATAGAAATCAATCATATAATATGTTAGAGGAATGTTTTATTTTAATTCTTTTTTTTTTTTTTACAAATTCACACACGGCTGGTGAGCCCCATACTGAACCATTTCTAGTTCGTATTATGGTTGCTAACACAACTGATATACTACATATACATACATACATACATTTTATAGATAAATACATATTTAACACCCAGACCCACAGCCAACAAATTTAGTTAATCACAAAGATGTTGACCGGGCCGGGAATCGAACCCGGAACCTTCTGATTAGCAGTCCGGCATGGTAACCTTTACGCTAACGAGGTCGTCAAATGAACGAATGAAGTTGTTTCCTATTTGTCAGTAGTGCGTTCACTCGCGGTTTGACTTGAATGTGCTTCAGTCTGCCACGAAACAGCGCCTGCGCCATTTGTGCGCACTGACAATATTAAAACCCATAATGGCAGACAACGACGATGACCACGCTGATTCTAATCTAATTGAATCCGCGACATATATATAGTATTTATTTATAATTAATTGAAGTAGTTTTTAAGGATAATTTGTATGTATATTTTGACGTGCCTATTATTACGAAATGTGATAAGGTTAATAAATATCTATGATTTCTATGATTTCAACAACTATCACAATGAACATGAAAAAATTGGCCAAGTGGTATATCTATACTATAAGACTCTTTGTCCTGACTCATTCATCTATAGACAACGCACAGCCCAAACGGCTGGTCCTAGGGTTATGAAATTTAGAGGGTGTATTTGTTTTAGTGCGTAGACGCGTACTAAGAACGGATTTTTGGAAATTCCACCCCTAAGCGGGTGAAAAGGGGTAAAACACTTTGTATGAAACTTCTTTGTTTTTGAACTTCCAGCAATGAAATTTGGAACATGTATAGTTTAAGTAAAATTAAAAATAATGGTATCAAATTTTTTTGCCAGGGATGAACTAAGGGTTTGTAATGGGGGGTGAAAGTTTGTATGGAAAATTCTTTATTTATCAAGTCAAAGTCTTGAAAGTTGTTATGGTAGTAGTTTATTAAATGGTCAAATTAAAATTTGAAAAAAAATTGCCAGGGGTGGGTGCATTAAGGGGGATGCCATGGGGGTTTAAAGTTAAAAATGAAAGTTTTGTGTTTTTGAACTTAGAGGTGTACAATTTGGAGTGTGTATATATTTTAGTACTTAAACGTGTACTAAGAATAAATTTTTGGAAATTCTACCCTTAAGGGGGTGAAAGGGGGTAGAACAGTTTATATGAAACTTCTTTGTTTTTGAACTTACAGCAATGAAATTTGGAATATGTATAGTTTATGTAAAATTAAAAACAATGGTATCAAGTTTTTTTGCCAGGGGTGAACTAAGGGTTTGTAATGGGGGGTGAAAGTTTGTATGGAAAATTCTTTATTTATCAAGTTAAAGTCTTGAAAGTTGTTATGGTAGTATATTATTAAATGGTTATTTTTTGCCAGGGGTACATTAAGGGGGATGCCATTGGGGTTGAAAGTTAAAAATGAAAGTTTTGTGTTTTTGAACTTAGAGGTGTAAAATTTGGAGTGTGTATATATTTTAGTACTTTTAAAGTGTACCAAGAATAGATTTTTGGAAATTCTACCCTTAAGGGGGTGAAAGGGGGTAAATCAGTTTGTATGAAACTTCTATGTTTTTGAACTTCTAGCAATGGTATTTGGAATATGTATAGTTTATGTAAAATTAAAAATAATGGTACCAAGTTTTTTTGACAGGAATGAACTTAGGGTTTGTAGGGGAGAGGGGGGAGGGTGAAAGTTTGTTTGGAAAATTCTTTATTTATTAAGTTAAACACTTGAAAGTTTTTGTGGTTGTAGTTTATATGGTGGTTAAAATAAATTTGTAAAAAATATTTGCCAGGAGTGCATTAAGGTATGCCATTGGGGTTTAAAGTTCAAAGGGAAAGTTTTGTGTTTTTGAAATTAAATACTTCTGAATTGGAATTTAAGTATGTGATCCACTTGGTGGTATGGTTCGCGTATTCTAATTATTTAAATTAAGAAAATGGCTTGGAGAACACGATCTAATCTTTCGCATCATCACCAAAGTAGCTAAAAACAGAGGTTAAGATTTCGAATAATAATCGAACTCATTTTGATATCGTAGCAATGTAATGTTTATATAAAATTGGCACGGGAATGGGATACATTAGAATTTTTCCAAAGGTTACGCGAAAAGCGACCTACACGCGGGCGGAGCCGCGGGCAACCTCTAGTAATTAATATAACCACTGCTAACTCTAGTAATATAATATCAATACAATAGTATATAATATGAATCAAATGTCAATTTTCAATTCTAGATAATCATTTATATTATAAATTATATGTAAGTATATGTAGTAAATCAGTTGTATTGGCTACCATAACACAAACTAGAAATGGTACAGTATGGGGCTCACCAGTCGTGTGTGAAATGTGTAATGTATATTTTATACCTTGAGCAGCACTTCAGGCGGGCGGTACCCCTGTGTGCCGGCGCGGGGCGCGCGCGCCGCGGGTCTGGTCGCGCATGCTGAGCACACGCCGCCGCGGTCTGCGCAGGCGCAGGGCTCCGCGCGCGCCCCGCCCCCCGCCACCGGCCCCGCGCCGCCCGCCGCCCCGGGAGGAGGGTCGTGCGCGCGCGTGCGGGACGACACGCTCAGATCTAGCGCCATGCGCTTCGCCTCCGGCGTGAGGTCGTCCTGGTAAAAAAATCACTCGTTATATCGCTAGCAGTCGAAATATACTTATTACTAGTATTATTAATAACTAGCAGCCAGTTCCGGCTTCGCACGAGCTATAAAATAATCCAAGTTGCAAAGAGAAACAAAATATAGCCCATGTTACTCGGGGATAATGTACCTTTTTTTTTAATGATTGATAAGCTCACGTTTGACCGCAGCTAGCCTGATGTTAAGCTTGACTGTGGTCTAAGATGTATCACGCTTGTCTAGAAGGAACCTCTTTACTCTATATTTGAAGACCCCCAAATTGTACTTTGCACAGTTTATATAGCTGATTCGTTTTGAGTAAGGCCGCTGAGATTATTCCATGGACCCCAACCTAGGCGTGAGCCTGTGTCTTGGCGATCCATATTTCCTCAGGTACCTTATCTGAAGTTCACGCGCTTGTTATACAGAATTGTTTTCTTACACCATGTATATAATAGTAATAAACTGATTTAGTATGTGAGCTTAGTGAGCATTGAAATGAAATGAAATGAAATGAAATGAAATGAAATGAAATGAAATAATTTTATTTGCGTAGCCACAGGTAATATAAAAACATGGAAAATAATATAAAATGTCCCTTGTAGGCTACCGCATATGCGGTGTGCAAAAGGTCAATTAATTAGTTAGGTAATTTATGAGTTAATTGTACTCCACTATTATTTTACAGCTAAGCAATATTATTTAAGAGAAATGTCAAAAGATTATAAGTATACAATATCAAAAAAAAAAAGAAAAAAAATGTAAATACAATATCAAAAAAAAACTAGCTAACTGGGTTGGCACGTCGACCCGAATCGGATCTTGGCCTCCGATACTAATAGACGCCACTGTTCTCGGTCCTGTGCCTTCTCCTGCCACTGTGTGACCTGAAGATTGCGCAGGTCTTCCTCCACTTGGTCTATCCAGCGATACCTGGGTCGTCCAACCGGTAGACGACCGCTCGCTCGTCCCAGGTGAGCTCGTGCAGTGAAAAAAAAAAATAATAATAATGTCAATAATAATAATATGTCAAGGTTTTATATAATGTCAAAGTTATAGTATTTACAAATAGTTATCAATTGTTTTATAAAATGTCATTATGAAACGAATTATATAATAATGTATATCAGTTAAATTTTAATTTCAAATTTTAAATACAATTAGCTTTTACATTTCATATAATTATCCAAATCATAATAACATTTTTTTAATAAATAGTCATTTAATTCTTTTTTAAATGCACGAAATGGTAGCTTCTTGAGTGCCTCGGGTAGTTTATTATAGATACTAATAGCCATGCAGTATACATTTTGTTTACTTAGTTGTAGCCTAAAATTTGGAAATGCAAGTTTGTCTGTTCTATATGATGCGTCAATTTTCCTTCTATTTGAGGTTTCGAAGCAACTATGTTTATTATTAACTACAAATATACACATTTCTTTAATGTACATACAAGGCAGTGGTAAGATTTTGAGTTTTTGAAATAGTGGTCTACATGATACCTTATTTGAATTTATGCCACAGATAGCTCTTATGCATTTCTTCTGAATTTTAAATACCTTATCAATGTTTACAGAGTTACCATATATAATGATCCCATAATTTAGCACCGATGACACATACCCATGATAGGCACTTAATGCTGCTTTTTCAGATGCCACTTGTCTAAGCCTTTTGAGTGCAAATACAAATCTGAGAATCTTTTCTCGTATCATATCACAGTGAGCTTTCCAATTCAAATGCTCATCAATTTGGATACCTAAGAACTTTGTACAGCTTACTAAATTAATTTGGTCATTATTATAAGAAATATTGAGATTAAGTGTACTAGTTTTATAAGTTTTAAATTGCATTACATTTGTTTTAGAAATATTAACTCTAAGACCGTTTTTATCAAGCCAAGCTATAATGTCACTTATTGTATTATTTATGTCATACTGTAAATTAATGTTTTTACTACCTTTTATTAATACAGTTGTGTCATCAGCAAATAGTATGCATTTGTGAGTCGTTATGTTAGGTAAGTCATTTATATATAAAAGAAATAGAAGGGGGCCCAGTATACTACCCTGGGGCACACCACTTCTGTTTACTCTATATTCCGACCTATATACTTGTTTCTCAGTAGAATTTAATTTAACAATTTCAGTGCATTGTTTCCGGTTATTTAGATATGTTTCGATCCAGTTAAGAGCGGTCCCTCGTATGCCATATTTCTCTAGTTTTATTAATAAATTTCTGTGATTGACATAATCGAATGCTTTGCTCATATCAAGAAAGGCTGAGACAATTGGCGTTTTGTCATTAAGACATACTGTAATTGTTTTTACAAGATGAAAGCACGCTAGCGTGGTTGAACTTTTTTTCCGAAATCCGAATTGTTCCGATTTCAAAATTTTGTTTATTTCTAGAAATTTATAGATTCTGTTATACATTGCTTTTTCTATTACTTTCGATAATATTGGAATGAGTGTAATGGGACGGTAATTATTCATATCTGTGTCATCTCCCTTTTTGAAAATAGGTTTTACAACTGATAACTTAAGTTTTGTTGGGAAAATACCTTGTTCAAATGAGAGATTTATTATATAGCTAAGGACATGGCTCAAATATGGGGCGCACAATTTAACCATTTTCGTGCTAATTCCATCATACCCCACTGATTGACTATTATTTAGTGACATAATTATCCTGAATATTTCTTTAGGATCAGTGGGTGACAAAAATATGCTCTTTTCTTGTGCCTCAAAGTTAGGTTTAGGTAACAATGTGTTTTGGCTTGATGTTAAGTCAATGAAGAAGTTATTAAATGCAGTGCTTATCTCTTTAGGATCACTTATGTCAGTCTTGTTTATTGTTATTCTATCAATGTCATTTAATGAAGTTGTATTATTTGTATTGTTTTTTATAATTTGCCAAGTGGCTCTACATTTATTTTCATTGTTCTGTATAAATTTGTTGTTGTGTATGATTTGTGATTTTTTAAGACATGTTTTTAGCAATTTATTATATTTGGCATATTTTGACATAGAGTCCGATCTGTTTTCTTTTGCTTTAATATAATGTAAGTGTAATTTTCTTTTAGTGCGACAAGATTTTTTAAGCCCTTTAGTTAGCCACTGTATATTATTTAGTCTATTTTGTTTTTTAATTCGTATGAATGGGAAACACAAGTTATAGAAAAGACTGAAGAGTGTATGGAATGAGTCAAAAGCTTGTTCGAGGTTAGTACTATGTTACTTATATGGCTAATATGTGTGTGTATGTGTGTGCGTGTTTGTGTGTGTGTGTGTTTGTGTGGGTGTGTGTGTTTGTATGTGTGTGTGTATGTGTCGATCAAGCTAAGTACCTCTTTCTTCTCGGGAAGCTTCCCAACGGTGAAATATTTTTTCAAATCAGTCCAGTAGTTTCAGAGTCTGTTCGAGTCAATCAAAATATCAAACTTTCCTCTTTATTATATTGGCAGAGATTCACAATACCAACAAGTACTGAATAAAATGTGTACATTATGTAGAAGCAACTCACCTCGTCCCGCGGACGCTTGCGCAGGTGCGTGGAGTGCGCCGGCGGAGGCGCGGGGGGCTCTGCCGCCGGACAGATGCGCTGCGCCAGGCCGAAGTCTACCAGCAAGTACCTGCCGAATATATACGTATTATAATAAATATTCTTTTCATTACTAATACTCTGAAAGTAGGTCTGAAGTTGCCTGAGGAGCGGGATGAAAGTAATACATTGTATCTCTAGGGAGAATCGCTTTGCCACTGACAGCTGTCAAATTATTTAAAAAATAGTACAGTTTAAAAAAGGTTTTACTTTCTATCAGCCATGACGTAAAATTTAAATGACTTAAAGCTAAGTATTGATTAAATCATATATTATATATTTTAAGGCTTTCCGAGCCCCATACTAAATGCTTCTCAGACTGGCAACCATTTCCTCTAAGATTTTTAAATAGTAATCACTTAACATAAACTTAAAATGGTCTAATTGGGGCGCGAAATAGGTAATATTATACATTTTTTATCGCAAAACAGATATATCAGCGTGATTTTTTCCAGCAAAATACACATGTATGAGTGCAGTGCAACAACTTAGCTGTTCAGTTGACAGTGTCGCTAGTGGAGATTTGTTGCCACCTAAGAGTGCTGTCGAACTTGTAATTCCAATTTTGGCCACCTGAACAGCTAAGTTGGTGACATGTATACGTATACATTGTTAGTTTCCGTTTCCGTTAGTGTCATTCTCTCTGCCAAACATGAACCCAAGCTTACCATCCGTAGTAATAAATCAACAAAATTCCGATAGATGCCAGGATCAAAAAAAGTATTGTTAAAGAGTTTGATGAAATTTATTTATTATTTTTAAATAAATTATTGCTATTTTTATATTAAGTATCATAATAGAATTAAAAATTTAAAATATGTATAATTTTGTTTGATTATTTGAATGAAATTTAGTTATGTCAATGTCAGTTTGTCATATTTGACATACTTAAAAAAACGTATTTATATTGCAGCAATAATTTTTAGGGTTAGGTACCCTAAGAATGAAATTAATATACTACTGCGATCTTTTCTGTACTTAAAAGATAAAAACGAATGCCTTTTACAAAATATTCGTTGTGTCTTTCTGTCACCAGGCTGTTTCTTATACACTTTGATAGCTGAAAATTTCACAAATTATTTGTTTCCGTTGCCGTTATAACCCAAGAGTATACAAGTACTAGATACGCTATAACAAAAAATACTAAAAACAGAAAATATACAAATATAAAGGGTGGATGACACGTTTTTAAAGTGTCCCTTAAAATACGTGTTATATTTTGTATTCTTGCTTAATATCAATAACGATAACAGGACACTAAAGAATTCTAAAGAATATTAAGCTACATATTACCTCTTTTTACTCTATCTTTACAATGACACTTGGTAGATTCTTTAATGAATTCTCTCTTTCTTTCTTTCTTTCAAAATAAAACGAATGTTTGATATGGGGCAAAAAACATGTTTTTTGTATAAACATGTTTTTTTGCCATATTTTTATAATGGTACGGAACCCTTCACGCGCGAGCCCGGTTCGTACTTGGCCAATTATATACATTTTTTATACTTACGTCTTTTGTTTACCTATCAATATCTTTATCAATTTCATAATTACAAAAGGCTTGTTTGTTTGTTTGTTTGGATGTTTTTATGTTTGTTTGACGCAAATAGGCTCCGAAACTATTGGACTAAAATTAAAAATTCTTACACCGTTAGGAAGCTACATTATCCCCAAATGACATAAGCATTATATTTTGTTGCAAAGGGTAATAAATTCTTATAATACTCCAGTAATGTAACACAAGGTATAAAAAAGAGTAAAAAAATTGTTTCATGGCATGCATTATGAAAAGTTAGTTGTGGCGGGTGTCGTTTAGTATGTCTTGAGAGCAGCGGAACCCATAAATACAAAAAAAACTTTAATCTATGTCAAAATTATAATGCGATAAAATTTAAATGTTTGTTTGTAACGAATAAGAACGACTTTCAAACATATCTCCTAGAATTAAATTTTTTTTATGCCCGTGCTAAGCCGGGACGGGCCACTAGTGTATAATTATATCAACGATACAATATGTAAACTGCCAGATGTACATTTATTATAACTAAGATTTCGACAGGCCTCTTACCTTAGAATAATAATAACAGTTTTTTTTATTTCAAATGTAGCTAAAATTGTATCCATAGTCTAATAAATATAAATTCCCTGATAATATGTAATTATTTACTTTTCTGATCATTAGACTTGAAGCTGATAAGATAGAGTAAAAATTAGATTTTATCAATAAAAGGTCTCAGGATACGTAGCTTTATCAGATTTTGGCATCCCACGCACGCACTGTATGTAGAAGGTACATATGTGTCTAGCTCCGGTTTTGATGTTCTTAGCTATGTTTGATGGTATTCGGATGTCCGCGAATACAAAATATTGGATATGATATTATTCGCAACTTTCCCAAATGAAAGGGCTTACATTTTGGAATCATGCGAAAAATACAACTGTTTCATGCAATATGTTAGATGATTCGTGAGAAAAGTTTTTTCTTGTTACTAATATCATGTACCCTATAGATTTTTACTTTTCTAATTTCGTTTGAGGTTTGAAGGTATGCGCTATGAATATTAACATACACGAAAACGAAACCTATTGAAAATATTCTCTTTCTCATAATTTTCCTTCAAAAAAAAAGAGTTTCAAACAAAATAAAATAGCAAGAACAATTCATGAGATTCGAACCATGGTCAATTCAAATCATAAAATATTTCATGTTCCAAAAGTGCTTCCTCCACGAACGAGCTAATATAATCGACAATTAAGCGTTCGAAATTGGCATCCATATTCAAATATGCTGAAGTTCAAGTGACAAAAAAAAATTGTCAATGCTAGTGTGAGTGTAGCCGCATCGTCACAGAATAGATGATAGTAGATATGGGTTTTATATGGCTTTTTGTAAATTTTTGCTATTAACGCTTAATATATGTTGTTTTGTGATGAGCCTTAAAAATAATACATTAACAGTAGATTTCGCGAACCGATTCTGAAGTTACAAAAGAAATTACTTGGGCTGCTGGGATGAATATAACTAACTTATACCTATTTAACGCCATCTAGCGGCATATGAGCACTTGCAGCATGCTAGCGAACAACCTTAAATAACATTATTATAATTTTGCTTCAACAATATCTTTAAAATTACTTAGATTTGGGCAAAATATATACTATTTTTGCAATGATGAAAATATTGGCTGAATAGTTCATTTGATTCTGATATGAATTTAAAGCCTGATATAAAGAGAAGACGCTAAAGTGGTAGTGCAAATCAAATAAATAAATAAATAAATAAAACAAATATACCTAAAATCGTATGACAATTTTATGAAATGGCGCGCTAAGAAAGTAAGAAAACAAATTTTATAATCTAGCGGTTTTCAAGGTAAGAGTGAAGCGGTTTCTTCTGGGAAAGCGCGCTCCACCTTAGATCGCAATATCGCTTACCAGTACTAGTTACCTATGAGTAAAAAAAAATAGTTAAAGTGGGTCGGCGCGGCACAGTATAATATTCGGCAAACATCTTGAGCAATGACCTTGAGTACGCAGTAGACGATTTTAAGGTATCATTGGTGGTAGGAGAGGTGCGCGGGGGCATTCTGTCGGCACGCGGCCCCGCGATTGGCCGATCAGTTTGCCGCTGTCCCCCGCGCCGCGCGTTCGTCCCGCTAGCATCTGTACTGGCATCGATTACACTTGCGTGCAGTTTGAATAGCCTATTTCGAGTTAAGAAGTTTTGTTGTTAAAGTTTTATATTAATTTATATTATTGTTACTTTGTTTTTTGTTATATTGTGTTTATACCTATACCATAAAACTTTTCTGACTATGCCGCGAAAACATAACACAGTTCTGAAGAGACAAGCTAGAAAAATGGTGTATGATGTGTATTGCTTCCTTAAACAGGAATCTACAAAACAAATGTAAACTATAAAAAAGACTGCAGAAGCAACTAAAACGTCTGTTAGTACCGTAAAACGAATAGTAAAAGAAAGCAAAGACTCGGAGTTGCTTACCGTATTTAGGACACCAGGCAAAAAAAGATGATACCTCAGATGATGATGAAGATGATGGCAGCGACGATGCTAATGATTTATTGACCCCCAGTACTAGTGCTTCTGCTAGTTTCGACCTAGTAGAAGGAGTATCGTTTCTTCCTCAAGATTAAATTGTAATTGTTTAATAATTTCATGTTGTAAAATTAATATTTTTTGCATATAAATTTTGTTTTTACGGATAATGTTTCACAATATTATTTTTTTTATGTTTCTATTGGTATCAACAATGACCAATAAAATATGTCCGGAAGTGTACATGCGCGGACTTACCCCCTCTACGTCGACTTTTGCTCAAGTTATTTGCCGGCCACTATACCTGCGGTTCTCGCGGTCGTAGAGGAAGTTGGAGGGCTTGACGTCGCGGTGTATGACGCCGAACGAGTGCACGTGCTGCAGCGCCGTCAGCAGCGCGCGCATGTACTCGCGCACCTCCGCGCCCTCCATCGAGCCCACGTACTCCTGCAGACACAACACGCGTCACAACCCAGCAGGGATCACAATACTGGAGAGAGATTGTTGAGTTGGATTACTGTTTCCCATGTGTAAGATTCCTCCTCCAGTAGTGCTAGTTAATTGCCTGTTATAGATCCCAATCTTGTATTTTTACACGCTATATATTAGCTTCACCTGTATGTTTGTATGTTTGTTTGTAACCGACTTCTTTGGGCGCGATTTTGACCCACTTTAAACGGCCAGATTTCGTTTAAACTTTGTAGATTTATTAAGGGCCAATGACAATACACTAATTTGATAAAATTAATAATTTTTTTTGTATTTTTGTTTTGTATGTTTGTTTGTAACCGACTTCTTTGGGCGCGATTTTGACCCACTTAAAACGGCCAGATAAGCGTGTTTTTTTAGTTTTTTTTTTTAACTATTATTATTTATGTAATTACTTTATGTAAGTACACAATAAACTTTTTTCTTTCTTTCTTTCTAAACACCCACAGCTTTTATCCAACTCAACAATCATTTATTGCTCTACTTTTACAAAATATGTTATTCTGATCATTGTACTGGCTTACTTTAACGTTCGATCGACTCCTCTTTTCCTAGCATGGATTCTGGATCTCTGTTCGGACAGTGTTGTCAGTCAACTATAAAAATATATCTTCTTTTTTTAAAGGTGGTGTTACCAGTCCTTATCTGCCAAAATACTACTAACTCCAAATAGTAGGAAAGAAAGATCAGGCTGTGGATATCTTAGGATAATACATAGGTACCTTACACATTACATTTGGTATACCCTTATTGAGTGATGATGGTCTGCCTTTTTTTTTTTATCCTTGATAGGTTAGCGTTTGACTACAGCTTGCCTGATGTTAAGCTGCACTGCAGTCTATGGTGTGGCACGCTTACCTAGAAGATACCTATTAACTCTACTTTTGAAGCCCCCCGGATGATACCTCTCAGGAAACAGAGACTCAGGTAGTGCCTCCATTTAGCAAAGGGATATCCCCCGAAAGATGTAAATAAATAATAATTAGCATACCTTACTGCTCCAGGCTATGTAATCCAACCAAGAGTGCAGGACAGAAATAAAACATGTGTGAGATAATCATCAACTTAAATTTAGATACTAGACATTTAAACAAATTATTATTAAATTTACCCTTCATTGAAAGAAGTATAAAGAATTGTCTATATGAATCTCTCTAATATTTGGTTTAAACTGAACTTGATAAAGAATGTAAGAAACCATTGCTATAGATGGATGTCACATGTGTTTGTAAAAGTATTTATTTATTTATTTGATTTATAGGCGAGCAAGCATTATGCTGATATGCCTATATCACACTGAATTGAAATTTAATTTTTAACAGATCACATAATGTCTACTGTTCAATGTCAATGTTTAAAGTTCACTAGTGCACTGATCACAGGTTAGCAAGAGGTTTTATTTGTTTTCTGTAACCAGCTATCAAGCCAGTTTTACCAAGTACCACAACTTGTATCAATAAAAGTACCAGAACATCAAAGTACCACAATGCCAGTGAGCCAACACCATGCTCCATTACTAAAAGGAGCTTGGATGGCTTGGATAAGCTGCTTGAGAGAAATGCACAAAATGCATCTTGTGGATCAGCAGTGCAAGTCTGACTCCCATCACTATACAATAAGAGTAAGACAAATTTCAAGCCAGTGTGACATAGGCACATCAGCATAATGCTGCTCGCCTATATATCAAATAAATAAACAAGTAAGAAAGTAAAGCACTTACGGAGAATTTCTTATGAGGTATGTACGGCATGATAAAAACAATGGTATCAAGATGTCGCAGGCACAGGTCCACTCCTATCACATGGTTCTTGCCCCTGGAATGTGACAATATACAGGTAGTTGAGTAAGGTTCTTACCCTCTTCTCTTGCTAATCTGTGATCAGTACACCAGTGCACTATAAACATTGACAATGAAGTGTTGACATTATGTAAATGTCTAAAATAAATTTTATACTTTATAATTATTATTATTTTTAAGGAATGCGCGAGGTTATCCCTTAATAGAACTACAATCTAGCCTACTAAGCTAATAAATAGTATTATTTTAACAAAAACTACTAATTACGTAAAGTCTCTTAGAATGTGCTCATTAGCACATTTCTTAATGTTTAACTTTATTTTAAACAACATTTAGTATGATATAGGTACATCAGCATAATGCTGCTCACCTATAAATCAAATAAATAAATAGTCTCAAAATGTCTTAAACAAAATCGGCATGTATGAATAATTTTTGTTAAGACCCTTGAGGCTACTTTGAACCCAGTTTAAAAAGATAATATCAATTAAGATTATAATATCCCTATACAAACTAGAGTTAATAATTTAACCCTATCAATCACTAAGTAGGTACTTAGTTAGTTGTTTTAATAGTTAGTTTGGAATATTGTAACTATGTTCTGGCAGTGTCCTACTTGGATTCTGCCAGGACACTGTATAGATTAATAAATAGAATATTTATTTGTTTGATTTATAGGCGTGCACCAATATGCTGATGTGCCTATATTACACTAAGTTGAAATTTTATTTGGAACAGTTCAGAAAAATGTCCACTGGCAATGTTTAAAAACCACTGGTGCACTGATTAGTAAGAGATTTTTCTTTTTCTGCAACCAGCTATCAAGTGAGTTTTTAAAGCTTTATTTTTCTTTAATATAAGAATAGTTAGTGTTACTTAGAATAAGCATCATTTATAGTATAATAAGCATGCTTTTATCTATTAGGTAACTTATTGAGTATAAGTATAAGCTTCCTTTAGATTTTCTTCTTCTATGTATGAGCTTAGTGGCCAAGCGAGTTTTTATGCCGCCAGAAGGCCTCTGACTTGGTTTTATGACTGCTTGTACTCAGACTAACCCATAACCCACAATTTTATGTGTCATCTGACCCACGGTAGCGCCCAGATGAATATGCCACTTGAAAAGCGACAGTTGTGTGCATGGTCACCCATCCAAACACCATCCGCAACAACCATTGCTTAGCTTCGATGATCACGTCAAATCACCTTAGCTATGCCACATTTCTTTAGATGAAAAAAGCAGGTATTTACCCAATATCTCTGAGACAGCGTAACTCATGCTCCACGCGCGCGGGGTGCGCCGTCGGCACGAGATGTTTGATGGCGAACCAGCGGCGCTGTGCTGGCGGCACTGCAGAGTGCGCGCGCAGAGACCCGAGGTACACTGAGCTGAATGTGCCCTCGCCAATCTTACGGTGAACCTCGAACACATTCTCCAGCTTTGGCAGCTTCTGTAGCAGCTCACCAATTTGCCGTTCTGAAAACATTATCATCATAGAATTAGTCGGTCTGTAATCTCTTGCTAACTTGTGATCAGTGCACCAGTGGCCTTTAAACACTGTCATTGAACAGTGAACATTATGTGAACCATTTAAAATAAGATATAGGCACATCAGCATAATGCTGCTCGACTATAAATCAAACAATTAATTAATCTCCATTGCCAAGTGTAATCTTCTCTTCTTAAATGTCATTAATTCTACTTTTAGACAAAGTATTGTTTCCCATGTTGTAAATCTAATGCTCATTGTTTGTCTCAAATATCAAATTATAACCTTCATCTATTTTAGGTTTGTGCTTAATGTGGGTTAAATAAAATGGGTTCTGAAAGAAGATACAGTAATAATTACGGATTTCTTGGGCTTTGCTGTGTGTAATTACAATGGGGTTCGAATGCAGTGTCTGAAAACAGCTTAACCACTTAATGGATCGTTTATTTCGTCGTAGCCTAACCTACAATGTTTACATGGATAAAGGTATTTTATATCACTTTGTAAGAGGGTTACAAGCTAATAAATCGAAAGCATCAGTCCCGTGTAATTCATTACAACTCACTTTCGACGTCATCCTTCGAGTCTGAAGAGTGATCTTCACTTTTCTTTTTGAGAATTTCATTGAGACCATATTTACGTGTTTGCAAAACTTCCTTTTGCACTTTAACTTCTATTCCTCTTATTCTAGACATTACTTAGCACCATAATCTTATTTTATGTGTAAGTTACTATTATTCTACCTATTTTGCTACTGCCTAAAATAAATAAGTGTGGAAGGAACAATCACGAAAACAAAAATGAAATGAACTAGGACGCCGCGTGACGACAAAATGACATATAGCTGACAGATTATGGTGGCGTTGACAAAGACAGTTCAATGGAATTGAAATTGACTTTGAGAAACATTTGAATCAATGGTATTTGGCAAGGGATATTCATACTCAGTCGAAATGGGGATACCATAAAAAACCCGAAATTATTTTTGTATATGGCAACGCCGTTTTATTTTTATTTTTATATGGCAACATCGTAAAAAATAAAATTATGATATGGGAACACTTATTTGTATACCATATAGAACGTCCAAAAAACCGTACATTGTTCATTGGTTTAAAATTATGGGGTCGTGAATAGGAAGATTTATAATTTTAGATTTAACACTGGTTGCCTGCATCCGCTAGAACCACTAGACTTAGCAATTTTTGCTGTGAAAGGTTTTATTCCATTTTATCTCTGTCCGTTTGTTATTTCATAACGGATAAGCATAATAATAAAGAAAGGATAATGCATTTTAGACTGGACTGGTAAGCGCGTAAAAAACATCGATTACAGGATTTGAAGCAAGCATTTGAGTGGCAGGTTTTTTTTTTAGTTCAAATTCAAATTCATTTATTCCTTAAAATATAGCATTACAGAGACTTAGTCCCTAAAGCGCTACATTTCTTAAAAATAACATGTAGACACTAAAAGTAAACATTTGCACGATACTTTATTAAATAAAAAAGAAATAAAAAAAGAAAAACAATTAATACGTAACTTATTAAACATACAAATTATATAGCAATATACAAATACTTAAATTACTACAAGAAAGGAGACTTAAATACATGGGAAGATTGAGATAAATAAAATAAAACACATGAAAAAATAATAATAATAACTAAAAGATAGTAAGTTATTGTACACTAATATTGCTTTTGTTTGTTGTTTTGATTGTTTATTATATTTAGTTGTTTATATATATTTAGTTGTTTTGAGCGAGTGAAGCCGCGAACAAATATAGTCTGGCCAACGAAACATGACCCTGGAAAAGAGCGGCAAATTTAAAAAATCTGAGTATAGCAACCCCAAAACTAATATGAAATACTTGGAATAAACTAATTTGATACTTTAAAATTATTTATTTTATTTCATCTGAATAAAAATGCTTTGAGTACTTTAGGAAGTAATACTTTAGAAATTATACAATCAATCTGAATAAAAAAAAGCAGTATTCTATAATGTTTTATTCACTGTCATAATTAAAATGTGAATATAAGACTTAAATTTGAAAAGATTCACCGGTGTCATTAGAATCACAGTTTTATTTATTTATATTTATTTTATTTATTAGTTTCCTACTATAATGAAACTTTCCAAATAATTTTCGGTGATCCTGTCCCGATCTTATTTTCATATTAATTTTCAATGTATATTACAAATTATCAGTCATATTATTCTTCCACTTCTCTGGAGTTATGGTTCCAAATGTCTCTTTAATCACTTTTTCTGATTCAACACCGCAAGACAGGCAAGGCAATATTTTCACTTGACACTTTGCGTTTACCCAAACTTCATATCAGCTCAATGGCAGAATCCAGATTAAGAAAAACCTGTTAAACCTGTTAAAGAAAAAATGTGTTAAAATTACAATGTAACATTTTATGGTATGATAAATAACCAAAATGCATTATTAGGAAGGTTTTGACTAATGATACAAGAATGTGAATCGAAATAGATAATTACTTTATGCAAAAAGATATATAATAAATACGAATTAAAACAAAGTATCAACTTAGTAGCGTCATACTAACCTAAGAAATCAAACACCACATGTAAACAATCTTGTTTTCGTTGAAATTACGCCGAATTTCAATTCTTTTTCTTGTTGTTTTTTATGATACTTTGAGATCACGCGGAACAACAACTCCCGTACTCCACTTTTGGTGATATTTTTCAAATTTCGCTGAGTAATTAGTGTTTAACAAAATCATAACAACACGCCATCTTGTTTTGGATATTGACGTTCACATTATTATAGCATTGCCATATAAAAAGTTTGCAAATAATTCGAGTCTCATGTTTCGTTTGCCAGACTATAGTTATCTCTATGTTTAAGTAGTTAAATATTGAAGTAAATTAGGTCTATTTGTATATATTACCATATTACATAGTACGTATTTGGACCAGGTAGAAACTGTTAACACGTAATTAAAAAAGATGTACTGTACTTTAGTGCTTATATGGATCATTTCAAAAATATAGATATGGCAACTTTTAATACAGACAGGACTGGTCACTGGTCCTGTTTCATGTTAAGTTATGTTGCTAATACTTAAAGTTTCTTCTCTTTCTCTTTTGAGCTTAGTGGCCAAGTACTGGTGTCGATAGTTTCCAAGCCCGCCTAAAGGCTTCTGACTTGGAAAACGTAACAACCTACAATTTTACGTGTCATCCGTCCAACAGACGACAAACGACAGTCTTGTGTGCATGGTCACTTCTCCAAAAACTGTGTGCATCGCTCAGAATACAGAAAGAACTTCTGTATTCTGAGGTGCATTGACCGTTGCTTAACCTCGATGATCGCATCAGACCACAAATAAAATAAATAAATAAATAAGACCACCTTAGTTGACCAAGCTATAGGCGCTACAGGAAGTTGGTATAAATATATCATTAAGTATTTGAGATCTGAAGTATTAACTTCTGCCTCCCTCACACAACATTATTCCTGTACATCTATATATATTTCAAGAGTGAAATATATATAGACAATTTCTACCACCTAAATGTTAGTTGTGTCACTCATATTCCAGAGAGAAAGATAAGAGTATTTACTGTTCTTTGTATACTGTATTTGACAATCTAAATCATATAAGTAACTAAACACAACAAGAGATGTAAAATTAGTTATTAACAATTTTGAAAAATTGTAGTGCCCAAATTGATCTCAATTTAAAGAAGCATCAAACATGATGTACAGGTTGATAGATACTATTATGGTGTAATAAGAGGTTATAGTTTTAACAGGTTGGCAGTGTTACTGAAACTAGGCATGGTATGTTTATTAATAATGTTTAAACCCTTATTCCTAGTTTTCGCTAACCGATAAACCCTGTGGCTATTTTGTACAATAAATTAAAATTACAATATGAGAATTTAGATATACTCTAAATCACACCACCTACAGGTTTCAGGAAAGGCTTGAGAATAATAATAAATTAAGTAGTGAAATAATGCATAAGTAGTGAGATGATGTGATCATAACTTTAAGTGGAATCGGTTTTATATTTATTATCTAAAACTCTAATCACCAAAGTCGCAGGTCCTACCTGGACGAGGACTGCACAAGATCGAGGCAGGTGGCACATGCAGAGGGAGGCCTATACCCAGCAGTGGGATAAAGAGGGCTGTGGATGATGATAATGAAATCTCTAATCCTGGTTTTATATTTAGTTAACTTGAGATCAAGGTGAAAACAAATATGTTAAGAGTTTAATTATAAATGTTGCCTTTCCTAACCTTTACATAGCTGGTGAATTTTGTTAACTGAGTTTGCATTTGTCTTTTTAATAAAATTACTAATGTATTGAACTTGAACACCACCTGCATATAATATTTAACCAGCTTTTACACTTTTTTTATGGGTTTAAATAATAATATACTTATTACACAATTCAAATGCTAAGTGACCCAGCATATGTGACTTCACTAGAGTTGATTGGTACTGTTTGCAAAAATTTAATGAATAATATAGTGACTAGAAATCTGTTGGAAAATTTTAATATCATTTGAAATACCATATTTGCACATTACAAGTTTAAATAAAATTTAACAGCCATTTTGGATTTGAATTTTATCATTATGTAATCTATTTGTCAAAAGCTTTGATTTGATACTACCATATTGATGACATAACAAATATTTTTGTGCTTAAGCTGCTAGCCTTAATTTTAGAGGAGTTAGGACAGAAATTAGCCAAGAGCCATGTTGCTTAGCATTTGAATTGGGTTGTAAGAGGCATGCCGAGTTTTATAGCATGGTGTGAACTTCTGCCTCCCTCACACAGCATTATTCCTGTATTAACTAACCAAGAGTGAAATATATAATATAGACAATTACTACCACCTAAATATTAGTTATGTCACTCATATTCCAGAAAGAAATATAATATATTTTTACTGTACTTTGTATCTGACAGTCTAAATCAAAAGTAACTAAGTAAACAGAGCTCCTTGAAATAATGGAGCACAGTCCTGGGTCGCTGGCATACCTGTTGCACCAGATGGTATGTAAAAAGTATTAAACTTTTAATACATGTAGTCTTATAGCATTTGTTTTTTTTTACAGATCTCAGCACAACAACACTGGTTGTGAAAGATATGAAGGCTGCAGGAATGCTGAATGTAACAAGAGAAGATGGGGCCAAGCTTCAGCACATTTCTAGTTTACAATAAAGATTATCCAAAACTATGTTTTTCATTGGTTACACCTAATTATTTACCTTTAAGTTAAGGGTGTAGCTATGTTTATCTCATCATAATTATTTTATTATTATTTTCAGTAATTTATAGCCCATTGCTAGGCTGTACACTTTTATCTCAGTATGTACTGAAAGGGGTTAACTTGTAGAATTCATACATTATGATACATTTCAAATACATAAAAATATGGCAAGTAGCAGTTATCTTGCTTTAAACTAAAAAGTAGAATTCAAAATAAAGTTAATTTTCATGCCTATTCTATCAACCCTTAGTACCTTTAGGCTAGGAGCGACTACCTTTATCATATCAACATCATTTTCAGATATTTTTAGGCATGGATCGCTGGGATACCTGTTCCACCCCGGTTACGTCAGATGGATACATTCTGAGTATATATTTTGTGTTGTCAAGTTGTTTGTAGATATTATATACTTAGATGGGTACTTCCTTGAACTTTTACACACCTATATTGACACACTGTCTTGTCAAATTGTGTATTTAATGCTTTATTTTATTTGATTAACAAAAAATAAATTAGTTATTTATCCTATCTAAGATGCTATCAGGAACTGACAAGTTTAAATTCCCTTGCGTACCATTATTCTGAAATAAAGACAAGTTTTATTACAACAAAGACATAATAATTAAGAGTTAAAATAAAGTCTACCTGTCCAGTTGCCTGTGTGCACTGCTAGTTTATTATTTCCTAGTAACTGGATTGTGAAATGTTTTGGAGGACAGGCATGATAGCATATAATATACAACCTAATTAGGTATTCCAGGTTAAATAATAAAATGAAATGACTATTTCTTTGCTCAATAAGTTGTGTGCTATGTAACCTAGTTTCAAAGTGAATGAAATGAACTGAAAATGCTCTTAATCTAGATGGAAAAAAATGTAGCTGTTTTATAAATTCAAGAACAGAGGAGGAGGGCGCGACCAGTTTCAGCCGATAGAGCTGGAACATAATTACTCACCTTTTGCACCATTGCAAATAGTAGATCATCAAAAATGTACATATTTTAACATGATGCTACCTCGGCTTTCCTTTCGTTTGAGACTTTGAATTGAATTATGACTATAAATTGAAGAGCTTATTATTCGAATAAAGCAGCTGTAGCAACGAGCAGCAACGCATGATTAGCATTATAGGGGCAAGGTTAGTAGGTAATTGGTATTCCCTTACTTTTGCTAACATGTCGGTTCCAAATATGTTTGGTCTACAATGTGGTGTGTATTTAAATATTTGAATTTTCGTGCCAAGTGACATAACCAAACAAAAGAAATCCAAACCATTTCGTGTATGTACACAACATCCTATACGTACATCAAACACCCACAAGCAAACTATATAACCAGTGGCCAAGACCTCTGTTCATAATGTATCTAAAGAAATGTGAAGCTTTTGATACACTGGTACTGCGTGAGAATAGTCAAAACAAATGAACTATTACTTATTCAATGTCCTCACTCAGTGTACTACATTGATAAAAACTTAAACACATTAGCAAAATTTTCACCCACACAAACAAAACTTATTTGTAAAGGACTTTGCCAGTGTGTAGAAAATATTAGCGTTCATTAATTTAAAGACAAATATTCACGTTTCTGACATATCTACAGAATTAGTGTGAACAAGAATGAATAGAATTATTAATTTGTTTTCTGTTTAACGTTCATTCTTTAGGTTTATTTTTTATCTGTGTAATGTTCATTCGCCAAGGTACGGCACTTCGTGAAAACAGTGACTGCGATGGTATTTACTTTTAATTGAAATAATTGTATTTCTCTGGAAAAATCGGATTTTCATAAAATACCTTTTTCTTTATTTTCTCTCCCAATAGAAAGAAGTAGAACCAATAATGCTAACAACTAGATTCACACACGTAACTAGACTAGCTACGAATACTTATCCAGCGGTAAGTTAGAATTGAAATACAAGTAATGGTTTCGAGGTTAGAGTGAAAGAAACAACCCTGAGAATGTCTTGATTTTAGGCCAGCTACGTGACCAAAGCGCCCAAGCCAGAGATTCCAAAGAACCCCTTAGAGAAAGTGTACTCTGCGCCACACCAGAAAGATAATGGCGTCGTGTACGATAGAAAGCCATTCAAGATGACTTTAGAAGCTGGGAAAACCTACCACTGGTGTCTCTGCGGACGGTCCAAATCACAGCCATTGTGCGACGGCACTCACAAAGACATTTTTCTTAAAGTTACACAAAGGTAAACGAGACTTTTTACTAAACTTTTTATGAGAATTTAAAAGTGTAAATAATTTTATAAATAAATAATATAATTGTTGTAGCCTCTTTTCACAAGTGCAATCATGTCCAATTAAAAAGGTTGTTCTAGGTGATGATGGCCCCTCTCATATGATTATGCCGGTAATAAACCATGATGACAGATTGTGAAGAAAGCTATTACAACATTTTAGCACCATAACACCTGTAGCTAGGCTTGCTAAGGTGATCTGACACAATCATCAAACCTAAGCAATGGTTGATGTGGACAGTGTTTGGATGGGTGACCATGCAAAAGACTATGTCGTTTTTTAAGTGGCATTTTCATCTGGGTGCTATCGGGTGTCAGATAACACATTTAATTGTAGGTCCCGGTTGCTAGTATATAGATATTTGCTCTAGTCTAGCTCTAGTATTTCTAGAATCATACAATATAAGTGTTTATTTTATAAACCTGACTTATTTTACGATGGATTAACTTTATCTAATCTTAGCTCCTAAATAGTATTATGCTGATGATAAGAAATGATACGATGTTGTTATGTATTTCCAGGCCAATCAGATTCACAGTGGAGAAAACTAAGGATTACTGGCTATGCAACTGTAAGCAAACAAAATTGAGGCCATTCTGTGATGGGACACACAAGCAAAAAGAAGTTTTAGAAGCTACCACTGTTAGAGTTTGATCAAAAGCTGCTTTTTTTTTAGTTATATTGAATTGTTGAACCATGTAGATTAAGTTATAAATCAAAATTGGTATTGTATACTAGAAAAATAAATGTTGTTTCTGTGCTCATAGTTTGTTATTTGTAAGTACTTTATCCTAAATTCGACAGTAGGTACAACTGGTAGTATAATAGTGATAAATTGACATTTTGGCTGGCTCAGAAAGGGTGATTGTGTCAAAATCCCAGAACAGAGAGATAGGAGAATGGGAAAAAATATTAATATTTTTTAAAACGTTTGAATAGCAGAAATATAGTGCCTGGCCATAGTTTGTAAATAAGACTTTTCCTTGAACTACATATATCGTTATATAAATAGACACGCTAATCCTCGGAAAATAAATTATGTATATTTGATAAAATTAAGTTTAATGCTGAATATATAAAGTTAAATAATCTTTAAATTAAAACTAGCATTGTGCATTGAAATCTTAGAGGATCTATTTAGTACTATGCGTGCCAACTAAGAATAGGACTGTCAAAGCCGCCATCTTGCTCAATCACACGCGCAAACTTCATAACCAAAGTGTATGGTATGCAAAAAATTTTATGAACAAATTATATTCAGTTGATATGTTTAATGTACGCTGTTTTGCTATTTCTTATACATTTTACGGCAAATAAATTATAAATGAGTAGGATTTGAAAGTAAAAGCATATTTATAAAAATATAATTTCTTTTTCATTTTTGTCACTTCTTTTTGTACTAAATAAAAATATTTTATTATACTGCTTACAGCACACAAGTCGAAACTATCCATAACCAATATCTCGTCACGTGATTTTTTTTTAGGTGTTGTTAATTTGCCTTGGGTACTTCTTACCTGTAGAATTAATTAATCCAAAATTATCCAGTAATAAAATCAAGAATAATTAAACAATAATTAAATTTATATGTATGAACCAAAAAAATAATTATTAAATTTCTTTTTTACGTTTTCTTTGCTAGCAGTACTTTTTTGACAGTTATCGTGTGAAGTTGAAGCAAGCGCGATCCTATTCTTAGTTGGCACGCATAATATAATAGATCCTCTAAGATTGAAATGCTCATTAAAGTCAGTGTCATCCTCTATGACCTCTATCATCGAATACATTGAATGAGGAATAAACTAGAACTGCTACACTACAAACTTATATGGGAAATTTACTACATAAAATGGCGGACTAGTGTTCCGTGTGATAAGTATCCTACGAATATTATAAATGCGAAAGTTTCTGTGTATGTTTTGTTACTTCATCACGCGCAAACGGCTCAAGAAACCGATTTTAAAAAAATTTGATGTGTAGATAGGCTAGACTTTGGATTAACACAAAAGTTACTTATTATCCCGAAATTGTGGTCAAATAACTTCAAAATCTATGTTCTCCTTCACACTCCAACAGCTGGACCAATTTTGATGAGATTTACTATGACAATAAGTTAAACCGTGGATTAACTCAATATAGGCTTCTTTCTTACTCCCGGATAATCGCAGGGCATAGCTAGTGTATAAAGAAATCAAAGATCTTTTTATAAAAAACGTGGAATGTTACATTGCCATAATTTTGATTTCCTTTTGTTTACTTTATTAATGAACTATCCTAAAATTTCAAACCTAAACTATCAAAATGCCATGAGATGAAGTAATTATAATGTAATAATAATTATAAATAGTTTACTAAATCTTAATGTAGTATTAAAGTCTAGGCATAATAATATTAGCCTAGTATTATAACTTTTTTTTTGTTTTACATTTTATATTCCTTTATTTACGAAACGATTTGTTTGGGCGAAGAGTAAGTAAGTGTCATATTTATGTGAATTTCAACACTTATCCGCCATCTTAAGCTGCAGTATGCATACGTAGGTGTGACAGTCGATATGATTCCTTGTTCAAAGTTCACACACTATCTCTCTCTCAATTACTTTACTTACTCTATGATTCTTATTCGACAATTCATTTTCCTTCGCCTCTTTGGTGAAACGACGTGAAACGACTATTTTCGGAATATTTAAATCTTTTCATATTATTTACCAAGTACATGAAAACTAACTGTACAAATTTCGCCATAAAATAATCTATCCATCATATTTTTTTTACGCCGCTGCCCTTTCGTATCTAAGAAGTCAAGTGATAATAGCGGCACAGCGGCACTCGTGTTGTCGAGTCATCGAGGGCAAATCAAAGTTAATTAATTAAAATGGAGCAGCAACAGCAAGAACAGAGCGAGCAGGTGAAGCTGTTCACGCGGGAGGAGCTGAAGACTCGCTGCACGAGGGACAACGCCGTACTCATCATACACAATGGAGTCTATGACGTTACCAGTTTTCTTGCTGATGTAAGTACGATTTAATATTAAAAGTTCGTAGGTATCGTAAAAAGTCTTTAAAACCGCTAACCTCGACGCCTTATCATGTATGCCAATCAAAAGTACCTTAATACTACCAACCTGTTGGAAAAAAAATATCTTTGTTGTCATTTTAATTGTTTAGTTTCGTATTAACTTGCCAATTAATCGAACAGAATCCCGTAGGCACAAGGAAAATCGAGACACAAAGCATAATACAGTTAAGAAGTTTACAATTCATAAAACATCTCATGAATTATTTACTGCTTGAGGTATTCAAATAGTTTTTGTAGGAAAGAGGTTGCTTACCTCGTAAATTATATTCAAATAGTTTGCGTAGGAAAGAGGTTGCTTACCTCTTATGTTATATGAACCTCTAGTATCCTTGTTTTATGTGAGTGTGGATTAGATGAGGGGATCTTAATTTGTTGTTCTCTTGTCCTCTTCTCAATCGTACCTATTTCCTCATTTCACTTACAAAACTAGTTCCTTTTCCTACTTCAATGTCTGTTTTGCTTTCATGTATTGACCTTGCTATTTAACGAGTAATTTGTGCTTTTCATTCTTGTAATAAGTTTATACTTTAGTTATTTTTTTCTTGATCTTTTTTGAACTTGATGACATGATGCTGGCTGTACCTAATGGCAGAGTTACTTTAAAAAAAAAGGACAATTAGAATGATTATAAAGTATTGGTTTGTTGTGAAAATCATAAAAATATATTTTTTTATTTTTCAAAACCTACAGTAAGCTGAATATTATATTATCACTAGGCCAAAAAAGTAGTCAATAGTGTGTCAATCCAGAATCTAACCTATATACCTCATCAAAATTGGTTTAGTTTGAGTAGGAAAAAACACATACTAACACATTTTTAATACTAATATCAGTATGATAAGCAATAATTGCAATAAAAAAGCTATTGTAGCTCAGTGGTAAAACATCTACATTTTAATCTGACGGGCCTTGGTTTGATCCCAGTCCTACACCAATGACTTGTTTTTTCAAGTTATGTGTGGATTTGTATATACACTTTAATAAAATGAAGAAAATTCACATGTCTGAGGACATCAAAATCTGAAGACATGTGGCATCTGCCAACATGTACTTGCCCAGTGTGGTGGGTTATGGCCTATATATCTTGAGAGAATGCCCTGAGTCTCAGCAGCAGGAACATATTCCACCATCATGGTTTCTGAGATACAGCCTGGTTAAAGACAGCAGAGGTCTTAGTAATAGAGTCCCGTATTTATCTTTAAGGTAAAGAACCCTAAAAAAATCTAGTTTAAATTTGAAAGATTAACAAACTTCCATTCATCATCTCACAATCGGTTTGAATTCGAATTTATAGTATTATTAGGACATTACAATTCAGGGTCTACCAGTCTAAAAATAGAATAAACCAGTTTAATCTCGATTAGAAGATAGTTACATAACAAATAAAACAACTTGTATGGGATTAGATACTTAGAGAATTACAAAGTTAAAGTAGATTACCCAATATAAGTTTGCAAATAATTACCTAACCTTGTTATCAAACTGTGTAAAGCAAAACTTAATTCTTAACCAGCGAACTAGAATAAACAGAAGAGTAACTCCATACAAGCCGCTTAGAATTTGGTTCCATCTATGCATACAATTATACTGCTATCCCAACGAAATACACACACAAAGCTCGCACGCGATTGTTCGCATCAAGGTCACGCCACCGATACTAGCCGCGCGGGTAGCTGTTTTGCCCCGCCCATCGCGGTATTTTACGCGTAGACAGTGGAACCATTTTATCAGCCAAGTTATTAACTATTCTATTTATTCTAGTTTGCTGTTCTTAACCTTTGAAAAGATCTAAGAAGCGGGGTTCGTTATAAATAAATATTAGGACACTTTTCAAACATGGCTGATAAGCCCCATACTAAACCATTTCTTTACAGATACAGATTATAGAGTCCTATAAAAAAAACATCAGATTTACCTTTTTTGAAATCTACTGAAACATAGAACTTAAAAATATATCATTAAATTAAATTAGTCTTGGCTACATTAGGATAAAAAATAAATTAAATTACTTCATTGTAGGCAAACATAAAACCCGTAAATACAAAATTACAAATAAACGAAATTAACAAATTTAAAATCTATTTTCGTTTTGCGCTCCGGTGGACATAGGCCCAGGACTGATGGATATGATTTAAATCATCAATGCTAAGTAACTGTCTTTGGATGGGTGACCATACACAAAACTGTAGTTTTAAAAATAGAATATTCATCTGGGTGCTACCGTAGTTGGACACGGATGACACGTTAAATTGTAGGGCCCGGCTGTTAGTCTTAGTACAAGTTGTTAAGCCAAGTCAGAGGCCTCCAGGCTTGAAAATTTGACACTAGAGTTTGGCCACTTAGGTCATTCGAAGAAAAAGAAGAATTGTCGGTATCTTCTGATACGCACTGCACTATGCTATTAAAATTTGAAATACGTATCTTATACCTGAAGGAAGCAATATGTGATAGAATAATAAAAAGAAATCAGGTACCAGTGATAAGATTAGTATTTATCACATGCTTTATAGCAATCTTAATACTTTGTTAATGTTTGTCACCTGTGTAATCTTTTTATCATCTAATATATAAAATTTCCATGTCACAATGTTAGTTACCGTACTCCTCCGAAACGGTTTGACCGATTTTTACCAAATTTTTTTATGCGTATTCAGTAGGTCTGATAATCGCCTACTATCTATTTTTCATACTCCTAAGGGAGGCAAAACAACATTTGCCGGATCAGCTGCGGCTCATTTTGATATCGTTGCAATGTAATGTTTATATAAAATTGGCACGAGAATAGGATACAATAGAATTTTTCCACAGGTTATGCGAAAAGCGACCTACGCGCGGGGGGAGCCGCGGGCAACCTCTAGTATGTAATAAAATCAATTTGTAATAATCCTCCGTAAATAGCTAGGACGCGTATAAATATACTAGCTGACCCAGCTAACGTTTTTTTGCCTCACTTAGGTCTATGAAAAATTGATAGTAGTCGATTCTCAGATCTACTGAATACACATATTTGGTAAAAATCGGTCAAGCCGTTTAGGAAGAGTACGGTAACTAACATTGTGACATGGAAATTTTATATATAAGAAGATATATTTCGTTAAATGCCTACCGCCACCCTTCAGGCGATTCGCTTAAATTTATATAGCGCGACAGAAGTAAGTCGGAAAAGCATCTCCTTATTAATAATTTCCTTCAAAGCGTGTTGGAATGCCTTCATTTAACGCGGCACCCCTTGGAATGTGGGGCGCATATTGCGGGACGCGAATACATTCATACTGGCTGGATATTACATCTCCTTAGGGCTGCCAACTTTTATAAAAAATAAAGGAAATTAAAGTTTGAGTAGGAAAATAAACAGTATTTAACTATAAACGATTTTTGTAGTATTTTAAGTTTTATGATTAAAATGATAAGATGAAAAAAAAACATAAAATCAACTTTTATATGTTTTTTTTCGTAAAACCTTACTGCCGCGCTTAAGGCGCTTCGCTCTAATATTCATACATATATGCGGCTAAACTCCGTACAATATCGCCTTAACTGCAATAACTTTACATAGTAAAAGAAATAAATATTAGGAATCATTTTCACACACGGCTGGTTAGCCCGTTACTAAACCACTTCTAGTTATTATGGTTGTTAACACAACTGATATTCTACATATACAGACATAAATATATATATAGACACATATGTAACACCCAGACCCGACAGCCAAAAAGATGTTAGCCGTGCCGGGATTCGAACCCGGGGCCCCTTTTTTTAGCACCCACGGTAGTGCAATGAAAATGCCACTAGATAAAAGACAGTCCAGTTGGCAGTGGGCATAGTAACCATTACGCAAAATAATCGGCAAAAAAATGGCCGGGTGTAAGTAAAAGAGTTAGGCGAGAGTGATCTTAACTATGTTTGATAAAAATCGGCCCAAGATGGCGGATTATTTATTTGATTTGTAGGCGAGCAGCATTATGTGCCTATATCATACTGAGTTGAAATTAAATTACTAACAGTTCACATAATGTCCACTGTTCAATGTCACTATTTAAAGTCCACTGGTGCACTGATAACAGGTTGGCAAGAGATTTTTTTGTTTTCTGCAGCCAGCTGTCAAGCCGGTTTTTAAAGCTGTATTACATATATTTTTACAAGTCCCTCCAATATGGAAGAGCTTGACTAGTAGAATACATACGTTATGATACATTTCAAATCCATGTCGGCCACCATCTGAATAAAGTTTGTTCCATCACTAAAATTGTGAGCGCATTCACGCTTTTAGTATAATATTTGCCGCAATGTTGCGAGTCTGTCGGTTTTCTATCGGTTGTATTTCGGAGAGTGCGCGTCTGAATTGCATCAGCTAATTCCTCCGGCCCCTTTCCATTATCGGACGAGCAGGGAGACGGCTAGGAGGCACCGCTATACAGTTGAAGAAAAAATCCGCACGAAGCGTTTCGCTTCCACATATATTATGCGTACCATTAAACTATGGAACTCATTGCCGGAATCCCTGTTCCCTCTGAACTATAACCTCACTGTCTTCAAGGCGAGTGTGAAGGCGGTTTCTTCTAGACAAGCGCGCTCCACCCTAGATCGCAACATCACTTAACATAATGTGAGTTTCGATCAAGCGCTTGCCTGTCCATCATAAATAATTTAAAAAAAATACATCTAAAATAGTTAGCGCTTTGGTGTAAAACTGTTATAACCATTTTCAATACCATCTACATATACCAATATTATAAAGCGGAAAAGTTTGTTTTACGCGAATAGGCTCCGAAACTACTGGACCGATTTGAAAAAAATATTTCACTGTTGTGAAGCTACATTATCCCCGAGTAACATAGGCTATTGGTTGTTTCTCTTTGCAACTTAGATTATTTAAGAGACCGCACAAAGCCGGAACGGGATGCTAGTATTGAATAAATGAATTATGAAAAGTCTGTAGAGTAACAATAGAGTTGCACGGCAGAACATAATTAAGTTACTATCTGGTCCTTGTGTACCCGAGGGCTGATAAGTTGTTATCAGTGGGCAAAGTTCACCTGAATCTCATAGTCAAAGTCAGAGTAATTTATGTCTTTATAACAGATAACAATACAATTACAGGTCATTGTATTGTTATTTGTTATAAATATCAATAAATCAATATAAATAAATTAATCAAATATATTTATTCGTACAGCGTAAACTCCATGTAACGTCACTTGATTTAACGGCAAACTCTCTAAAGCGTCGAAATCAATTGGCTTTAGTTGGTTTAGCTTGTATTCCAAATGATACATTCTCTCCATTTAACGACCACTCTCTATAACGTCATAAAATGCACAGTCCCTTCAGTGTCGTTACATGGAGTTTACGCTGTATTGCCATATCGCTTTATTATGTGTTCTTTACTTCGTACATTGTTTTTTGTAATTAAGGTTAATTGATTAATGAATTTGGAGTTTTCAAGCCTCTGACTTGGTTCAACGACTGTTTGTACTATGACTAATAGCCAGGCTCTACAATTTTACATCAACCAGCGAACTAGAATAAATAGATTAGTAACTTTACCGATAAAATGGTTCCACGCGTAATCGTAAAAAACCGCGGTGGGCGGGGCAAAACAGCTACCCGCGCGCCCACGTGGCGTCACATGGCGTGGCACGGCACCAATCGCGTGCGAGCTTTGTGTGCGTGTGTGTTTAGTTGGGATAGCAATATAATTGTGTGCGTAGATGGATCCAAATTCTAAGCCGCAATCGTATGGAGTTACTCTTACGTTTATTGTAGTTCGCTGCATTCAACCTACGGTAGCGCCCAGGTGTAAATGCCCTATATTATATAATTATATTATTGATTATTTATTTTTCTCTCTGTTTTGTATTTTCTTTTGTGTTGCAATAAAGAATATATCTATCTATCTATCTATTATATAAGAGTAGCAGTATCATGCGTTGCTTAACTTCGGTAATCGCAACAGATCACCTTAGTTGGTGGAGCTAAAAGCGCTACAATATCCCCATTATGCTAGCGTTGCTATCGTTTGGCAGATGATGATGATAAAAATAAATAAAAAGTATTCCTTTATTGACATAAGTAAGAAATACATAATTAGAATGAAACCATTGGTGCTGACTGCTGATATTTAGTCATAAACTGTGTTTCAACACCACCAGCCTCTCCCACAGAGTTATTACAAGTCTTGGTTATATGTATATTAACTCACAAATGATGCTATAATAACAGTTACAAAAAATATTTTTTTATAAAAATAAATTTGGAATAGATTAAAAAGTTATTTTTGTGAAAGTACAGTTACAAAATTTGCAATTCTAGGAAGGTTATTTTTGTGAAAGTACAGTTACAATACAAAATTTGCAATTCTAGGTATTCGGCCCATATAATTAAATATATTATAAATTATAATAATATGTCCAATATAAATGTCACACACTAAAAACTAAAACTAATTCTAGGTATTTAAAAAATTATAAGTTTTACAAAAAGGTATATAGTTAAAAGTTAATATAAAGTGTTTTAATAAACAAAAGTACTGTTTTTATGATTATGGCAATTTAGAATTTATAGTTATTACTAGCTGACCCGGCAAACGTTGTTTTGCCTTAATAATTATTTCTAAATATACAGTAGCCGATTCTCAGACCTACTGAATACGCATATAAAATTTGGTAAAAATCGGTCAAGCCGTTTCGGAGGAGTACGGTTACAAACACTGTGACACGGAAATTTTATATATAAGATTATTAATAATAATAATCAGTTTTCTTTTCTATTATGCTTATATTAAGATGCCGTAGTAATGTGACGGTTGTTGTTGTAGCACCCTGGCGGCGAGGAGGTGTTGCTGGAGAAGGCTGGTGAGGACGCCTCCGAGCCCTTCGAGGATGTCAGCCACAGCTCTGATGCCAGGTAACATCGTCTTCTTCTGAAATACCTGTTCTCGGTTCATATAGTACAGTCTAGTCAACAAGTGCCTTTTTGGTCAACTTTTTTCAGCAATCTCCGAAAATTATGATTGAGGTGTCATTCGATTCGGAATGGCATCTAGATAGTTTTCGAAAAACAATGAAGTTCCGCTGAAAATAAATAAATAAAAAAAATAAAAAATTAAAGTTTTTGACCACGGATCATTGTTTATTAATCTGTCCTGTAGGCACCTGAATTTTTTCAAATTTTAATTTTCATATTTAATAAGTTTAAATAATATTTATTTATTCCTTCCTTGAATGAATAAATATTATTTAAACTTATTAAATATGAAAATTAAAATTTGAAAAAAATCAGGTGCCTACAGGACAGATCAATAAACAATAATCCGTGGTCTAAAAGTTGACCAAAAAGGCACTTGTTGACTAGACTAGTAGCAGTCTCATAATTATAAAGCTTTCAAACGATACCAGGTGGATGAAAATATATCGATACTAGCTGACCCGGCAAACGTTGTTTTGCTTTAAAAAAATTAAGGGTGAACAACCCTTAACACTTAGGGGCGTGAAAAATAGATAGTAGCCGATTCTCAGACCTACTGAATACTCATTTAAAATTGGGTAAAAATCGGAAATACAGAAATACAGAACTTTATTAGCCCTAAATAACATACGATAAAGGCAAGTCATACTACAATAGTTATTATTATATTATTACTTAAAAACATTTGTTAGATAAAATTAAATAAACTTACAAATTTCATTAAATAAATATTCTACCCTATTAAATACTACACACATTAGCACTTGTTTTTCATGTCTATTAAATTTAAAATACTACTTTTTACACATGAATAACGATTCTGCAAGCTCCATATTCATAAATTCGCTTAAATTATAAAAGGAATTACTTTCACAAAAACTTTTTATTTTCTGTTTAAAAATACTACTATTAAGATTTGTTATTTTCTCTGGCAACTTGTTAGCCATGCCGCTTCGGAGGAGTACGGTAACTAACACTGTGAAAAGGAAATTTTATACATAAAATTTATGTAATAAGTAAATGTATGACTCTATATTCACGCCCCTCCTATAAATATGAATGAAGTGAACAAGTAATCTATATTTCTGTACCAAAAACTTGGAAAGAACTCGCTTTGGAACTCTCTTCCAGAGTCTCTTTTTCCCGAGAAGTACAATTTGGGGGTCTTCAAATCTAGAGTAAATAGGTTCCTTCTAGACAAGCGTGATACATCTTAGACCACAGTCAAGCTTAACATCAGGCTTGCTGCGGTCAAACGTAAGCCTATTCATCAATAATAAAAACAAAACAATATTATAAAAAGGAAAGTTAGATTTTTTGTTTATTAGTTTGACGCAAATAGGCTCCGAAACGACCGGACCGATTTGAAAAATTCTTTCACCGTTGGGAAGCTACATTGTCCCCGAGTAACATAGGCTATACTTTGTTTCTCTTTGCAACTTATAAACAACCTAGAAACAAGTCACCTGGTTGACCGGAACATTATGCTGCGGTAAACACGTTTAATTCTAATCACTTTTCATTCTTAGAAACCAAGACTAGGTCAGTCTTCGACCTCTGCTCCGACCACGCCATTTGATTTCTTTTTTTTAGGGTTCCGTACCTAAAAGGTAAAGACGGAACCCTATTACTAAGACCCCGCGTATCTGTCTGTCTCCAAAACTGAAACCTCCACAAGATGTGTATTTCCCTTGCCACTATAACAACAAATACTAAAAATAAAACAAGTAAAATATTAGGTGGGACCCCCATACAATAAAAGTGTTTTTTTCGTTTTTGCTATATATCTATAACGGTAGGTGCTAGACACTTAAAATTTTCACAAAATGTATAAATGTATACTAGCTATCACATCTTCTTAATATATATAAATCTCGCGTCACAATGTTTGTCCTCAATGGACTCCTAAACCACTTAACCGATTATAATAAAAATTCGCACACCATGTGCAGTTCGATCCAACTTGAGAGATAGGATAGTTTAAATCTCAAATTATAGTCGCAATTTTAATTTATTGCTCATTATTGTCTGTTATTATTTGACAGTCACAATTATCTGTTAACTCCAAATGATTCTAACAGATGTCGATACCTTTCGACTGGGTTGAGTAAGTGATCAATAGATGGCGCTGCTATGGTAAATCAACGAACGTGTCATATAAGCCACACTATCAATTTTTCATACCCCTAAGTGAGGCAAAACAATGTTTGCCGGGTCAGCTAGTGTCCTATATACATAACTATATAAACGATACAGAAATACTTTCTTTGTTAACCCGAGGCTAATTGCAAGCGGTGTAATGTTAATTGAGGTCGTTATGTTAAGGTTTTGTGGAAGACGGTTAGAGGGCAATGGAAATAGCTACAAGGTGTAGGTAATAACTAGGTGATCAGCCTCAGACCCACACAGCACGAGGCACTATTTTGAATTTACATACAGTTATATCCTAATAAATGCTTAATTTATATTATTATTATATACCCTGCGTTGTCATCCTCGTTAATTCGAATTAAAAAATATGTTATTCCGGGATAAAATTACCCTATATAGCAATACTAGCTGACCCGGCAAGCGTTGTTTTGCCTCACTTAGGAGTATGAAAAATTGATGGTAGCCGATTCTCAGACCTACTGAATACGCATATAAAATTTGGTATAAATCGGTCAAGCCGTTTCGGAGGAGTACGGTAACTAACATTGTTACATGGAAATTTTATATCTAAGATAAAGTAGACTATGTTTAGTTAATCCGAGGTCTGAATGATCTCCATACCAAAATTCTTGGAAATTGAATCAGCCGTTTGAGCGCGAAGAATAGAAAAAAAAGAAGAGCAAGGAAGTAACAAACAAACACACTAACACACCTAAATACAAATACAATATAAAAAATATTTATTGACGTAAAGGTACAGATACACAATAATAATAACGAAGCTTCTGGTCTCGGACTTACACACACACACACAAACTTTCGCATCTAAAATATTACTTTGCCGTGATGGGCCTAAATCGAGTTACACTCTAGAGTTCCTTTATTAATTTCATTGTCCTTCTTTCCAGGTCCCTGATGAAGAAGTACAAGATAGGTGAGCTGGTGGAGGCTGACCGCGTGGCCACGCAAGGTGCCTTCACCCCGCAGTGGACCAACGACACCCCTCAGGAGCAGGGCAAGTGCGTCATCGCCTAGTCTTTCAGTTCACCCTCCCTTAAATTACCACCCTTAATTTGTCTTCAAGACGTTGGTACACGTATTGAGTAGATTAGAATAGGGTTGAGGAATTTTAACGAACTATATTATACAAAAGAAATAGCGCTATAAACAGAAGTTGAGATACGTAAATGTATCTTAAAAAAACAAACGCTTCGACTTGAGTACCATGCCGGCTAATTAATTGACAAACTTCAGGTCAATGTAGTCAAGCGCAAACTTATAATAATTAAAACATTTGGCTTGGACAAATAATAGTGTAGAAACATGATAATATTTGAATATGCACATAATCCTGAGCTAATTGGTTGAAATTGGGTTCACCAAGTAAACCGAAAATGCTTGTTCATTCGGATCGAAATATCCGGATCGAAATATCTCAATATGTCCTAATATAAATATCTTCATATGCCCGGATCGCAATATCTAGAGATGTCTGGATCTAATTACTCGTTATGACCAGATCTAAATATCTCGATATGTCCGAACCGAAACAAATCGATACTTAAGTTTCGCCATACCTCGAGATGTAAACATTTTCAGATGTCTGGACCACAACATCTTGTGTCCGGACCTAAATATCCCCATATGTCTGGATGGAAATATCTCGAGCGATATGTGTGTCGTCAATATTATATTATTCTATTCAGTTTCAAAATAAATTTTTCAGTTGGCAACTGAAGAAGTTACTACTTCAATGATCTATTTGACTATAGAACTTATTGAATAAATTCTATTCAATACGTGTACCGAATTCTTTACGATCAACGCTTGCCTCACGGATCCGATCTCAATGCAAATCCAATCGTCCATTTTAATTTAGACTTATTATAACTTTATATCTTTACTTACTTATTGCCACGTTATTTCGTATTCACTATTCATTAAAAACATCTAATATTTTATATGATTAGACAAACTTAGCTTGGTAAAGAGGGAATTTATTTGTTAATTAAGACGCATACAGGCGCTATAAAACGAGTAAAAAATACTTATATTTTCAATTTAAAAGTCTGATTTATACCAACATAAATACTTCATTTGTTTTTCTTTTAAATTATATTTCTCAATGACTTTAAAACATTAGATATTACAAACTATCCATGCTCTACCTTAGTCATAAACCTTACTATGTATCAACAAGGAGAAGGACGAGGGAGGGGGGGTCTGGATTGAAAAAAGCTAAAAAAACGGCAATGGACGGCCCCTAAGGAGTAAAAAAAAAATTAACTCAAAAACTTTGAATCCAATTTATTACCTGTATACGTCTTAATTCTACTTAAGGGGTCATTTTCTATTAGAGTGAAATGACATAACGCCCTGGAGAAAAATCACTCTTTAAAACTCTCTTCACTCTTTTGAACGGAGCCTCCATATTACGCTTTAGATCTTAGTTTTTAACACTTCATACACATAATTATGCAACACAATAGGAATGATGACCGGCTCGTTAGTAAAATACACGTGTATTATATTTATTAGTAACACAGAATCAGAACTTTATAACATATGTTAAAGGCAAGCAAGACAGTTTAAGTAAACTATTAGATAATTAACCTTGCAAAAATAATTAAATATTCTACACCATTGAATACTACACACAATAGCAATTGTCTTACCATATCTATTTAATTTATTAAAATATATAATGAAATACCTAATTCATATTATACAAAAAGATAATATTAATTGTAGATTATGTAATGAAATTATAATATGTAATTTTGATTATTAATTATATCCAACATCATAACAAAACTCTTATTTGTAAAGAAAAAAACGAGTAAAAAATAAAATCTTCCTTATTTTTTTCAAATTTATAAGTCTGATTTATACCAACATAAATACTTCATTTGTTTTTCATTACTACTTAACTAACTATTGTCCATAAACCCTTTGGGTAAAAACTAGCGGAATATTTAATATAGTAATATAACACCTATGTATGTATGTACCTAGTTTTCATAGACAATGAATCGTTCATTCATTCAAGCACATATATGCAATGTGCATGAATGAATGAAATGAAATCTCATAAAAAAGGAACAGAACATTTCCGTTGTGACGTTTTATTAAAAAGTATGAACAACGAGCTAGGTCATCATCCCTAATCTCGCACATTATCGAGTATCTCGTACCGTATCTCAAATATATAATTTCTGTGATAATATTTTCTATTATATATTGTAAGTAAGATCGCGTTATTTAGTATCGTATTCATTTATCAATTATATAGATTAGCGTTATCAGTTTATTAAAGTATGTTTTGTTTAGTTATTGGCTTTAATATATATAGACTTATATTATAGTGTAGAAGTTTGTCATTCACTAAATCTGGTGCTAGTAGTTTATACATTCATTTTATACAAGGTGATATATGTAAATTTAAAGAAGAGTTCTAACTCTTCCCTAAACAATAAACTTTACAAAAGTTTTTTTTTAATCTCTATCTTTCTATAAGTTTTTTAAACTTCTTCTATTATATCTTTATAAAACTTTTAAACTTTTTCTCAAATCTTTTAACCTTACTATTTTACGAACGGAACTCTAGTCCCCTCTGTAATATAGTGGGATTGAGTCGATATTTTTACGGTCTTTTATTTCACGGGGTAAGATAATAACTCAAGAGGTATGTATAATTTTCACTGTTATCTATTTATATTTTTTTTTAAAATATATACGAAAATCAAAAGAGTGGTTCGCCAGTGGCTAATAATAATGGCTGGAACTATACTTTTACACTTCACAGCCAGCCATTTGCCCAGTAGGGCGCATACCGTCACAAGTTAGCAACACTCTGGCCTAAAATGTAGCATGCCAAGTCAGGAATGATTGTCTCTCAAGGAGGCTGCCGAAACGCACTGCTAAGTGCTTGGGGACAGATTTTCCAAATTGAGAATGGTCGCTATAGCTAGCGACCACTAGAAAATGCCATACCACCATGCTATTTTATTTTTTACTCTGGGACTTTTGGCCATTTGAACAAAATGAAAAAAAATGAAAAATATTTATTTACTAACTTATTGCTAGATTACATATTCTCTTGTGACTACTTAACTAGGCAACGCCTGAATCGAAGTAATCCAATTCAACCTGTTTGCATTTTAAAATAAAATTAACCTCTAACAAAACATAAAACAATGAGTACGATAACGTTACAAACTAAGACTTATCTAATAATTTTAAAAAGATTTTCTGTAGCCACGTATGACAGTGTTATTAACCAAGACTGTATTAATACTTTGGCATTCAGCATTTTTTTAATTTTTAAGGTTACAAGCTTTGATAACGATACTGTATACGAAGGCAAACCGTTTAGCGAAACAGTTCAATCCTTTTTGTTTATGTTCACTCTTTATCGTTCATTCGCAATACTATATACAATACCAGTGCTAGCTTATTCCCGCAGAAAGAGCTGCTATTGCAAGTGGAGATTTTTACCACTGGTATGCTATAGATCTGGCAAAACTTGTGTCAGTGTTCTGGCGCATTGTTAATAGTCAACTTCGGTCATGGAATTCGTAGATAATACCACTATTACACCTGGTCATGCCTCATGCGTAGGGCAGTCGCCTAGCAACGGATAATAATTAATACACGCTTAACATCTGAATAAAATATAACAAACACAACAGAATCAGACGCGCTTAGCTAATGAATAGGGCCTGTCGACCCTGTCGGGTCGAATAAATCCTGTCCTATTATTTCATATACGTTTTCTTTCATTTACCTTAGTTTCTATTTTTTTTACAAAAGAATTATAATACACAGTACAAATATGATAAAAACACCAAAAGACCCAAACTACCGGCGGTAGGAGCTACAGGGACAGGAACCTCCGGAAAATGCGCGCCGTTTCGAGTATGACTGCTTTCTGTATCCGACCCATGATCCATCCATCTAGCGAGAGCCTCGCGAGATGTTCTTTTTTTACACTTAATATGTAGAAGTAGGTCGTTTTTATGTATATAATGTAATTTACTATTTCCAAACTTCAAACTAGACTAAGATTAAGTGAATGACAAATAAGCACATTTTATCGCACAAATGTTTTATTATAATCTCTGCTCAGCACATGGTTCTGTGTAAACGTAACTTTATTTGCTCATTATGTGTACTTACTTTATAAATACTTAGACAAAGATTAGAAAAGTAAATATTATTGACCAAACCAACCCATTGTGATTCTAAAGATCTTTTTCAAACCAATCCATTGTGAATCTAAAGATCTTTTCAAACCAATCCATTGTGATTCCAAAGATCTTTTCAAACCAATCCATTGCATTCTAAAGATTTTTTCAAATCAATCCATTGCGATTCTAAAGATCTTCTCAAACCAATACATTGTGATTCTAAAGATCTTTACAAACCAATCTATTGTGATTCTAAAGATCTTTTCAAACCAATCCGTTGTGATTCTAAAGATCTTTTCAAGCCAACCCATTGTGATTCTAAAGATCTTTTCATACCAACCCATTGTGATTCTAAAGATCTTTTCAAACCAATTCATTGTGATTCCAAAAATCTTTTCAAACCAATCCATTGTGATTCTAAAGATCTTTTCAAACCAATCCATTGTGAATCTAAAGATCTTTTCAAACCAACCCATTGTGATTCTAAAGATCTGTTAATGAAATAATTAAAATGTATTAATAAGGCTATTATTTTCACAATAACGACCAAAGCAATGATTTTAACCAAAAACAAATACGCTAAGAAGATGTATGTAAAACATAATTAACTTAGTTTTAATAATATTCAGTTACATATTAGTTTCATATTATCTTAACGAATTCCAATAGATTCTAAGCGAGGCTATCATAAATATAATTCTATGTCAGTACCAATATTTACTTAGATGTTTAAACATATTTACTCGTATACACAAGTGTTACACTTGGTGTGAAAACTCCAGAAATTTGTTGTGTAATTTATAAATATATAGTCATGTATCCGATAAAGGCGATGCCTACCAAACTGGTGCTCTTGTTTTTAGCTTTAATATACAGGGTTATTTGGCAACTATTACAAACAACAACACAAACATTGTAGGTAGTCTCAAAATTGTACATTAAAAGTCGACATTGGTTTTTCTACTTAAATGATATCTTTAAAACAATATTTTGACTAAAAAAAAGTATAATAATCAAAGAAAGAATTGTAAAGCGTTTGACGTTTGATTATGTCCTTGACAAAACCAATTAAATTTTGCAAGTTGATGTTAAATTCAAATGCTTCTATATAATTTTAGCTGTCAAATATATATCAAAGCTAATCTGTATCTCTGTTCTAAAATAGTTCAAATAGTTCCCTTACGAACTAATAGCCCTGTATAATATATTCCACTGTATTGTGATGGATTCTCAATAAATATATCATGGTGCATATATACTTCACACAGTTTTCTTTAATTCCCTGCCACATCCTGTTAGATCCTATTTTCTTTTTTTACACAGATCCATGTGCTTTTGTTAAAAAAAACTTACTAGATACGACATAATCTGCTGTAGGTTTATATTTTATACATACAAAATACAGAATGATTGGAAACAAACGCAAAAACATGAAAGGCTTTTAAATATAATAAATAAATATTAGGACACATTTCACACATGGCTGGTTAACCCCATACTGGACCATTTCTAGTTTGTGGTTTGTATTAGGTAATCTACGAGTAACTTCGTAACTTTCTAAGTATCTATTTCAATGCAAGTTTTGTGTTATGTAACTGTTTTCAAATCTAGTTTTAACTGGGTTATTCTATTTTTAGACTGGTTGTCCTCGAATTTTAATGTTCTAGTGTTCTAATAATACAAGACTAAATTAAGAACTTCGAAAACCCGCGACGATTTATTTCATGGTGGTCGTCTTGGTCATTTATTATAAATATAATGTATGTATTTTACTAGTCAAGACCTGTCATTTGATACCCATATTGGGGCAGTTGCGACAAAACATCGATCATCTTGGGCCGATTTCCATAGTTAAAATACCCTTTCCTAATAAACCTTTGAAATAAATAAAAAAACCGGTACTTTCATTCGTTTTGACGACCTCGTTGGCGTAAAGATTACCATGCTGGACTGCCAATGAGAAGGTTCCGGGTTCGATTCTGTCACGGCCAACATCTTTGTGCTGAACTAAATTTGTTGGCTGTCGGTCAGGGTGTTAAATATGTCGTCGATAATAGCCCGTCGTTTTCGAGCCGAGGGTTAAAAATGTAAAATTGTGAGATGATGAATCTTCTACGTATGAGCTAAGTGATCAAGCTCCAGAGCTTTCAAGCAGCCTAATGGCCTCTTGGACTTGACTTAACGACTGCTTGTACTAAGATTAATATGGCCTTAACCTACAATTTAACATGTCATCCGACCCACGGTAACGACCAGGTGGAAATGTAAAATTTTAAAGACGTCACAACGTAAAATAAAATACACATAATTATTGAATGTTTGATGAATATTTAAATATATTTGTTTACTTATGTATATTACTCGTACGAGTATAAACAGAAACGTCGTGTATAGTTTGAACAGATGGTAATTATTCTGTAGTTAGGGTTTCATGTAAACAAAATTAGTTATTGGCGTGTGTGTATATTTTTCAATTATATATTTTTTTATATTTAACACTCGCGAGGATTTAAAAATAAAAATAATTTTCTAATAATCTGTAGTAGAAACGAACACGAAACTGTCTTTATCAGACACTGGCAGATTGTCCCGGCTTCGCACGGAATATAAAATAATCTTAGTTGCAAAAAGAAACAAAATGTAGCCTATGTTACTCGGGGATAATGTAGCTTACCAACAGTGAAATAACATTTCAAATCGGTCCAGTAGTTTCGGAGCCTATTTGCGTCAAACAAACAAAAAAATCTAACTTTTCCTCTTTATAATATTGGTATAGATAAATTGAATGTGTAAAAAACAGTATTTTTGAGTGTCAAACAGTGACGCGTGAACCACAAGCGTACGCTAACTTTCAAATGACCGTATGGAGAGGCGGGGAGCCATTAGCGGGGTGGTGTGGGGTTTACGCTATTGTTTGGAGGATCAAATCTAGACTTCAAAGTTTGGAGCACCGGCGTAAGGTTGCCAGTCTGACGGTGTTTTATAAAGATAAAGATAAAATTATTTGTTAAATAAGAAAGTGTACGTACAAAGTTCTTACCTCTACATGATACCTTAAGATTAACTGGTACGCTGTAGGGAGCACTACGCCCTGCTATAGGACTGCCAGTAGCCTGTATCACAGGGCCGTAGGAATTGCCGCTTTATTTGAGAACGTAAATAAACACTTTTATACACACACAATACACTTTAATAATGCGTCTTAATTACCTATATGAGGGAATCAAGTCTATTTAAACTATTAACTTAAACTAGTACTTATAGACTAGCTAGTACATATAGAAAGCTAGTACATATATAATACACTTCGGGGAGTGCGCAACGGAGTTGCATAATATTATACCACCGTCTCCGTTCCATTACAGAACGAGCAGAAACTACGAGACACAGGTATACAGTCGAAATCCCTAAGCATCGCACAAGTCGATTCGCCTCGACCTTCCTTATGAGGACCAAAACTTTGGAATTCTCTTCCTGAGTCTCTGTTGAATAGAATATGATAATGATACATTTCAAATAAGATGACCACTATCATATAGTTCAGTCAGGATTATTAAAAAGTTTAATCTATTTTTTATTTATTTACTAGCTGCGCCCCGCGGTGTTACTCGCGTTAATCCGGGACAAAAAATACAGGATAAAACATATACAATGTCCGTCTCCTGCATCTAAGCTACCTGTAGCTTAGATCCAATTTTCAGCTAAACCGTTCAGCCGTTCTTGAGTTATAAGTGGTGTAAATAACACCACTTCCTTTTATACTAGCAGATCGTCCCAGAGTAGGTATCTAAGTAGCAAAGAGAAACAAAATATAACCTATGTTACTCAGCGATAATGTAGCTTCCCCAACAGTGAAAGAATTTTTCAAATCGGTCCAGTCGTTTCGGTGCTTATTTGCGTCAAACAAACACACGAAAACTAAACTTTTCCTCTTTATAATATTGGTAGAGAAACAGCGAACTAGAATAATTAGAATAGTAACTTGGCTGATAAAAAGGTTCGACGCGTAATCGTAAAATACCACGGTGGGCGGGGCAAAACAGCTACCCGCGCGCCCGCTTGGCGTCACATGGCACCAATCGCGTGCGCTTTGTGTGTGTGTGTGTTTCGTTGGGATAGCAGTATAATTGTGTGCGTAAATGAATACAAATTTTAAGCGGCAATTGTATGGAGTTACTCTTCCGTTTATTCTAGTTCGCTGTATAGAAATATATATTAGTTGTTCACTTCATTCATATTTATGGCATTAACACCTCATGAAAACGTTATCACTTACATTCACGGTTGCATGCTGCGGTCATCACTGCTTGGACATATTGTAAGTACATAACAATATATAGATTATATAATATGAATAACACATATAGTATATCAGTTATTTCGCATGAAAATTTGTCACAGCATGTATTCATTCATCTTCTCTTTTACTTTATGATGACTTAAGTATAATTAAGATGATTTATATTTCATCTCCCATCATCTTACTAATCATCATCATTGGTCCATTTCATCTACGAAAGATGATTTCATGAAGCGTCCGGATGGTTATTGCATCTGCGCTCGTGGCTGAACAAGCCGATGCGAGAGCCGCAGATGCGGTCACATTTATGGCAGGTGTATTGCCTTAGTGTGGAGAGTGGCTGCGGATTTATTTCGCGTAGGTGACGTTTCACGTTTACGAGCTAAAAAACGAAATCAATAAAGGTTGTGTTGTGTAAACGCTGATGTAGCTAGTTTAATTCGATCCGGCTCGAAGGACCATATTTGTTGACTTTGTTCTGTAAATAAGTTGCGCGCACCTACAACTGTATCAATATGGATATTGTTGTTACAAAATACATATATTTAGTCAAATATATTTAAAGTTTTTCATAAGAAAAATTATTTAGAATGCTACACATACAGTCCACTGGTATGTGTTTTCTGCAACGGGTTTTAGAGTTCCGTACCCGAAGGTTGGCAACGGGACCCTATTACTAAGTCTCCGCTGTCCTTCTATAACCAGGCCGTATCTCATGAACCATGATAGCTAGAGAGTTTTGTTTTTCGCAAATGATATAGTGTAAACTCTATATAACGACACTGAAGGGACTGTGCACTTTATAGTGGTATAGAGAGTAGTCGTTATATGGAGAGAATGTATCATTATACAGTATGGAATACAAGCTAAACCAACTAAAGCACGGATACATAGCACATAACGGCACGGAAAAAATACACTTCACAGTGCTAGGCTGTAATAGATTAAAGCCAATTAATTTCGACGCTTTAAAGAGTTTGTCGTCAAATCGAGTGACATTACATGGAGCTTACACAGTATTTCTTTTACCGCTCGCTACAACTACTAAAAATATAATGAAATAAATGTTGGAAAAGCGAGATCCTATCACACGTGAATATTGCATCTAATCTGTGCGTGAGTCCGACTCGCATATGGCCAGTTATTTTATAGTGCGGGGATTGTGTACGTGTTTTGTGTGTTTACAGTACGTGGGGGTCGTGGCTGGCGCCGCTGTTGCTCGGCATCGCTGCCACCATCCTCTACCGGTACCTGTTCACGCAGTGACCGCCTCAACAACAACTACGGAAGACATCTTAGCAATACTATAGGTATATTTACAAGATCAGACTTTAGTCTAAAGCTTCGGTCAAATATACACCAGATTCAGTGTTGCATACTAACACAGCGCAAAAAAATGACATGAGTTTACTATACTATTGTATCTATTACGATATAAGTACACAGAAATACAAAATATGTTTCAATTGAAGTCAACCTTACCACTGTATCGTAAGGTTGAGTTTCGACTAGTGCCGTAATAAACATAAGCTATCTTGCTCCGCGATAACAGCTATAAAATTTTATGACCGTGAGCGTTCGAAAATTCAACTGTATTTCTATACAAAAACGCTTAAATTCCTCAAACTCAAATAAGACCTTCACTCTTACTTGGTCTTATTTTCCTTGCCGTTTTTAGAGACATCACCTTAAATCTATATTTTTGATCGAAGGTTCGATTCTTACAGATGTAAGCAAAGATTGTGTTTTCTTTGCTTACATCTAAGAGCAGAGATTGTGTGTACTTTGCTTACCTCTGTAAGCAGATATTGTGTATTTTTTGTTTACATCTGTAAGCAGATATTGGTGGCGATTCAGTGGCACACATGACTAAACTAAATTTAAAGAAGCCCCGTCTCTTTTCATCTTAGGTGGCCAGAAAACAACTAAAATCACGTCAAATATGAAAAATGTAAGCGATTTTAGAGCGCACCCAATTGTATCAGCTCTAAATCTGACGTGTTTGACGTGATTTTAGATTTTTGTCTACGGTTTAGATCGCACCATCTCTTCTTGGTAATTTATGATGAAAAGAGACAGAGCTACTTTAAATTTAGTTTAGTCGTGTGTGCCGCTGAATCGCCATCATTATGTATTCTTTGCTTACATCTGTAAGCAAAGGTTGCACGTGAAATTCCTAAATACATTTATATAAAAAACACGATATAAATTTGTCGATACGTGCATCATGAGGGTGCTGATGTTTTAATGTCGACACTCGTACCACCAGTAACCCTGTATATAAATAATAGACGCATTTTAAGGGGCCTTTTTAGTAACTAGATAATGTTATACATATATTAATAGCTGTTACCCGCGGCTCCGTCCGCGTGTATGACGATTTTTATGCTAATCGAGTTTTTCCTGAATTTTGTTCGCTACGAACCTCACGGAGCCCGAGACCTTTCCAACGAATGCTGTACCGTGGAAATCGGTTCGTGCGTTCTGGAGTTATAGCGGCAGGAAGGAAAACCCCACTTATATTAAAATAATAGATTATATTTTGCTTGTATTTTTATATAACTCGAGTGAATTAAGAAAATATTTGTAAGTTCCCTCATACTTATTTAGTTATGCGAGTGAGATGACATAAACTTACAAATGTTTTGTTCATGGAATCTAGTTATAGCGTTAGCTATCTACCTACATTATATTACTTAATGATTATGAATTTGTAATTTGTATTGCTTGCGATTACGTTTAGCAATAAAATACAAGTAAGTAAAACCTATTCAGATTCAGCTGTATTTTTCTAGCATTTATAGACATACCATTTATTGTACTAACCTATAAGAATATGGAAACTAATTATTTTTAAACATGAAAGATGGTCTAATGAAAGGTGTGTATACTGTATGAACTGTAGATTATAATTATTTTTTACTAGGCTTAAATGGGCCACCATTTCATAAATTATATATTATTTTGTTACACAACTATATAATTATATATTATTTTGTAATACAACTACATAGTAATACAATACGATACAATTTCATAAAAAAAGGTAAACTTCGTAATAATGCAGTATAGAAGTGTTATTAGTGATTACCGCTGAGGTGCTATGGAGACCCGAACCGTTAGGCGAGGATCCCAAGAGAGCCGAGGATAGTAATTATTTATACACACATGTAACATAGGACGTTTTTCAACACTTAACTCTAATTTCTTCACACAACTCTAATTTCTTCACAAGTGTGAAGAAATTCTAAATAATATGTTTTTCAGCTAAATAATAAGTATGTTTAATGAAACAAATGAGTAAAAGCAAAAAATCACTTGTGAACAATAGAAAATAAATGTCAAGGTTTGATTACAGGTCTCATTAATAATTGCAGTGAAATAAGACCTACTTTATGAGCAAATGTGTTGAAAAAGGTTCTTTGTTTGTAAAAATGTTTGTACGGTTATTAGGTTAAGTTGTCAGTTATCTGTGGGTTCTGCATCTTTACATGTAATTGTAAGGAAAATATAAAGATTAATTTAAGCGGAAAAGCAAGCATTTTCTTTAAGACTACGTTTGGGAATGTGAGAATAACACAACAGTTATGTGATTATTTCCTATGATGGATAGTTCACAATATATATTTTACATTTTAATATTCACAAACGTGTTTTGATTGCGTTTACGGTCCATACTCAAAATAATAATTAATAAAAAAATAAATAGCTTTATCTTTAATATTATTCGTATTCTTTTAACTTTTTTTCCCATAAATTCATACAAAAAAAAAGCTATTAGCAATTTTATCCTTTTACTTTCACATAATTTGGTTGTAATTTTCCCGTTTCCAAACGTACCCTTTTATTGGGTAATTAATAAATATGCTAGTGTATTTTATAGAATAATGAAATTAATAATTTAACTAAATGGAGCTATTTATAATAATTTCCTAGAATATGTGGTAAGAGATTGGATGAGGGTATATTTAGGTGCTGATGAATAATGTTAATATTCTATCTGCGTAAGAAATAGAGGTTTTATGTCATATTTTTATTTATTTATGATGATTATACTAAACTGTCCATCTACAACAGCAGCTATTTTGTTATGTATTTTTTAATTTTTTGCACAAAGTTCTACTTTATGGTTAAAATGATAAGCGCCTTCGTTTTGACGCCATTTTTTGTAACGTAGCTAACTTCACTTGAATTTTACTATTCGAGCCGATTCGCTTCGACCTTTCTTGCACTCGACTGCAAAACTTTGGAATTCTCTTCCTGAGTCTCTGTTTCCTGAGAAGTACCTAATACCTGGGGGTCTTCAAATCTAGAGTTGAGAGGTGTTTTCTAAGTAAGCGTGTAACATCGTAGACCATATTGCTTAACATCAGGCAAGCTGTGGTCAAACGCAAACCTATAAGTTGTAAAAAAAAGTGAGCTTAGCTACAGGCCACAAAAAGGCGCCTTTCCAGAGCTGCCGTATTTTAACTATAATGCCGTTTAAGTACTAAAATAATATGACTAAGAAAACCGCATTTTAGTTGAGTTATGGCAGAGAAAAGGTAAAGTATTTTAAAAATATTATTATAAACAGGCCATAATTATAATGAAATATTGTAAAGTCCAGTTGGAAGTATTCTAAGATCTAAATAATAGTTACGCAAATGTAAAACGACGTTACGAAAAAGTTTTATTTTTGTGGTATTTACAATACGTTTGCCAAGATTATTGAATTTCTGACAACTGGTTCTTCAATTGTGCTGTAATCAGCGAACTAGAATAAATAGAATAGTAACTTGGCCGATAAAATGATTCCACCGGAAGGTGAAAATACCGCGGTGGGCGGGGCAAACAGCTACCCGCGCGGCTAGATCAATCGCGTGTGAGCTTTGTGTGTGTGCTTCGTTGGGATAGCAATATAATTGTGTGCGTAGATGGATTCAAATTCTAAGCGGCAATTGTATGGAGTTACTCTTTCGTTTATTCTAGTTCGCTGCTATATACTCTTCTGTTCAATTTTAATGAAATTAGAAAATATTAGATGTAATTTATGTTTTATACAATACTATACATTTTTCTAATTATTACATTGATTAGGTTTTTGCAATGCAATAAATTCGTTTAATAATATAAAATAATTCATTTGGGTGTAAATGTATTGTTGTTTGGTGGGTTTTTTTTACAAATAAAGACAAATTATACAAAATACTGAACTCTGGTTTTAATTTCATCACTATTATATTAACTTAATTAGGTAACAGATATAAAAACAGTCTTCTTTATTCACAATTTAAACTATTTCTTACAAATATCATTAACTACTATATCTAAGAGTTAGTTTATTATTAACCATAGCAGGAGACACATACTTCGGAACCCTCGGACCTGGAAAGAAAAAATATATTGAGTAATTCTTCTTCTTCTTTACCTTATCCCACTTCATGTGGGGTCGGTACAGTATGTACGCTTCTTCCATACGTCCCTGTCATTCGTCATCTCTGTATTCACACCCTTCCTGGTCATATTGTCATTCACACAATCCATCCACACTTTCTTAGGCCGCCCCCTTCCTATCTGTCTGTCCACACTCATACTCATTGTCTTCCTTGTGATATGGTCTTCCTCACGTCGCATAATACGACCATACCACGTAATTATTAAGTAATTAAAATCAAATAATAATGACGACCGCGTAAGCGTAATAGTTACATGCCGGACAACCAAAAAGAGGGTCCCGGGTTCAATTTCCGGCCAACATCTTTGTGATGAACTAAATTAGTTGGCTGTTGGTCTGGGTGTTAAATGTACAGATATAAAGTATTTATGAATGTATATGTAGTATGGCCTTGTAAAAATTTACTTGTACAAAAGTACAATTCAGTTAAAATCATTTGAATATGAGATATTTTTTACAACTCTATCAATATGGGTATCAAATGAAAGGGTAAATAATTATGATAAATTTGAATCCAAAATTGGGCATTTTCGGGTTTTTATGAATGTTTAATTTACACTTGTCTATAACTGTGTATGTGTTGACATATGCTGTTAGTGTATAAATAAATAAAGGGAGGCCTATGTCCAGCACTGGGATCAGAAGGGGTCATAATATTTATTGCACTAGTTGCGCTTGTGCTTGTTCACAATTGACTTGATGGCAAGTGACTTTGCGAGTGCCCAGAAGAACCCGGCTCACTTGTGCCATCTTCTTCATATGAGCTAAGTGCCCAAACTCTGGTGTCGAATTTTCAATCCGCCCGTAGGCCTCTGACTTGGCTTAACAACTGCTTGAGCCGGAACATACAATTTAATGTGTCATTTGATAATGAAAATGCCACTTTTTAAACGACAGTCTTGTGCCCGGTCACCCATTCAAAGACTATCTGTATTTGTTCATTTGCCCCAAAGAAATTGAACACTACACATTATTACTCATCGCAGGCGAAACCGCGGGTAATAACTAGTAAGCTACAAGTGATCAAGCTCTGGTGTCGAGAGATTTCAATCTGCCGGAAAGTATCTGACTTGGCTTCACAAAATGAAGGTGTATGACTTACCCTATAACAAGGCATGGTAGACAGTATGTCTGGAGGCAAAGCTTGCAGCAATGTTCACAGTCAGTGCACAGCACCGTGTCACAGTAAGCACACTGAGACTGCTGAGTGCCACCACAACCACACTGCTTGCTGCTGAGGAGTCCTGTCTTTAAAGCCACAAATATAAATGATGATTAATATATTTGACCATATTAAATACAATACACAACAGAAGAGGAAAGATGGTACGGCCACCTTATACGACATGACAATTTTATAATGCAATTCTATATTTATTTACAAATAACTATTACAGAAATCATCAATTAAAATCCTATATACAAACTTAAACACTACAATTTAAATTAGAGTAAGCTCACCATCCAGGCTGTCGCTACGGGGCAGAGTTCCTAAGATGCTGGCAGCATTACCGCGTGAACAGCTAAACTTAGTCTTTGTAAGAAATAGCTGCCAGCTCTTGGATTTCCAGAAGCGAGGACCAACCGCTTCCCAATGTCTATTTTATTAAAAATATTGTAGAAGGAAAGATTGAGGAAAGAAAGCCAGGAGAGGAAGAGGAAGACTTAGTCCGGCATGTTACCATTATGCCAACGAGGTTGTCAAAAGGGTTGCCGATTTTATAATAACAAGACACAAACAAAATTTCTCTAGTTACTTACTAAGGAACCAGTTTGCAGAAGAGATCCATCCTTTCCTATGAACAACTGCTTCATTTTATCCACTTTCTTGTCATAAGTCACTTCATTATTATTCAGAGCGTCTACTGTGGTAGCTTTCTTGGCTCCTTTGAAAAGTAGCGCCAAAGTTTTCTCTGAAAAGAAATTGACAAGAATTGGCTAAGCTAGGCTAGTGAAAATAGTAAATTGGGAGTTGAGATTTAGTACCTACATTTGAGTATAAGGGTTGAGTTTGATTTTGGGCTATTAGGGAGTTTACGAGACATCAAAAATGAAAACTTATTGTACCCACCGTAAACTTGTTTTAGGCGGTCATCGTTGTTGTTGAATTGTTTGAGACTAACATGCACTTTGCTTTGAGGAATAAAGTCATCAACAAAAGGATTTGCACGTTTCGCCATTGCAGCTTATGTTTTATGAGCGAGAAAAGCTTTAACTAATGAAAAGCTCAAACAAATCAAAATAGTTTTCCGCTTGAGCTTGTTTTGAATATAAATCTGTGGAATTGTGTTATGAATGAATTGATTTGATTGATTGAACACATGACATTTCGTTTTAAAATATTTTTTTCTTAACTTGGTTTACTTATTGTTTTATTATAATATACTGTTGAAAGAGTCGATGCGTGTGTGTAGTTTAATGTACTTTACTTTTTATAACTTTATCAATTGAAAACAAAAATTTTCAATTAACAAAATGTAGTTAAATAAGTTGTTAAAAAGTAATTTAGGTTGTACATTTAGTTATAACATGTTCTCGTTACCCTTCGTTCATTCACCAGAGATATAAAATAATACAAATGGCGACTGCTATATTTTGACACCTGCCAACAGGGCACCTTCGATCGATGGTTTGTCTACGACATTCAGTTTCTAATCAAGTTTTTTCACAATATAATACGAATTTGACATAATTCGCCTTCAAAACATCGCGGTATCACATTCGATAGGTTTTAAAATTATCGTAAAATCAGTGCTGATATCCCATTGGAAAGTGAAAGTGTCGTAGGGGCTCGCAAATTTCGTCGATGATAGCGAGGGGTCTATCGGTGGCAGAGCTAGCGTATGTGAGCCCCTCGCGAATGTTACGTAAGCGGTGGTAGCGGCGATGTCTTGGATGAAGCGGGCGCAGGCGGGCGAGGGCGCCGGGGCCGCGCCGCAGCCCTACGCCGCGCCACAGCCCCAGGTGAGCGCTCAGGTTAGCTGCGAGACGTAAACAATGACGTGGACCGACAGCACTCCCCGGCCGTATGTCATATGATAGATAAATACGTAAACACGCTTCCCGAGTGATAAGCCAACTCATAATATTTCAAGGTAAACAACAATGCAGGGGGCAAGATATAGACTTTTATGTTATTTAACACCACTTTCGCAACATTGGAAAGTGATACGGAAATGCAACATATGGTGTATACCAAACGCATGTCAAACTAAAACCTTGTTTGAGGGAACTGTACTGGAGTTTTGCGCTGGCATGACTTGCAAGATCAACACTTTCAATGCTTACTTAACATTTGATTTCATAATTATTACTGAGAAATGGAAAGGAGTTTCAACATTACTTTGTTTCCTATGTATAGGATTGCAATTAACTTGACTATTTAATTAGTTGTTTGCTTAATTTGCTATCGGAAAGTAATTCCAGTTGTAGATATTTACTTCTATAAAATGAAGGAAATTTAACATAAAATTTTTCAGAAATCTGAGAAAAAAAAGAGTTATTAAAAATTAAAAACCTAACTTACAAATAATTCACAACATTAAGTTGGTGTCCCCATGTAGGGTCCTTAATATGCTGGCTGCTGCCAGCATTATTCTGAAAGTTGAAATTGATAACCTATGATAACTATTTCTCTTGGTAACAAATAAACCTTCAAATGGAAAATAGGTTTTTTTTTGGACTCATTTCACACACAGCTGGTTAACCCCATACTGAACTGAAAGTTAATGCTAATGAACACTTGAATTTGTTGATAGATATCCTATATTATAAATGCAAAAGTTTGTATGTAAGTGTGTATGTTTATTACTTCTTCGCACTCCAATGGCTGGACTGATTTTGATGAGATTTACTATGAAGATAGGTTAGATTTTGGACTATCACATAGGCCCACTTTAGCCCAAATTAACTTATTTTTGTCCCGGGCAACATCAAGGGGTGCAACTAGTACTTTTGTAAGTTCTATAATTTCAGCTCAATATTACCAAAGGAGTTCAAAAACGATTTATTATTTTTTGATTTATAGGTGAGCAGCATTGTGCCTATATCATACTGGGTTGAAATTTATTTTTTAACAGTTCACATAATATCCATTGTTCAATGTCAATGTTTACATTCTACTGGTGTAGAACAGCTGATCGCAGCGCAAGCAAGCGCTGATCACAGGTTAGCCAGAGAATTTTTGTTTTCTGCAACCAACTATCAAGCTATAAACCAGCTATCAAGGTTTTTAAAGAAATTTTAGTAAAATGTGCAAGACTTATTTTATTAGTTTGTGGAAAAATCTATGCGCATGTTAATATTTTGTCAATATACATAGTTACTTTTAATTCAAAGCCCCATTGTATAACCTTCTTCAAATGCACAAAACTGCATTGTAGTAGATTTTGGTGATATTCTATCCAAAGATAAAATATTTAATTCAGTTAAATTGGTTTGCCAAATCATATATTTATTAGTTATAAGTAATAAGATATTTTGTTCATGTATAGACACAAAATGAAAATATTGTATGCTGTTTTGCACATCCCAAAAACATAACATTTGGGGACATTTGGCAAATTGATAGATTTAAGAGAAATTAATTATCGAAAAGTTTAAATTACATACACCTATATATGTTGTACAATTTATCCAGGCCATAGCATTAAAGTTAGTAAAACTAATGTTTATGATCTTTTATTAATCACACATTACAATATAATAATAATAATGAAGAAAAATAAATTATAATCATAAGCATTGATATCCAATGTTTTATTACAGCCATACACAAATCAGCAGAATATGTACCCCAATTACCCGGGTGGTACACAGCAGCAGCCACAACAATACTGGGCGGGAGGAGGTGCACAGTACAACCAACAGTACACACAGTACCAGCAGGAGTACCCCGCCAATGCCAACCATTACCAGCAACCACAGTACAACCATACCTATAACAACCCGGGATACAATAATACTCAGCAAAACTACCAACAAACATACTACCAGAATCAACAACAAATGGCTTACCCCCCAAACCAGCCCACCAACAGTGATGGCTGGGAAGATAATTGGGACTGGGGTTGGGAGGAGTCAGCCAAGCAAGCACAAGCTCAGAAAGCTCAAAATACTGCCCCACCACCACAACCTGAGCAGGTATACAACAATGCTAATGTGTTAGAAGAGAGCTTTGAGACAAACAGCACTAACACCTGGAACTGGGCAGCGGAGGATAAGAAAGATGAACCGGCAGTTCTCCCGCCACATCAAGCTTCTGAAGGGCCAGCCACTCTGCCACCCGAGCCTGTAGAGAATGATATGTCTCCAGAACCGAGCAATGTCCAGAATGTTACTAACGGCGCACCTGCGCCTGTCGAAGAAGTCAGATCCTTAGGAGACAGGGAGGTGAAGGAACGCATGCCCAACCTGGCTTTAGGGAAAAGGTTCCACCTGGACAACCTGACCCCGCAGTGGTCCATTGAGAGCCAAATGTCGCAGGAATCCAGCGATGGACCTCTAACACACAGCGAGAGCACATATAGAAGCGAAAATCAGTCGCGAAACTCGAATAGCCCTGGCCCCAATACTGACAATTCCAACTTTAACTACTCCCACACACAAGACTTGACGCAGAACAGTGAAATGTCGAAACGATCTGACTCGCCGACGCTGGCCGACGGCGAGAGTCAAGAAGACCTCGCGAGGGGTCTGCAGGACATGACTCTAGTCAATAGAGAGAATCTGACTGCAGAGAACTTTGAGGTGGAACGTCGTGGTTCCCAGCATGGGTTACCGCCTCCGCAGGCCTCGCAGCCCGCGCCACCGGCCGGGGCCATGCCGCCTCCGCCACCAGTCGTCTCCCCGCGCCCGCCATCAACAGGCGTAGCATCTCCATCCCCCGGACCGGCGCCTATGCCTGCACCTGTAGCTGGACCAACAATGCCTGCCTCCGCGCTAGCCCCCATGATGCCAGCCCCCGTGATGCCTGCCCCTGCACCAGCCCCCATGATGTCTACCCCTGCACCAGCCCCCATGATGCCTACCCCTGCACCAGCCCCCATGATGCCTGCCCCTGCGCCAGCTCCGATGATGCCTCCTCCCTCGTCCGCTCCAATGATGCCTCCTCCCACAGCTGCTCCAATGATGCCTCCTTCCACAGCTGCTCCAATGATGCCTCCTCCATCTTCCTTACCACCACCGAACTTCCCTCCGCCCACCAACTCGCAAAATCCGTTCAAGCACTCGGGTCCTTACGGGCACAAATCAAAACCGAGCTCAGGACCAGGCCAGTACACCAGCACAGGATTATCCTCGCCAGCGATGGTGGGCAAAGCGAGCAGAGAGCCGGTGGGTTTCGAGGCCAACCTGGAGACGACTCCGGACAATTCTGAGCGACCTGACGCGCCGGGCGGAGGCGCGAGTCCTGCGCCCCCGGCGCCGCCTGAAAACTTAGAAGTGGCGCCGCGGACGGAGCGAAACGAATACCTACAGACAGCTCACTTATCGGCTAGTGATTATGAGAACACGCAATTGTTGCCTTGCGGTGTGCGTCGCGTGCCTGTGGGGCGTCGCGAGGAGGAGCCCCCGGCCGGGCTGGCGCGCCTGGCGCCCGGCGACGGGGCCTGCGAGCGCGCGCCGGAGCCCTACCGGGAGCCGCCGGACGCGTACCGTCGCGCCGATGGGGAGTATCGAGCGGGCTGGGAGGCGCGGGTCGTCCCCGGGCTGCGTGAACCGCCCGAGCCCGTGCCGGAGCCCGCGCCGCCGGACTCTCCCTCGGAGCGGCGCGAGGAGCGCTACTCCCGCTCCGAGCGCGACCGCGACCGTGACCGTGACCGTGACCGCGAGCGCGAGGACAGGAAGCCTGACCGCCGGGAGCGGCGAGACCGGGAGCGCAACAGAGAGCGCAGGGAGCGGGACGAGAGCCCGGAGGAGCGGCGCAAGCGGCGCAGTGCGCGCGCGCATCGCTACGAGACCGAGGACACCGACTACTACAGCGATAAGGAGAGGGAGCGACGGTCAGTGCTTCTACTTTGTTTACAATATATTTTATTTCTTGTTTATCGCTATATTTCTGTACATGAGTTAGTTTCCTAAGCCTACTAAAAAAGTCTGTAGGTAAGCTATCGCTACTCTTCATATTTTTAGCTCTATCGCTCTGGACTAAGGTGAGACTGGCTAGTCTCAAATAACTGGTTCTCATGGAGGCTGCTAGCACACTGTTAAGTGCTTGATAGATTTTTACTTGAGAGTGATTGGTAGGCGAGCAATAGTAAAATCCCTAAGGCCAAGCAGTGTGTCCGTAGGTCGGATGACACGTTAAATTGTAGGTAGGCTGCTAGTAAAAGCAGTTGTTAAGCCAAGTCAGAAACCTTCTGGAGGCTTGAAAAACTCTGAACACCAGTGCTGGGTCACTTAGTTTTTAATTTTTATTTTTAAGTCTCGATATCTTGGAAACTAAGCGAGATATCGTAAAATGTTATTCCTTCATTTCGTTTTCTCTCGTCGAGATCTATAAGAATCCGCCTTCAAATCGTGGCGCCGTACGAATCGTGATTGCGCCGTCTTAAGGCCTTCGCCTCATAAGGCCCTGCGGGACCACGTGTCAGTGGGCACGTAGTATAGAGGGCCGTTTACGTTATGTAAGCATAAAGCCTTTTTTTTCGTATACAGACGTCACCGCGAGGGGTCGTACGCGTCGCGGCCGCCGCGAGCGGAGCGCGAGCCGAGCCGCCGCTACGAGGAGGGCGCGCGCTCGCGGCCCGCGGAGCGCCCCGAGAGGGCCTACCGGGACATCGACCCTCACAACAAGTACGCCAGCCGCCGCCGCGACCGCAACGACTACAGACGCAGGGGTGAGTTTACCGACGACGATTGACGACCTCGTTGGCGTAATGGCTACCATGCATAAGTACAAATACAAATACAAATCATTTATTGATAACACCAAAGTTACAAGGCAAATAATATGATATCATTACAAAAGTATATGATACTAGCTGACCCGGCAAACGTTGTTTTGCCTTAAAAATAGAAATGCAGTAGCCGATTCTCAGACCTACTGACTACGCATATAAAATTTGGAAAAAATCAATCAATCCGTTTCGGAGGAGTACGGTAACAAACACTGTGACACGGAAATTTTATATATAAGATATATCCATGTCAATTTTTAATTATATTCTAGTACTATAATATCATTACAATAGTATATGATCTTCTTCTTCTTTGCCTTCACCTTTTCCCACTATGTGGGGTCCGCACAGCCCGTTTTTTGCTTCCACACTCTTCTGACAGCCGTCATATCTACTGTCACACCTTCCTCTTTCATATCCTCTTTCACACAATTCATCCACATCTTCTTAGGTTGTCCTCTACTTCCACTACCTTGTACAATCATATTCATACTTCTCCTAATCACATGCTTCTCCTCTCTTCGCATGACATGCCCATACCAAGATAACCTTCCGCTCTTAATTTTGTCTACAATAGTATATGATATTAATCATTATGTCAATTTTCACTACTAATTCTAGTATCTAATATAATATCAATAGAAAAGTATATGATATGAATCAAATGTCAATTTTCAAATTTAGATAATCATTTATATTGTACAAAGTTTTATCTAATTATTATTAATTAATTAAGCATAAGCAGCCCACTATACATTCCCATTGCTGGGACTCGGGGCCTCTCTCTCACGAGGAGAGAGTTATAGGCCGAAATCCGCCACGCTGGCCAAGTGCGGTTTGGCGGATGACACACGTCCTTCGGATATTGCAGTCCTCAAACATGTCGGTTTCCTCACGATGTTTTCCTTCACCGTAAAACGAGTGCAAATCCACACATAACTTGAAAATCAAGTCATTAGTGTGGGGCTGGAATCGAACCAAGGGCTGTCTGATGGAAAAGCAGACGTTATTACCACCGAGCCACATTCGCATTTTTCCATTTCGGTTACCATGCCGGACTGCCAATCAGAATGTTTCGATTTCGGTTCGATTCCTAACTAAATATGTGTGCTAAATCTTAAGCTTTACTGTGGGAAATCTTAACATTGTATTATACTTTGTCTTACTTTACTCTGAAGCATTACTTCCATGTTGGAACTAATTTTTATAATCAGTTATTTTAGGCAAAATCTTGATTTTACAGTTTTTTTTTTCTATAAATCGCAAAATGAAAAAAATATAGGAAAAATAGCTTACAGGCCGTTTATAGAACCACACAATATTTATTTTGGTTGGTGTGATGAATATCGGTATGAACATAGTTTTTTTTTGTTGAGACTTTATAGGCTACTTTAATCCTCGGAGAAACGCGGGTGACACCGCGAGGCGCAGCTAGTAATACAATATGAGTAAAAAAAATAATATCATCATCATCAGCCATCATTCAATTACTTATCTCATTATATATAAATCTCGTGTCACAATGTTTGTCCTCAATGGACTCTTAAACCACTTAACCGATTATAATAAAATTCGCACACCATTTGCAGTTCGATCCAACTTGAGAGATAGTATAGTTTAAATCTCAAATTATAGTCGCAATTTTAATTTATTGCTAATTATTGTATGTTATTATTTGACAGTCACAATTATCTGTTAACTCCAAATGATTCCAACAGATGTCGATACCTTTCGACTGGGTTGAGTAAGTAATCAATAGATGGCGCTGCTATGGTAAATCTACGAACGTGTCATATAAGCTACACTATCTATTTTTCATACCCCTAAGTGAGGCAAAACAACGTTTGCCGGGTCAGCTAGTTTTTTTATATTTTGGACAATTAACATACACAACAATTATAGCTCATGTGTTATTCAGATGTACCATCAGACCCACGGTGGAAATGCCACTTATTAAACGATAGTCTTGTGCATAGACCGTTGCTTAACCTCGATGATCGCGTCAGATTAGTTGAGAAGAGACATCGATTCACTGTCGAAGTTCCTAGGATTCGCTCAAAGCGTTTTGCTTCGACCTTCATTGTGAGAACTGCGAAGCTTTGGAACTCTCTTCCTGAGTCTCTTTTTCCCGAGAAGTACAATTTGGGGGTCATCAAATCTAGAGTAAATAGGTTCCTTCTAGGCAAGCGTGATACATCTTAGACCACAGTCAAGCTTAACATCGGGCAAGCTGCGGTCAAACGTAAGCCTATTCATCTATAATATAAAAGTTAACTGAGTTATTTATTCATTTATTTATATGTATTTGACGACCTCGTTGGCTCCCGGGTTCCATTCCCGGTACGGTCAATATCTTTGTGATGAACTAATTTGTTGGCTGTCAGTCTGGGTGTTACATATGTATCGATATATAGTATGTATGTATGTGTACGCTTGGAATTAGCCTAAGGTTAAAAATATACTTTGACTTTGACTAAGAGTATGTACATATTATGTCAGTTGTGTTAGCAACCATAATGCAAACTATCAAACTATAAATGGTTTAGTATGGGGCTAACCAGCCGTGTGTGAAGTGTGTCCTAATATTTATTTATTTATATTTTATGTAAGTATGTATGTATATGTAGACTATCAGTTGTGTTAGCAATGCTAATAAAGACTAGAAATGGTTTAGTATGGGGCTAACCAGCCATGTGTGAAGTGTGTCCTTATATTTATTAATTTTATTTATTTATACGTATTTATATTTTATGTATGTATATTTGTTTTGCAGTGACGTTCTCGCGCGAGGCTAGATCTGCGGTTAGGGACGATAGTAAAAGTGAAGGTACCGCCCTCTGTGTGTCATGTAACCAACACTGTAATATATGCATGACACTGGAATGTACATACAGGGTTATACCAATCACCTGGGAAATGCTGAAAAGGGGGGGGGGTCGATGCACTATTGTTATTTATTTATATTCATAGCTGGGCATGTATCAAAAAAGTTATTGGAATTTGACTTAAAGTAACATGTACCCTGTAATCAGGTGAAGTTAGGGTGTTGCTATATAGTTCAAATCTTACAAACAAACTTTATTACATTACAACTTATTCTATTACTATAACTTATTTTAAATTATTATTTCAAAAACTTTACAACTATACTATTCTGTACTTTATTGTTTTTGGGGTTCTGACGAAGCAGGACCATGTTACTAGAGACTAGGGTTTCTCATTTCTCGACCTTTTTTATTTCCCGGAGCACGAGAATTCTCGGCCACTTTTTCCCGGGAATTCCCGGGTTGCCGAGAAATACGATTTGTTTTAAATATGTGTGATTTAGCAATAAAACTACGTTTTTTATGATATAATCAACAATATTTATATTTATTTTCACGTCGTGTGACTTGAAAATTTTAAATAAGCGAATTAAACTCTAGCGAGATCTTTTTAATCAATATTTCTACAAACAATAAGGATTAGTCTTTTTCTTTGGAAAATTAAATAAAATATCTTCTAAAAACAAAATCTTCATGTGACCACAATAAAATTTAGTACCTTACACACTCTTCTTCTTCTTCTTCTCCTTTACCATTTCCCACTAGGTGGGGTCGGCACAGCCTGTTTTTCTCTTCCACGCCACTCTATCAGCCGTCATCTCCACATTCACTCCCTTCTCATTCATATCCTCCTTCACACAATTCATCCACGTCTTATTTAGTCTACCTCTCCTTCCGCTACTTCTTACAATCATATCCATACTTCTCCTAGTCACATGCATCTCCTCTCTACGCATTACATGTCCGTACCACGCTAACCGTCCACTCTTCACTTTCTCTGAAACAGGCGCCACTTTCACACTTCCTCTAATATACACATTTCTTACCGTGTCCATTCTTGTTACTCCACACATCCATCGCAACATTCGCATCTCTGCCGCATGCAATTCTCTCTCATGCACTACTTTCGTCGCCCAACACTCGGATCCATACAATACGACAGGTCTAATGATCAGTAGGTCTATTTAGTACCTTACACACTAAGTAAATTATATAGTGTGTAAACCTTACACTAAGTTTATCTTTACAATTATGCAACATAAAACGACAGTATTTAAATTGTATATAAAAAATAACAATCAGACTAGCTTAATAATTACGAGTAAAGTAGGTACTTTAGTCTAGTCTTTGTATATACTATTCAATATTTGTTATAAATGGACAGTCTACGAACGAAACGGGAAGGGGGCGGGGGGCACTGTCGGTCACTCGCACACCGCGGGATAGAGCCAGGCGCGTTATTATGTTTTTGAAATTTTTGACTGAATTTCTCGATTTCTCGATTTCTCGACCACTTTTTTCTCGTCTCGAGTAAAGCAAAATTTCCCGGGAATTCTCGGTTCGAGAATTCTCGTAGAGAAACTCTACTAGAGACAGACAGCGGAGTCATAGTATTAGGGTCCCGTTTTTACCTTTTAGGTACGGAACCCTCAAAAATGAAAATCAGAATACAAAACACAGATATTTAAAAAAATATGTAATAAAAATAATTATTACAAGTCAAAATGTAGAAAAAAAAATACCAATTCCTTATTTGTGAGAACATTTTACAACCTATTTTGAATACTTCGAAATTTTCTTCTAATTTCTCTGTGTGTAAATAACCTTAATGTTTAAAAGACATAATTTATTTCACACGTTTTGATATCGCTTTGAGTTTATAATAACATCTGTTGTTTGAGGTTTGCTGTGAATTTTTTCTGCATTTGAAAATAAAATACCCTATACATTTGTGTGTGAAATGGCTTATGATGATGCTTACAAGTTTTTTGACACATCTCACACACGGCTGGTAAGCCCCATACTAAACCATTTCTAGTTTGTATTATGGTAACACAGTTGTATATGTTGCTAACACAGCCAATATACTACATATACATACATATTTTATATAGTTACATATTTACCAAATTAAGAAGAAGGCGAAAGTCATGTCGTATAGGGAGGTCAAGGATTTGGCCGAAGACAGAACTACCTGGAAAAAACTCCACAGACAAGAGGCCAGCTCTTAAATATTGAAAAAAAAAACATATTTAACATCCAGCCAACAAATTTCGTTCAGGACAAAGATGTTGGCCGTGCCGGCAATCGAACCCGAAACCTTCTGATTGGCAGTCCGGCATGGTAACCATTACGCCGACGAAGTCGTCACAAATTATCCCGGTCATTATCTACAGATACAAGTATAATTGTTTCTTTTGACAGTTACATTGATAACATAAATAATTACACAGATAATGTTTAACGTGATTCCTAGATATAATAAATATTGAAAGATATACGATAACAGTACCTACCACTGGTTTTGAAAACGGGATTGATAAAAAAAACATGTATCTACAAGTGTTATCAATTTTTTTATCAATAGGCGTCTATCTATTATCTTTTTCAGATAGTGGTCTATTGGTATAGATAAGTAAAAAATGTGAGAATCTTTTTTTATATAGAAAGAATTGGGATATAGGATTTTTCGACGTGAAAACGTCTCATAATTAAAAAATACAAATCATTAAAAGAAAGAAAAGAATTCTGCACGCACGAAAAAGTGTGACTCAATGTCACATTCTGCTTGAACTAAGCGTGCAATCAAGAGGTCAAAACTAGCAATAGAAGGGTACGATCGTCGATTAAAAATGTACTAGATATAAGGTGATGTCTCTAAAAACGGCTAGGAAAATAAGACCACAAGTAAGAGTGTGGTATTATTTGAGTTTGATGAATTTAAGCGTTATTAGTAAAGTAATACAGTAGAATTTTCTATCGCTCACTGCGTACGGTCATAAAGTTTTATAGCTGTTATCGCGGAGTAAGATACCTTATGTTTATTACGGCACTAGTCGAAACTCAACCTTAAGATACAGTGGTAAGGTTGACTTGAATTGAAATATTTTTTGTGGCGTAGTATATTGTAATGGATACAATAGTATAGTAAAATCATGCCTTTTTGTGCTGTGTTTGTATCGTCGTGCAACACTGAATCTAGTTTAAATATGATCAAAGGGTACCATATAGGTCCGTGACGCATTTATCTCTCTATGGCAAAAAATGCAAATTTTCCTCATTTCTTGATGATATAAAATTATGTTCCGTAAACGAATTTTACAGACAATTAATATATAATACTAGCAGATCGTCCCGGCTTCGCACGGGCTATAAAATAATCTTAGTTGAAAAGAGAAACAAAATATAGCCTATGTTACTCAGGGATGTAGCTTCCCAACGGTGAATTTTTTTTCGAACCGGTCCAGTAGTTTCGGAGTCTATTCGCGTCAAACAAACAAACAAACAAAATACAAACTTTCTCGCTTTATAATATTGGTATAGATAACTAGCTGCACCCCTCGGTGTTGTCCGTGTTATTCCAAAATAAAAAAGTAGCCTATTTGTCAATCCAGTGTCTCTGTGGGTATAGAAAGAAAGTTTAACAATTATTATAACTGCTAGGTATAATATATTATGTACCTTAACTCTAAAAAATACTGAATATCTATACAGTTTTTGCAAATAAAGTTAGTTAAAAATAGTTATAGAAAAAAATTAATATAATATTTATAATGTGTATGTACAGAAAGTAAAAGTAATATTTTAATTTAGATTCTGAACATGCATGGAAATCGATTGGATTTGTGTACATTTCATAAATGGATTTAAAACGTTAACTGAATACGTATGTTATTTCTAGGGATACGTATCTGGTCAAAAATGTATTTAAATTGATGAGAAAACTTTAGTAAAGTTTGTTCAGGTTCCGTAGAGTTCCACACTTTCTCACATATATAAAAAACGTAAAATGTAAAAAAAAACGTTAATACGTTTTTAACGTTTTTTTTAACTTTTTTTTTTTTTCACGCCGTAAACTCCAACGTCACTCGATTTAACGACAAACTCTCTAAAGCATCGAAATTAATTGGTTTTAGTTGGTTTAGCTTGTATTCTATACAATGATACATTCTCTCCATTTAACGACCACTCTCTATAACACTATAAAATGCAGTCCCTTCAGTGTCGTTATATATATTTATATTATGTGTTTAGTTATTAAAGTAATTGTAATAATTAGTTATTAGAGGCTAAGGGAAGGAACTGAATCCCACAACACAGGATTTACCTCGTGTGGGATTCAGGGAGCAACGTAGTGTACATTAACACATATTTTATACTTTTAAGCCTAGTACTTATTTAGTCGTAGTTTGTGTCGATTTTCAAAAATGTAGATAGATAGATAGAAGAAAATTCTTTATTGGACACATAATTATAGTAAATTAAAAAAAAGAAAAAGAAAGGGCTTACAAATAAGTGTGCCACAATTGGCGGCCTTATCGCTTAAAGCGATCTCTTCCAGGCAACCTTTGAAAAATGTACATACTTTTTGGTAAATAAAGATGTTTCATAGATGACAAAATCAAATATTTTGTGTACTGATGATGCCTTGTGGTTAGGCGAAACACGTGTAGAGTTAAGAACTTCCGAATTGTGATAGGTAACGTTAATCTTAATTAATCTTAGTTAATTGATCTTAGTTAATTAGTCTTAGTTAATTAAGCTTTGTTAATTGATCTTAGTTGATTTTTCCTTTACTTGTCTTAATTTGGATTTCGGATCACAGCGGAAGTACACTAAATATTTAATTTTGTCATCTATTTACAATGGATTTCCGCAAAGTAACGCCTGAGTCAATAAATTATTTAAGATGTTTCATGTTTTATGTCGTGCGTTACTGGAGCATTGCGCTTCGCTGTAGGTTCTATTATAACCTGTATACATTGTCAAAGCTTATTGTTTTGTTTGTCCTCACGACCAGGGGAGACCTATTCGTCGCCGTCGCGAGCCGACTCCCGCGAGAACACCGCCACGGACGAGGAGCCGGAGCGGCGGCGCGAGAGGAGACACCGCCACTCCACGAGGAGGACTGCCGACCCTTACTATGACGGTGAGAGTCGCTCATGGGCCCTATAGGCTTTTCTTACAGTTTTTATTATTTTTATGTTTATGTATTAATAGCAGTTGCCCGGGGCTCCGCCTGCGTATTGGTCGCTTTTCGCGTAACCTGTGTTTTTTTATTTTATCATATTCTCGTGCCCATCTAATATAATAATAATAATCTAAATTTCAAAAACACAAAACTTTATTTTGAATTTCAACCCCAATAACATCTCCCTTAATGCACCCCTGGCAAAAATTTTCATAATTTTAATATGACCATTTAATAAACCACTACCGTAATAATTTTCATGACTTTTAAATATGATAAATAAAGAATTTCCCATACAAACTTTCGCCTCCATTACAAACCCTTAGTTCACCCCAGTCAAAAAAACTTGATCCATTATTTTTAATTTTACATAAACAATACATGATCCAAATTTCATTGCTGGAAGTTCAAAAACAAAGAAGTTCCATGGATGATATAAAGCTGTCCTACTGGTCCTGTAGTGGATCTATGTATAAGATCGCGCTGTCTGTGAAAAATGATGTTCCCTGTTCTCCTCCTTTTCTGTTGAAATTTTCCCTAAATTTAGTTTGTTACAAACCTCACGGAGACCGAGATTTAAGCGATTTTTACTTAAACTTAAACGACTCGATTTTTAAGTCTCGATATGTCGGAAACAAAGCGAGATACTTATACTTTTTAATTTATGTATCGTTTGTTTGCCGTAATCTAGGTACTATTATTCATATTTTTACTATTAATTAATTTTCCAATAATTATATTAATTTGAGCACGTTGTGTTTGTCTTAACAAGTAAAACAATTAACTGTAAGACCACATCAACTTTAGAAAACAAACCTAATTCAATAAAAAAAAAGATATCGAAAAATGTATTTAATAATAATAATAAATATCAGGACACATTTCACACACGACTGTTTAACCCCATACTGAACTATTCCTAGTTCGTATTATGGTTGCTAACACAACTGATATACTACATGTACTTACATATTTTATATAGATACACATTCTTTCATTTCGTTTTCTTTCGTTGAGATCTATAAGAATCCGCCTTCAAATCGTGGCGTTACGAATCGTAATCTCCCCGGATGCATTGTTATACCTCCTCTACACTACTCGCGAAGTTATTCGGCGAAGTACTACACACTCGATCAACTTCGCGAGGAGCGCATTCGTGTGCCTTACCGACCCGTCTCTGTCACTCGCTCGCACGTCCGTAGGTATCTTACTGCTTTCTGGAATACATCCGATTATAACGTAGGAACTTATCTGTCAGTGACCACAAATGGTTAAAAATGTTATGTACATATTATACAAACCCACTTATGTTAAAAAATATTTTTATAAATGTTACTAATATCTAAATCCAGCAACAGAACCTAATCCCACAGGGTCTCATGGTTTAACCATAATGGCGAATGCTCCTCTAATATTGTGTTTTTTCTAAATTAAGCTATAAGTTCTTAATGAGTCTACTTTGGACTCAAGAACGTTATATTTTTGTTTATGATTGCTACGTACTAGGAGCCATGTACACTAGTATGTAACTGTTTTGTACAATTATGCTAATAAAGATATTTAAAAATTGAATTGAATTGAGTGTAGAGGAGGTATAAGATTATCTGAATAGCCGTGGTGGTCCGTGTCGCAGGAGTGGGCGCGGGCGCGTACGCGGACCCGTACCTGGCGCAGCGGCAGCAGTACGAGTACTACGAGCGGCTGCGCGCCGCCGACCCCGCCGCCTACATGCAGCTCTACAAGCGGCTCATGGCCGCCGCGCATCCCCCGCACCTCACACACGACGGTACGAGCTTTTTTAACCCTTAAATGGACAATGTTGTTTTTAAACAACATACTAAAAATCACACAAAATTGACCTTCATTTGTTTTTTAATTTTGCGCGATGTATTTTATAAACAACACTCACATTATTGCAAAAAAAGCATAGTAAATCTAGTCTAGATTTTCTTACTAATTTTTCCTAGACAGTAATACATGTCTATTACACAAATATATTATTTTAATCGTGAAACAAAAATCGTCCATTTAAGGGTTAACCACGTCCAAAACTACCGAGTGCTACCAATAAAATACGTCCTTAATTTTTTTTTTGTTCAAATTTTCCACGCTGATATAATAGTACATTGTTATCCTAGGGGTGACAGTAACTTATTTAGTCCTGAGAAGGGATTTAGCGCCCGGAACGAGGTAAGGGCGCCAATAGTTCGAGACACTAAATAAGTCTTTAACCCGAAGTAAACACTGTCCTTTTCAGATACAGATATAGATTACAGATACAACGAAAGTAAAAATAAAAAAAGAATTAGTTAATGAAAAAATTTTATAAATTTTATTTTCCACTACCGTTTAAGCCTCTTCTCTCAAAGTATGAGTAGTGAAAAATAGTTTTCATAACTCATACGCCCTCACTTCGTTCCGGGCGCCAAACCCCGTCTCGGGGCTAAATCTAGGGTTACAATGTACTAATGAATATACACATATACACTAAGTAAGTGTGACCGTTTGTTGTTCAAATATATAATATGCCAGTTTACATTGTACTATAGACGACAGTTTTTCAATCTACCCTCTTTTACGCTCGATCTATTATTTCATACAAATAGCTAGCAAGTGATGCATAATTTTAGGTATTTTGGCCTGTCTTACATTTTAAATATCAATTGGTTTGTCTACAGACAAACTGATGAGGAATAGGTTGTCGTGGTATGGTCATATTATGCGACGTGAGGATAGATAGGAAGGGAGCGCCCTAAGAGAGTATGGATAGATTGTGTGAATGACGATATAACCAGGAGGGATGTGAATACAGAGATTGATACGAATGATTGAGATGTATGGAAGAAATGTACATACTGTATCGACCCCACATTAAGTGCGATGGTGATGATGATGAAGAAGAAGAAGACATTTAAAAACGTACCCTGTGTGTTGTATGTGTCCAGGTTACATGACCGCGGCAAGCTACGGCGCGCGAGAGGAACGCGGCTCCGTACATTCTGGACGGTCCTCGGCTCAAGGGCTGAAGGGCAATGACACGTATGTACTATGTATTATCATACGCTAATAAATATAATAGACACTCAACCCCTTGTTGAAAATCGTACTACGTGTATTATTCGTACACGTGGCGCCATCTATTCGTATTTTCTTGAAACGACTTCACTAGAGTCACGCAAACTATCGTTATATCACTATGCGACTACAGCGCGTTGAGGAATTTGTCGGCAGCTAGGCTGCCCGCCCGATTTACAGCGCCATCTAGGTTTCATCGGTAATAATGACAAATTTCCGCGCCACGCTTTATTGTATGGGAATCAGTAATCCTCTGGTATTCTGATCCCAATATATCGGACCAATATAATACAGACTTACTGTATTATATTGCTCAGATATAATACAGTGAGTCTGTATTATATTGGTCATAAAATTATATTTGTAGAAATTGAAATTAAGCACATTTTCTATATTTTTTTTGAAGTATTATTTTTAGTTAATGAAGTGCATTAGCACCTTATTTAATAATAAAAATAAAAGTTTATTTATTTAAAAAACACATGTACATTCACAATTAGTTGTACAAAAATCCGTCGTTATGGTATTGTATCTTATTAATTTACGCTATAACATTTTTCTTGTGGCTTCTGCACTAGGAGAACCCTGTTTCGCAAAAGCCATTTCCAAATCAATATAAAAGAATTTGTTTTTCCATACCGGCATATATTTCATGTGACACTTTTTCAAAACCATGTACTAAAACGTGTATGTATCTTCAGCCATGAGATTTAACAAAACCATCTGGTTGCCATTCAAATCCATTCACAACTGGACAGCTCATATGTTTCCTCTAACTACCATTGTTTGAATTGTCATTGATTTGCATAAGTCAGTCTTAAAAATAAATGTGAAAACTCCACTGTCGTAGCACGCTTATTAAGTAATAGGTTAGTAAAAGTAAAAAAGCTTTTATTCATCTGCATTCCATTATTACAATAATACTTATTATTGTGATTACTTCCTTACCATGTAAATTATCTTATTACAGTGTAAACTCTATATAACGACACTGGAGGGACTGTGCATTTATGGCGTTATAGAGAGTAGTCGTTAAATGGAGAGAATGTATCATTGTATGGAATACAAGCTAAACCAACTAGAGCCAATTGCTTTCGACGCTTTAGAGAGTTTCGTTGATACCCTTTGGAACGGAACTCTAAAGTAGTTTGCTTTGCTTTAAATCATAATGGTGGCGATTCAGCGGCACACACGACTAAACTAAATTTAAAGAAGCCCCGTCTCTTTTCATCTCAGGTGGCTAGAAAGAGACAGCACGTTCTGAACCACAGACTAAACAACTAAAATCACGTCAAATATGGAATGTGCAGGCAGTTTTAGAGGTGATACAAATGAGTGCGCTCTAAAGTCGCCTATATTTTCTACATTTGACGTGATTTTAGTCGTTTCGACTTTGGTGCAGAACGTGCCGTCTCTTTCTGGCCACCTAAAATGAAAAGAGACGGGGCTTCTTTAAATTTAGTTTAGTCGTGTGAGCCGCTGAATCGCCACCATTATCTTCTATGGAACGCTTTGATAAATTAAATATTTGCTGGTACACTAACTGAGTTTATAAAAGGCGGTGTCAAATGACAAGAAAATACTACTTTGTAGGTTACGTTTACTAACTCAAGTTTTTACGGCGGTTTTAGTATGTGTTCATAAACCACTTTAGATATACACTGCTAAGAATCAGCTGCTTACTGAAGTCGCACTTAAATAAGTAATAGTTAAGCTTATTGAGAAACACATTTACAAATTAGACTTAAGGCGAAGATAAGAGCATAATTTTGTTTTTACAGTGTTTTCGCTATAAATCGTAAACTGTTTAAAAAGTTACTGAAAAATCATCAATCATCTTAAAACAACCCAAAAAATGTATACTTACATAATATGGAAAATGGTACTTATGTTTTTGTACTTACTTACTTTTACAAAAATTCATAGTTTCTCTTTAAATTTGTGAGTTTGTTTGTTACCAAAATAGTTATAACAAAAATTATGTTTCTTTTTAGTTATGATTTATAACGATAAAACTGTAAATTTAAGATTTTGCCCGTTCCATCGTCTGAAATAACGCTGTATTGTAATTCATAGTGAAGTATTCTGTAAAAAAATTAAATCGCATTGCTTAGGTTACAAATGGTCAAATGTAGTTACATAGATTCCTAAGAACAATCCAAGAACTATTTTTATTTGTTTTTATTTACGAATCCCGCTAGGTGACTTGCCTGACTTGACACATGTTTGCCAGTTAAACTGCCTCCGAGCAGTAGTGTGCAGATACTACCGTGTTACGGTTTTTAGAACCATGTCTCCAGTAAAATTATCAGACAATTGATTTCATATGAACTAACACAGTGGTCAAGCTCTGGTATCTTCAGTTTTCAAGCCACCCATGAGACTGACGACTGCTTGTATTAGAACTAACAGTCGGGATAATATTTCCTACAATTTAACGCAGCTATCACAACCTAAGGTAGTGCAAAGGACACTTTTTAAATGATATTTAAAACCTTACTTCTCGGGGTAATAAGCACATTCGGTGACTTACCAAACTCTGTAATCCTAATCCCGAAGTGTCTCTGAAATTGGAATATGACAGCGAATAGCACATCTTTCCATTTCTTTCATAAAAAAACTTGATAGCACAAAGCTAATAACTAGATACACACGCATAATTTTAACACCCGTTTTGTGTAACTCTTATGGGGTTAAAGAGTTAAGCAAATGTTGCGCATGCTCTTTTGTAAAGGGATTAAAGAGTTAAACGTATGTTGCGCACGCTCATTTGTGAAGGGGTTAAAGAGTTAAACAAATGTTGCGCAAGCTCATTTGTGAAGGGGTTAAAGAGTTAAACGTATGTTGCGCAAGCTCATTTGTGAAGGGGTTAAAGAGTTAAACGTATTTTTTTTTTTTTTTTTTTTTTTTTATTCTTAAATTGAAAAGGAGTTTTGTCGGTAACCGACTATGCCACTCCTATGAGACTTACATCATAGTAAATAAAAATCAAAAAATCAGCTTAATACATCCAGATAAATATCTGTTAGTATCCTGGCTTCATCCGAGCTGGGTGCAGCCAATATACTGTTACAGATACCAATATTATTATAATCCTGATTGGCAAATAATTGTAGTCGCAAGGACTCACTTCGCACGCATTCCATCAATACATGGTGTATGTCTTGTACGGTATTACATTCAGGGCAATTAGGCGAGTCTGTAATTCCCATCATATATTTAAACGCGTTGGATGGAATGTGTCCGGAGCGAATCCTAAACAAGGCAACTACCCGCTTTCTGCTCATCACAATATTATTGAACCATGGGTATACAGGAGGCTCGCATTGAATGGTTCTGTACCATATTCCCTTACTCAATGAGCGTTCATCAAAATATTCTCGCCATAGTTGTCGGCATTTAGTTTTAACTTCACTTAGCAGCTCAGTGTGCAAGGGAAGACAGTGGTATAACACACCCTCGTATACTGCCTGTTTGGCCGCGCGGTCGGCCTCTTCATTACCCACGATTCCAATATGGGACGGAATCCACTGCAACACCACAGTTTTATTATGTTTAGCAAGCTTGTAAATATAATCAAGAATGCTGTAGGCTACAGGGTGTCCTCGAATATTCGAGGTTAACTCAGCCAAGTGTAAGAGCGCGCTTTTTGAATCCGAAAATAACACAAATTCGCTGCAATCTATCGATAGTGCATATGACAGTGATTCAGATATAGCTATAAGTTCACTGTGCATTATAGATATATTTGCTTCTATTTTAAATTTTGCATCTAATCCAATTTGTGGATCAAAAAAAGCTGCACCGGATTCCTTCCCATCTTTAGACCCATCAGTAAACAATTTGTAATATCCGTTATATTGTTGTTTTATATAATCATTGCAAATTCTATATAAATCTGACGTATTTGTTGCTTTTTTGGAAGTATGAAGACCTTCTATATTTACAATAATATGATTTCTTAAATTATAACTACTTATCCAAGTATCTAATAAGTATATATGCAATTTGGGAGAAGACTGGATGGGTAACATTTTAAGCATGGCATTCACAGTTATGAGTTTTGGGGTCTTTTTCCTGAGCCAGTAAAAATCATTCATAAAAACTTCTAGTTCTTCTATAGTCTTAAGGTTCGTGTCATTTTCAAATGACCTGGATTTAAGCCAAAATTTTGCAGCTAAATATGTTCTACGTATGTGAAGTGGCTGTAAACATAACTCACTTTCCATAACGTGAATTGGAGTGCTCTTGACAAAGCCTCCAATGATCCGCATTGCCTGATTTTGAACCCTGTCTAGTTTATCTAAATGACTTTTAGCACTGGTGTCGTAAAGAAAACTACAGTAGTCAAGCCTGCTTCGAATAATTGCTATGAACAATTGTCTTAGATGCTTGGGATGCACCCCCCAATCTGACCCAGCTAGCACTTTGAATAAATTTAGGAACTTCAAGGTTTTATCGCGTGTTGTCGTAATATGCTTTCCCCATCTTAAGCCTAAGTCTAGCCACATGCCAAGGTATTTTACATCAAATACCTCTTCCACCCTATTATTATTAATCTTGAGATTGATACTGCGTTTTGATACACCTCTTCTAAACATAATTGCTTTAGATTTATTGTGAGATAAATTAAGTCCCAGTTCAGTTATTAAATTATTAAAAATATTAAGAGCATTTTGAACACATAAAGTAGTCCTTATCAAATCTTCTCCGGTGTGATAAATAACAAAATCATCAGCATACTGAGAAATAAATACGTTTTTGATGGAATGACAAATTTTAGAAGTAGCCGCGTTAAACAACAGTGGTGACAACGGATCTCCCTGTGCTATTCCTGTTCCTGTAATTCTACTTAATGTTTCCTTATCGCTTATTCGTATTGAAAGTACTCTTTTATGTAAATACTGCCATAAATAGTTGCATAAAACAGAACCAATCCCAAGATCATCCAAAATTTGTGTGAGGCTAGTAAGATTTATACAGTTATATGCACTTTCAATATCTAAAAAGCAGGCAATGGTTGGATGTCCTTTAGTCAGGCCTATTTGTATTCTTGAAACCAGTCTAGCCAAATTATCAGCACAAGAGCGCGCACGTCTAAATCCGATCATTTCTGTAGCAAAGCAATCATTTTTCTCAAGAAACCAATCTAATCTTCGAGTAAGAATTGTGTGAAAAACTTTACAAGGGCATGATAACAATGCAATTGGTCGTACATTCGTAGATGACATATTTTCGGTACCTGGTTTCGGTATAGGCACGATATTGACTTCAGACCATTGCCTGGGTACAAATCCTGAACTTAAAAATCTATTGAACAAGTCAACAAGAATTAATTTTCCTAAATATGGTAAGTTATTTAACATTGAATAGGATATACCGTCAGCACCTGGAGCAGTGTCTGAGCGTTTGATACTATTAATTAATTCATGGATAGTTATTGCAGTGCATAGATTATCGTTGGTAGACTTAAATATAGGTTTGTTAGGACTTACGAAATCTGGTGTTAAACTATTTAGAAGTGTCTCTGCTTTTGTACGATTAATAGGTGTTTTAGTCACTTTGTAGCCCTTGAACCACTTCATCTGCTGCCACATTTCTCTTGTTGACGTCACGCCGCTGATGCCTTCGCAAAGTTTTTGCCAAGCTTTGGATTTCGCCTGTCGAATATCTCGCTGTGCGTCTGCTACTCTTTTTTGTAAAGCTACTAGGTTCTCCGGAGTTGGGTTTCTGCGAAATTGTGCGAGAGCTTTACGACGCAGCGCAACTGATCGTGATAGTTCTGGCGTCCAATATCGCTTTCTCTTGAATCCTTTAGCAGTTGAAGGGTTGTCATACACTCTACTTATAGGAATATGTTTGTCCGCAGATTCGATTACAATTTTTATAAAGCTATCATAGGCAGCTTGGTTATCTCTTGGCAGTATGTAATATTTAAGGGACTCTTCGATATCGGCACAATACAGAGACCAGTCTGCTTTTCTGTAATTCCTTCGGCTTTGGTAAGTATGTGATGGTATGATATCAATTTTCATCTTTAGTACAAAGTGGTCGCTATTTAGGTTTTCATTTGTAATCATCCAGTCAAACTTGAGTGCTATATCCGAAGTTGCGAGGGTAAGATCAGGCGATGTTCTCTGTGCCGTGCCATTAACTAGTTGGATTCTTGTATGGTTACCGTCGTTCAGTATGACATAGTTGCTTTCTAAGACGGCATCCATAATTTGGGTTCCAAGAGTTAAACGTATGTTGCGCAAGCTCATTAGTGAAGGGGTTAAAGTGTTAAACAAATGTTGCGCAAGCTCATTTGTGAAGGGGTTAAAGAGTTAAACGTATGTTGCGCAAGCTCATTTGTGAAGGGGTTAAAGAGTTAAACGTATGTTGCGCAAGCTCATTTGTGAAGGGGTTAAAGAGTTAAACAAATGTTGCGTATGCTCTTTTGTGAAGGGGTTAAAGAGTTAAACGTATGTTGCGCACGCTCATTTGTGAAGGGGTTAAAGAGTTAAACAAATGTTGCGCAAGCTCATTTGTGAAGGGGTTAAAGAGTTAAACGTATGTTGCGCAAGCTCATTTGTGAAGGGGTTAAAGAGTTAAACGTATGTTGCGCAAGCTCATTTGTGAAGGGGTTAAAGAGTTAAACGTATGTTGCGCAAGCTCATTAGTGAAGGGGTTAAAGTGTTAAACAAATGTTGCGCAAGCTCATTTGTGAAGGGGTTAAAGAGTTAAACGTATGTTGCGCAAGCTCATTTGTGAAGGGGTTAAAGAGTTAAACGTATGTTGCGCAAGCTCATTTGTGAAGGGGTTAAAGAGTTAAACAAATGTTGCGTATGCTCTTTTGTGAAGGGGTTAAAGAGTTAAACGTATGTTGCGCACGCTCATTTGTGAAGGGGTTAAAGAGTTAAACAAATGTTGCGCAAGCTCATTTGTGAAGGGGTTAAAGAGTTAAACGTATGTTGCGCAAGCTCATTTGTGAAGGGGTTAAAGAGTTAAACGTATGTTGCGCAAGCTCATTACTGAAGGGGTTAAAGTGTTAAACAAATGTTGCGCAAGCTCATTTGTGAAGGGGTTAAAGAGTTAAACGTATGTTGCGCAAGCTCATTTGTGAAGGGGTTAAAGAGTTAAACGTATGTTGCGCAAGCTCATTTGTGAAGGGGTTAAAGAGTTAAACAAATGTTGCGTATGCTCTTTTGTGAAGGGGTTAAAGAGTTAAACAAATGTTGCGTCTGCTCTTTTGTGAAGGGGTTAAAGAGTTAAACAAATGTTGTGTCTGCTCTTTTGTGAAGGGGTTAAAGAGTTAAACGTATGTTGCGCATGCTCATTTGTGAAGGGGTTAAAGAGTTAAACAAATGTTGCGCATCCTCATTTGTGAAGGGGTTAAAGAGTTAAACGTATGTTGCGCATGCTCATTTGTGAAGGGGTTAAAGAGTTAAACAAATGTTGCGCATGCTCATTTGTGAAGGGGTTAATGAGTTAAACAAATGTTGCGCATCCTTCTTTGTTAAGGGGTTAATGAGTTAAACAAATGTTGTGCATCCTCATTTGTGAAGGGGTTAATGAGTTAAACAAATGTTGCGCACGCTCATTTGTGAAAAGGTTAAAGAGTTCAAATATTGCGTATACTCATTTGTGAAGGGGTTAAAGAGTTAAACAAATATTGCGTATACTCATTTGTGAAGGGGTTAAAGAGTTAAACAAATATTGCGTATACTCATTTGTGAAGGGGTTAAAGAGTTAAACGTATGTTGCGCAAGCTCATTTGTGAAGGGGTTAATGAGTTAAACAAATGTTGCGCATCCTCATTTGTGAAGGGGTTAAAGAGTTAAACAAATGTTGCGCATCCTTCTTTGTTAAGGGGTTAATGAGTTAAACAAATGTTGTGCATCCTCATTTGTGAAGGGGTTAATGAGTTAAACAAATGTTGCGCACGCTCATTTGTGAAAAGGTTAAAGAGTTAAACGTATGTTGCGCAAGCTCATTTGTGAAGGGGTTAATGAGTTAAACAAATGTTGCGCAAGCTCTTTTATGAAGGGGTTAAAGTGTTAAACAAATGTTGCGCATGCGTGCGTAGGTACTACATGTTCCGGAACGAGTCGCTGCGCGACGCGCCCTCGCTACGTGCGGATCTCTCTGACAGGTATACACGGAAATAGACCTTATATAGGTTAGTTATAAGGGTTACATTTCTTTGGAGAATGTAGTCTGTTTTTATTTTTTGTCCTTTGTATAAATCTAAAGTAGTTAGCTAATGGTATTGAAATTATAACGTTGAATACTAAATAAGAGAGCTCTATTTTATAGAACGTTATTCTTAAATATGTATGTTTGCCTTGATTTATGGTCCTTCGAGCCGGATCAGATTTGGTTTAAATCAAAAGACATTTGGAAAAGTGTAAGCAACAGTTGTTTCAAAATGTAAGGAATACAATTTATGCGGCCATTATTGAAATTAAAGTATACCACTTCTGCTTTTTTTAAAGACTTCCAATGTAATTCACTTTGTAATTGGTTTACATTCTCCATTGAAAGGAAATCCTTAGCTTCCAGTAGTTTCGCTTGCGGTGGTCGGAATCTTTACTATGTAGGCTAAGATTGTCTACAATCTATTTGTATAGGCATGCTATATTATATTATAGTTGCGGCTATATTTCTTGTCTATTTAAATTCTATACTTTATTTAGTTCTGCTCTTAGTGTAATGTAAGCCTATGTATGTACTCGTATAAATAGAAATACAGTGTAAACTCTATATAACGACACTTAAGGGACTGTTTATTTTATGACGTTATAGAGAGTGGACGTTAAATGGAGAGAGTGTATCATTGTATGAAATACAGCCAAACCAAGTAAAGCCAATTGATTTCGACGCTTTAGAGAGTTTGTCGTTAAATCAAGTGACGTTACATGGAGTTTATACTGTAATTTTGTAATATATAATAATATACTAACGCTGTCATGTCATCCATTTCATGTCATCCACATGTCAATAACAGCATGGTTTGTGCTAATATGTCAAATATGTCAAAAAAAAACGAAATACAATTACTGCTATGTGTGTGTCAAACTTTACTTAATGTGTACTCTCTATTTTGTAATTTGGAATGTCTATTTCTTTAAATTATAGGAATTTTCTAAAATGCGCTAAATTAAATGTACGGCATCATATTATTATGTTGCCAGTGGATTACCAGTATTGTTTTTGTTTATATTTCTTTAGTAATTAACAGTAAAAGTAATTATGATTGTCAATTATGTAGTTTAATTAAAAAAAATATGATGATCTCGTTGGCGTAATGGTTACCATGCCGGACTGCCAATCAGAAGGTTCCCGGGTTCGATTCCCGGCACGGCCGACATCTTTGTGCTGGACTAAATTTGTTGGCTGTCGGTCTGGGTGTTAAATATGTATCTATATAAAATATGTATGTATGTATATGTAGTGTATCAGTTGTGTTAGCAACCATAATACGAACTAGAAATGGTTCAGTATGGGGTTAACAAGCCGTATAAAAAAAAGAAAAAAAATAACATATTGTTGCTCAATAAAGATGTTTGTATGTTATCTTAATATATATAAATCTCGTGTCACAATGTTTGTCCTCAATGGACTCCTAAACCACTTAACCGATTATAATAAAATTCGCACACCATGTGCAGTTCGATTCAAATTGAGTGATAGGATAGTTTAAATCTCAAATTATAGTCGCAATTTTAATTTATTGCTAATTATTGTCCGTTATTATTTGACAGTCACAATTATCTGTTAACTCCAAATGATTCTAACAGATGTCGATACCTTTCGACTGGGTTGAGTAAGTAATCAATAGATGGCGCTGTACCCCTAAGTGAGGCAAAACAACGTTTGCCGGGTCAGCTAGTGTATAATAAAATACAAGATGTTTTTATGTTATAATGTGCACTCAGGGACCTGAACACGGAGGTGTCTCTGCCGACCAATCTGGAAACTTCCACGGTACGCTCAGAGCGTATGACGCCGCACCGCTTCTCCACCGCACACGTCAAGGTAAACATTGGAAAGTAAAACGTATTGTGAAGGAAATAAGGTTTATTTTCAAATAACCTAAATTTGTTTTCGAGGCTAGCTTGATCGTGAGTTCGCGACGCGTAGTGATATCGACGGCACACGTCAATGAACATATTGGAAAGTGAAACTTATTGTTATTAGAATAAGGTTCACTTTCAAATAACGTTAATGGTGGCGATTCAGCGGCACACACGACTAAACTAAATTTAAAGAAGCCCCGTCTCTTTTCATCTTAGGTGGCCAGAAAGAGACGACACGTTCCGCACCATAGTCAAACCAACTAAAATCACGTCAAATGTAGAAAATATAGGCGACTTTAGTCCGCACTCACTTGTATCATCTCTAAAACTACCTACATTTTCCGTGATTTTAGTTGTTTTATCTGTGGTTCAGTGGCGCTTAACTAAATAATATTACGAACTAAAAACTAAGCGCCGTCAAGTACATTACAGGTTTTTTTTAGACTGGCAATGTTGAGTGTGGGTTTTTAACGAAGGTGTGTGTGTCCCCAGGGCAGCATATCGTCCCGGCACGTGGTGGTGGTCCGCGAGTCGTGGCCGGTGGACGGGCGGCCGGCCACCGTGCAGCTGCTGTCCCTGCGCCACGCCACGCACCGCGACCCGCGAGCGGCCGAGCTGCACGACTGCCCCGGACCGCTCGTCAAAGGTACTCGCAGTAACTATAACTGAGTGGGAGGTGTATACTAACTATAACCAGGCCTGTGTCACTCCGCGTGTAGGTGTTAAAAACATACCTACGGGCGGCGGCCACTGCGCAAAGGGCCAATCTATGTGGCTCTTTCAATACCACAGAATAATAACTAGTACTACGTACAACCATGTACAATGTATTATGAACCGTAGCATAGTGAATTAAAGCCCATATTCCTTTGAAAAGAAATTGGTAGGTAACAAAATGATCACGAGCTCGACTGGACCGCGAGCTAAATTAAATCATATTGTTTATCAGATTGAGTTCATATTTCTTTGAAAACCATTGCGAAGTGAAGCTTCTGTACGAAGTACAAGTTATTATTCTGTGCTATAACTAGGCTGTGGGACTGTCACCAGACCTCACTGTTTGCTTGTACTCAGTCCCACAGCTACATAGCTCACACGACTACATTTACCCGTTCATAAATACCATGCGTTCCAACTAAGAATAGGATCGCGCTTGCTTCAACTTCACACGATACCTGTCAAAAAATACTGCTAGCAAAGAAAGCGTAGAAAAGAAATTAAATTATTATTTTTTTGGTTCATACATATAAATTTAATTATTGTATAATTATTCTTGATTTTGTTACTGGATAATTTTGGATTAATTAATTCTACAGGTAAGAAGTACCCAAGGCAAATTAACAACATCTAAAAAAATTACGTTGAAAAAGACATTGGTTTTGGATAGTTTCGACTTGTGCTGTAAGCAGTATAATAAACTATTTTTATTTTGTACAAAAAGAAGTGACAAATATGAAAAAGAAATTATATTTCAGCGTACATTAAACATATAAACTGAATATAATTTGTTCATAATTGTTTTTGCACACCATACACTTTGGTTATGAAGTTTGCGCGTATGATTGAGCAAGATGGCGGTTTTGACAGTCCTATTCTTAGTTGACACGCATTATAGTGGAGGGTAGTGCGCTGGCCGCAAGCCGCTTTCTCATTCGCCAATCCTATTATTCCTTCTAATAAAGGTTGCCATGCTGGACTGCCAATCAGAAGGTTCCGGGTTCGATTCCCGGCCTGGTCAACATCTTTGTGCTGAACTAAATTTGTTGGCTCTCGGTCTGGGTGTTAAATATGTATCTATATAAAATATGTATGTATGTATATTTAGTATATCAGTTGTGTTAGCTACCATATCATTTCGAATTGATTACCTCTATTGTTCGAACAAAAATAACTTACCGACTTTAAGAACTTGCCGACAATTATGTGAGTACACTATTGTTAATTAGAAAACATTTTAGGAATATAAGATAATAAATTGATGATTCACGTAAACACGTGTTTGCTTGCTTGGTGTCAGGTATTCAATTTGGATTTCCTTTAAAATTGAGCAAAGCAAATCATTTGTTTTCGACTTAAATACTGTCAGAACTAGTTTGGTTCTACTGCAATACACATCAATTAGTACAACAGAACAACCAAATTACCGCAGTCGAAATCCTCCATAAGTTTAAAACTCGCTAACTCGAACTTTTTGGCGTCTCCCTCGATGTTCGACTTATGGAGGTTCTACTGTAATGACTGTGTCAAATAAATAAATGTAGTATTTGTATGTGTCAGGCGTGACGCACAAGAAGAGCGTGATCGAGTACTGCGGGGTGCGCGTGCGCAGCTCCGCGCGCGAGGGCGCGCCCGACCCGCTCGGGTACGCGCTGCTGTGGGACCTGCTCGCGCTGCTGCTCACGCAGAACGGGGTAACTACCCACTATTTTAATTATAATAATTATAATCACCTAAGGTCTAAACTCACACACGATAAGCACAAGCACTCTACTCACATACACTCATCATGCACATACAATATGGTGCTGTTACCCCATCATTGATGTGAGGTGGTACACATCCCTTGTTCATTGTGCGCTCACACACCTACTTAGCATTCACTCACACATCCACACATTTATACACTACATTACACTGCATAATATACATTCATACTTAGTTTACACTTACATAATTTTACACACACATACATACATACATACACATTCTTACATTATATTACCATACACTCATTCACACTACACTAACACACACACGCGTGCAGACACTGATGCAAGCCCAGCTAGCAAACTGGTGCTATGCACTGATGTCAATGAGCACGCTTCATTTTATAAAAGTATAATTTGTTGTTTTCTTTATACTATTTTTTTTTTATATAAACTTAGGTTAAGTAACACTAGTTAGGATTTTTGTTTTTTTTTTCTCATCTTTTATCTTTTGATCAAATCCTTTGTATCATAATTGTGTCAAACAGACTTGTGAATATTCTGTGGGAGAGGCCATCGGTGCTGAATCACAGTTCTATACTAGTTCAGCACTAATGGTACAAATCAAATATGTATCATCTATGTTTTATGCATATAAAGATATTATTATTATTATCTATACTATAAGACTCTTTGTCCTGACCTATTCATTCATTCATTCATCTATAGACAACGCAGAGCCAAAACGGCTGGTCCTAGGGTTGTGAAATTTGGAGGGTGTATTTGTTTTAGTATGTAGACGCGTACTAAGAACGGATTTTTGGAAATTCCACCCCTAAGGGGGTGAAAAGGGGTAAAATAGTTTGTATGAAACTTCTTTGTTTTTGAACTTCCAGCAATGAAATTTGGAACATGTATAGTTTATGTAAAATTAAAAATAATGGTATCAAATTTTTTTGCCAGGGGTGAACTAAGGGTTTGTAATAGGGGGTGAAAGTTTGTATGGAAAATTCTTTATTTATCAAGTTAAAGTCTTGAAAGTTTTTATGGTAGTAGTTTATTAAATGGTCAAATTAAAATTAAAAAAACTTTTGCCAGGGGTGCATTAAGGGGGATGCCATGGGGGTTTAAAGTTAAAAATGAAAGTTGTGTGTTTTTGAACTTAGAGGTGTACAATTTGGAGTGTGTATATATTTTAGTACTTAAACGTGTACTAAGAATATATTTTTTGGAAATTCTACACTTAAGGGGGTGAAAAGGGGTAAAACAGTTTATATGAAACTTCTTTGTTTTTGAACTTCCAGCAATGAAATTTAGAATATGTATAGTTAATGTAAAATTAAAAATAATGGTATCAAGTTTTTTTGCCAGGGGTGAACTTAAGGGTTTGTAATGGGGGGTGAAAGTTTGTATGGAAAATTCTTTATTTATCAAGTTAAAGTCTTGAAAGTTGTTATGGTTGTAGTTTATATGATGGTTAAAATAAATTTGTAATAATAATTGCCAGATGTGCATTAAGATATGCCATTGGGGTTTAAAGTTCAAAGGGAAAGTTTTGTGTTTTTGAAATTAAATACTTTTGAATTGGAATTTAAGTATGTGGTTCACTTAGCGGTATGGTTCACGTATTCTAATTGTAAATATTAAAATAATGGCTTGGAGAAAACGACCTAATCTGTCGCATCATCACCGAAGCAGCTAAAAACAGAGGTTAACTAGATCTCAGGAATCGAATGCGGAAAGACAGATGCGGCTCATTTTGATGTCGTAGCAATGTAATGTTTATATAAAATTGGCACGGGAATAGGATACAATAGAATTTTTTCACACGCGAAAAGAGACCTACACGCGGGCGGAGCCGCGGGCAACCTCTAGTTATTAATAAATTAAAGACCCAATGGAGACCTGCCGTCACTGGTTATATACCAGGTGGCGGTGTACGCAAGGGTAAACCTAGCCTCGTTTGGAGTGGTGGGGAGCAGCCACTCGTACTGCGCGCGCAGGAAGGGCAAGCTGGCGACGGAGCCCCGCACGTTGGAGCGCTCCAGCAAGTCTACGCACGTGATGGCTCCCACCGTCTACAACAAGCTGCCCGACCAGATCACTACATTTTGAAGATATTTAGCGACGGTGCTGTACAAATACAAATACATTATTTGTATTTGTATTTGTACAGCACCGTCGCTAAATATCTTCAAAATGAAACTCAAAAGCTGGCTTGTCGAGCAATCGTTTTATAGTTATAAAGAATTCATCGAAGTTAAATCAAATTAATAATTAATCGAATTTACATTAAATTATATTTTTTTTATTATATTCAATAATATGACGAATTTATAATTAATTATTTTTATACATTAGTTATACATTACATTAGAATTGACAAAAATATTATTGTATTATATATATATATATATATTGCAATAATGTATGGAATGACGTGTATATCTATGTATACCAATATAGAAGTATTATGAGTATTATTATTATTATGAGAGTAGATGCATTTAGAACTATACCTATCATATTATCATCTACAGGTGTCATCCCGTATAGGATGATAGTCGTATAGGATGATAGCCGTATTTGACTTCCGAACAAATTTTGTAGATGCGACGTTGCCATGCCGTGCGCAAAAAGTGTCGTGACAACTTTTCGTAAGATTTCCGTCTAGCCCCCTTTCATAACGCGCGATAAGGATATTCGTTCCAATGTAAATTATAACTAACTTTTAGAAATGACTATATTCCGCGCTAACTTCCTCTCCTGGCAGGCGATTTTTAACTCTAAATTGATGACGATCCAGCCCTTTTTAGGGTTCCGTACCTAAAAGGCAAAAACGTGACCCTATTACTAAGACTCCGCTGTCTGTCTGTCTGCCTCCAGGCTATATCACCGTAATAGCTATAAAGCTGAAACTTTTACAAGATATATAATTCCCGTGCCGCTATAACAACAAATAGTAAAAAACAAAATATGTATATATTAAGGGGGGTCCCCCATACAATAAACGGGTTTTTTTCGTATTTTTTGCTTTATATCAGTAACGGTACTCAAATACAAGGCTGAATTTTGTTAGCAGCGTTGTTTGCGTGCAGCGTTTTTTAATAATTTAATTAAAAAATAATATTCTAGGGAGGCTCTCATACAACAATGGTATGGAACCCTTCATGCGCGAGCCCAACTCGCACTTGGCTAATTATTTATATTATTTATATAAATATTTTTATGTTTGCCTCATGAAAGTATATTGAATGTTCCAGGTGGTGGTGGGATCAGATATCGCCGAGCTCCTGATGAAGAACACGCGGGAACACGAATACAAACCCGCCCCGAGCAAACCTGCCCATGATGGTAAGTTACACTCCTTCTTCTTTTTCGTATGAGGTAAGTGGCTAAGCCCAGGCCTCTGACTTGGCTTAACGACTGCTCGTACTAAGACTAACAGCCGGAACCTACAATTTAACGTGTCATCCGACCCACGAAAAACGACAGTCTTGTCGACGATCCAAACACTGTCCGCATCAACCGTTGCTTAGCTATCTAAGCGATCTAATTTATTATAATATAATGTAATCATAATATTATTTATTTACCATGAACCTTATTACACATTAATTTTCCTAAAATTGTAAGCCTTTTATAATAGGTTTGTTACATTTTTTGATCCTCTTAGAAATCTCAAAATTATTTTATTGGTAAAAATATTTAAGAAGACATATGAGAACTATCTTAGTTGTAAAGTAATAACTAAAAGCTTGCTTTCAAGTTTGGATATAACAGTGCTTGTGTTAGTCGCTGTAAGTGTTCAATGGACCCCAACCTTGGCGTGAGCCTGTATCTTGCATATCTTCTTATATATAAAATGTCCATGTCACAATGTTAGTTACCGTACTCCTCCGAAACGGCTTGACTGATTTTTACCAAATTTTATATGCGTATTCAGTAGGTCTGAGAATCGGCTACTATTTTTTTCCACACCCCTGACTGATAACAGTTGTTCACCCTGAAATATATTTTTTAAATTTTATGACGAATTTTTTTTATAATGTGGCATCAAAAAATACACAAAACCCTAAATTTTTACTTTTTCATCACCGACTTCAAGTTTTTATGGCCATTTCAGTAATTTAATCATTTTTCCACCCGCTCGATAACTGATCAATTATAGTTTAGGCAAAACAACGTTTGCCGAGTCAGCTAGTAATTATATATTATATAAGTTGTGTGTAACTGTGCATGTGTTGTGTGTAGGGTCGCGGCGCGCGTCCTCGGTGTCCGGCTCGGCGGAGGAAGTCAGATCTTCGCCTGACTTCACGGAACCATCCGGCGCCAGTGAGTCATTTTTATCTATACCAATATTTTACATTCAAAAAATTAACAATTTTTTTTTTTATTGTAGAATGATCTTACGTTTGATCGCAGCTAGCCTGATGTTAAGCTTGACTGTGGTCTAAGATGTAACACGCTTGCCTAGAAGGATTACTCTAGATTTGAAGACCCCCAAATTGTACTTCTCGGGAAAAAGAGACTCAGGAAGAGAGTTCCAAAGCTTCACAGTTCTCACAATGAAGGTTGAAGTAAAACGCTTTGTGCGAATCCTCGGAACTTCGAAAATGAATCGGTGTCTGAATGATTTATAGAAGGTATGTACATAATTTAATATCCCTAACCCTCAAACTGGACTGCAAATCCGTGTCATGGAGGTTAGTTTCTTCCAGTGACTAAATTAGAATGTCGTATATCTGTTTATACTATATACTATAAGACTCTTTGTCCTGACTCATTCATCTATAGGCAACGCAGAGCCCAAATGGCTGGTTTAAAATATTTGTGAGATGCTTTAGTTTACGTTAATCTTATCTTAACAAAATCAGTTATTATTTATTATTAAATAAATAAAGAGGAAATATATATATAGATATTTTGTTTGTTTGTTTGATGTGAATAGGCTCCGAAACTACTGGACCGATTTGAAAATTTTATAAATGATTATCTTTATCTTCTTTTCTTCAGGTAACGAATCCAGTCCAATTGATGAGAAAGCAGCGCTCGATAAACTGAGAGAACTTCTGTTGTATGGAAACAGGCAGGAGGCGTTAGGTAAGTTACGAAAAAAAACTACATGTTTTTTTTAAGGCTTTCCGAGCCCCATACTAAATGCTTCTCAGACTGGCAACCATTTCCTCTAAGATTTTTAAATAGTAATCACTTAACATAAACTTAAAATGGTCTAATTGGGGCGCGAAATAGGTAATATTATACATTTTTTATCGCAAAACAGATATATCAGCGTGATTTTTTCCAGCAAAATACACATGTATGAGTGCAGTGCAACAACTTAGCTGTTCAGTTGACAGTGTCGCTAGTGGAGATTTGTTGCCACCTAAGAGTGCTGTCGAACTTGTAATTCCAATTTTGGCCACCTGAACAGCTAAGTTGGTGACATGTATACGTATACATTGTTAGTTTCCGTTTCCGTTAGTGTCATTCTCTCTGCCAAACATGAACCCAAGCTTACCATCCGTAGTAATAAATCAACAAAATTCCGTTAGATGGCAGGATCAAAAAAAGTATTGTTAAAGAGTTTGATGAAATTTATTTATTATTTTTAAATAAATTATTGCTATTTTTATATTAAGTATCGTAACAGAATTAAAAATTTAAAATATGTATAATTTTGTTTGATTATTTGAATGAAATTTAGTTATGACAATGTCAGTTTGTCATATTTGACATACTTAAAAAAACGTATTTATATTGCAGCAATAATTTTTAGGGTTAGGTACCCTAAGAATGAAATTAATATACTACTGCGATCTTTTCTGTACTTAAAAGATAAAAACGAATGCCTTTTACAAAATATTCGTTGTCTGTCTTTCTGTCACCAGGCTGTTTCTTATACACTTTGATAGCTGAAAATTTCACAAATTATTTGTTTCCGTTGCCGCTATAACCCAAGAGTATACAAGTACTAGATACGCTATAACAACAAATACTAAAAACAGAAAATATACAAATATAAAGGGTGGATGACACGTTTTTAAAGTGTACCTTAAAAGACGTGTTATATTTTGTATTTTTGCTCAATATCAAAAACGATAACAGGACACTAAAGAATTCTACAGAATATTAAGCTACGTATTACCTCTTTTTACTCTATCTTTACAATGACACTTGGTAGATTCTTTCATGATTTCTCTCTTTCTTTCTTTCAAAATAAAATGAATGTTTGATATTAACCATACCCATACCCATACAAAAAACATGTTTTTTCGCCATATTTTAATAATGGTACGGAACCCTTCACGCGCGAGCCCGGTTCGTACTTGGCCAATTATATCAAATTTTTATACCTACGTCTTTTGTTTACCTATCAATATCTTTAACAATCTCATAATTACAAAAGGCTTGTTTGTTTGTTTGTTTTTATGTTTTTTTGACGCGAATAGGCTCCGAAACTATTGGACTAAAATTAAAAATTCGTACACCGTTGGGAAGTTACATTATCCCCAAATGACATAGGCATTATATTTTGTTGCAAAGGGTAAGAAATTCTTATTAAGACTCCAGTAATGTAACACAAGGTATAAAAAAGAGTAAAAAATTTGTTTCATCGCATGCGCTAAGAAAAGTTAGTTGTGGCGGGTGTCGTTTAGTATGTCTTGAGAGCAGCGGAACCCATATATACAAAAAAAAACTTTAATCTATGTCAAAATTATAATGCGATAAAGTTTAAATGTTTGTTCGTAACGAATAAAATATTACACTTCTGAACGACTTTCAAACATATCTCCTAGAATTGATTTTTTTTTTATGCCCGTGCTAAGCCGGGACGGGCCACTAGTGTATAATTATATCAACGATACATGTAAACTGCCAGGTGTATATTTATAATAACTAAGATTTCGACAGGCCTCTTACCTTAGAATAATAATAATAGTTTTTTTTTTATTTCAAATGAAGCTAAAATAATATCCATAGTCTATTATATATAAATTCCCTGATAATATGTAATTATTTACTTTTCTAATCATTAGACTTGAAGCTGTTATTCCGGATGAACCGATTTTGATGTTCTTAGCTATGTTTGATGATATTCGGATGTCCGCCAAAATAGCGGATATGATATTATTCGCAACTTTCCCAAATGAAATGGCTTACATTTTGGAATCATGCGAAAAATACAACTGTTTCATGCAATATGTTAGATGATTCGTGAGAAAAGTTTTTTCTTGTTACTCGTATCATTACCCAATAGATTTATTTTTTAATTTCATTTGAGGTTTTAAGGTATGCACTATGAATATTAACATACACGAAAACGAAACCTATTGAAAATATTGACTTTCCCATAATATTCCTTTAAAAAAAAAAGAGTTTCGAACAAAATAAAATAGCAAAATTAATAATTCATGAGATTTGAACCATAGTCAATTTAAATCATAAAAATATTTCCTGTTCCAAAAATGCTTCCTCTACGAACGAGCCATATAATCGACAATTGAGCGTTCGAAATTGGCATGCATATTCAAATATGCTGAAGTTCAAGTGACAAAAAAATTGTCAATGCTAGTGTGAGTGTAGCCGCATCGTCACAGAATAGATGATAGTAGATATGGGTTTATTTGACTTTTGCTACCGACGCCTTAGTAGATGGTGTTTTGTGATGAGCCCTAAAAATAATACATTAACAATAGATTTCGCGTAACGATTCAGAAGTTCTGAAAGGGATAATTTGAGCCGCTAGGATAAAGAAAACATACTTATGAAAATTTAACGCCATCTAGCGGCATCTGAGCACTTGTGGCATGCTAACGAACAGCCTTAACCAAGCTTTATTTAACTTGTAACATATTCATACAAATTAATGTTAGTTAGAATTTCAGTCTCGTTCAATTTTAAATCCAGAACTGTTATGAAAAGATTCATATTTAATATAATATATATTTTTTTATATTTGTAAAGTGTGCTAGTTAGTCTCGTACCTACTAAACAATTTCTAGTTTGTATTATGATTCCTAACACAATTGATATACTACATAAATAAATAAATACTTTACAAATAGTAGATTAAATCTAAGTCAGTGTCCGCGGGTAAGGTGCCTAAAATGCTGGCGGCATTACTTCGCTGATTAATTAATTTACTATAATATTTAACATACAACAACAAGTGCCAAACAGAAAAAATAGGAATATTAAGGCTCTATACAATAAACATGTTCTTTGCTTTAAAATAAATAACGGAAACAGGTAAACGCTTCATATTTTTAATTGAATTAGTTGTACTCATATACTACCTTTCAAAATAAGTAGTTAAAATATAATAATGCATTAATAAGATAGACACGACCTTCAGCAATGATATTGATGTAACCTGCATCTAAACACAGCTACATAGCCACAACAATATATTTTTGGTATAACCTTATAATAATAATTATAAAATCTTTATTGTCAGACACAAAGTCCATAGAGTAAGTAGGTACAATTTTTATACACGGTGTTCAGAAAAATTAAAATTTTAAAAATAAAGATAAAAATTAAAAATAACAGAGCATACATTTTTGACAACATAACAGCAAAAATAAATTAATGCATATGAAAACCTTAGGGTATTATTGTTGTAATCCAATGTTTCATAAATGAGCTATCGTACTTATTACTAATGATTTGAAGAATGATATTGGAACTATTTCTTATTCTGTGTAATATCGAAAAGATGCGTTTACGCAAAATTGCGTAAAAACAGTCAACACCTGCATCGGCAAACATGCCAGAAGCGCTGCAAAATCTAGGCAGTCCAACCAACATTCGAAAAATATTGTTATATTGGACGCGAAGAGCACCTTAATATCTTATGTTTATCATATTGTATATTAACATTGGTTAATAACAAGTATGTATTTTTTAAAGATAAGAGTACAGAATCTTGCATGCGAGAGGCCGACTCGCACTTGGCGATTTTAGTAAGAAGTAATGAAGTATTGTGTGTGTGTGTGTGTACAGAGTGGGCGATGTCGTCGGGGCTGTGGGGGCACGCGCTGCAGCTGGCGGCGCACAGCGAGCGGCGCACGCGCAGCGCGGTGGCGGCGCGCTTCCTCGCCGCCGTGCCGCGCCGCGACCCGCTCCACACGCTCTACGCGGCGCTCGCGCAACAACCCACGGTATGTCTACCCTTTATATATATACTAGCTGACCCGGCAAACGTTGTTATGCCTCAATTAGGAGTATGAAAAATAGATAGTGTAGCTTATATGACACTTTCGTAGCGCCATCTAGGTATTGGTGGCGATTCTGCTGTACACACGACTAAACTATATTTAAAGAAGCCCCGTCTCTTTTCATCATAAGTGGCCAGAAAGAGACGGCACGTTCTGCTCCATAGTCAAAACAACTAAAATCACGTCAAATGTTGAAAATGTAGGTAGTTTTAGAGGTGATACAAGTGAGTGCGGACTAAAGTCGCCTATATTTTCTACTTTTGACGTGAGTTTAGTTGGTTTGACTATGGTGCGGAACATGTCATCTCTTTCTGGCCACCTAAGATGAAAAGAGACGGGGCTTCTTTAAATTTAGTTTAGTCGTGTGTACGGCAGAATCGCCACCATTGATTACTTACTCAATCCAGTCGAAAGGTATCGACATCTGTTAGAATCATTTGGAGTTAACAGATAATTGTGACTGTCATATAATTACAGACAATAATTAGTAATAAATTAAAATTGCGACTATAATTTGGGATTTAAACTATCCTATCTCTCAAGTTGGATCGAACTGCACATGGTGTGTGAATTTTATTATAATCGGTTAAGTGGTTTAGAAGTCCATTGAGGGCAAACATTGTGTCACTAGATTTATATATATTAAGACTAGCTGACCCGGCAAACACTATTAGGGGTGATCTACTGTGCTTTAGACACATATTTATAAGTTTGTAATATTGATTTAATTTAAGAACTACTCTATTTGTGGAATTTCATAATAAATAAATAACTTATTTGCAATGCCTTATGGGTAATTATGTAACTGTAAAATGACATAATATTGCAATAATTTCTTTGACTTTGATTTTCAAGTATACTTATTTTTAAAATTACATTTAATTTTACAATTAGCATTAGCAGCCCACTATACGTTCCCACTGCTGGGACTCGCTGGCCAAGTGCGGGTTGGCGGATGACACACGTCTTCGGATATTGTGGTCCTCAAATATGCCGGTTTCCTCACGATGTTTCCCTTCACCGTAAAGCGAGTGCAAATTATTATTAATAATGACATTTAAATATTGTAAATTGAGATTGTAATATTATAGATTGACATTGTATTATTATAAATTGACATTTTAATATTGTATAGTGACATTCATAAGTGTACTTTTGTACCTATATTGAATAAATAAACTGAACTGAACTGAAATCCACACATAACTTGAAAAACAAGTCATTGGTGTAGGGCCGGGCTCGAATCAGGGGCCGTCTGATTGAAAAGCAGACGTTATTACCACCGAACCACACTCGCTTCTATATTAAAACAATTATTTCAATTAGATCAATTGACGCAATATACATTTGGCCCGTCCAACTGCGTACTCTACAATCTCATCTTTTAAATGACATATTTGCTATGTTTTGTCCACAGAGTAAGTGTTTTTGCTATACTTTGACTTTGACTACGAGTATGTAGTATATCAATTGTGTTAGCAACCATAATACGACCTAGAAATGGTTCAGTATGGGGCTAACCAGCCGTGTGTGAAATGTGTCCTAATATAATAATATAATATATAATACTAGCTGACCCGGCAAACGTTGTTTTGTCTTAATAATTATTTCTAAATATACAGTAGCCGATTCTCAGACTTACTGAATACGCATATAAAATTTGGAAAAAATCGGTCAAGCCGTTTCGGAGGAGTACGGTAACAAACACTGTGACACGGAAATTTTATATATAAGATAAATAAAAATTGGTCTGTAGTTCGGATAATCGCGAATCCGTATAACTGAGGGTCGGATCGAGTTGCTAATGTGTTTGATCAATGTTGTCCACAGAGTATAGAGGAGGCGGGCGACTGGCGACCCCACGCGGCCATCATCCTCGCCAACAGCGGCGCGCGGCCCGAGCACGACACCCGGGCACTCACCGCCTTCGGTAACTATACTAGCTTTTACTCATCTTCTTCTTCTTGTGGTGCCTCTCCAACTAGTGAAAGTTGGCAACCAGCTCTGCATACTTCAGTTTGTCCATTGCTAAGCGAAACAATTCAGCGGCACTTCTATTCCCGGTCCATTCTCGAACGTTTCGCAACCACGATTTTCTTCTGCGACCGACTCTCCTCCTCCCCGCAACTTTTCCCATCATAATAAGTTGCAGAAGCTCGTATCTGTCGTACCGAAGCACGGGGCCCAGATATGCAACTTTGCGCTGTTTGACGGTCTGCTAATGTTTACGGTTTTGTCCGACATGTCGCTCTTACTCATAACAACATCCATCTCATCATACACTAATACATATAATAGAGGCTCAACATTTTGTTCAAAATCTTACTACGTGTATCAATCGATAGTAGCGCTAGGTAGTAGCTACGTAGCGCCATCTCTATCTAACTAAGAAAGAAAGAAAGAAAGAAAGAAAATAAATTTATTGTGCACAAACAAAAAAAAACATACAATAATTGTTGCGAGTATATAATTATAACTAATAGTATATGCACAAAAGGAGCAAATTCAGCATAATGCTGAGAGCACTAAGTACTCCAGCGCTGATTTTCAATTTGCTCCTTAACACAATTGTAGACATAATTTAAGTAGTACGGATACATACAGTATTTAAGGGTAAGCAAAATTGATACCAATATCTTTAAGAATGTATTAACTAACTACAGCTAACTTTAAAAATAAATTGAAATGATGGCTTATCCAGCAAATCTTTTATTCTTTTGATGAATTTATTAATTGTCAATTAAAATAAATAACCAGAGTTATTATAATTAAGATCATTTATAATTAAATATATACTACTTGTATATTAATTTATAATTTGTATTAACCATTTCTAGTTCGTATTATGGGTGCTAACATACTACATATACATACATATTTTATATAGATACATATTTAACACCCAGACCCACAGCCAACAAATTTAGTTAAGCACAAAGATGTTGACCGGGCCGGGAATCGAACCCGGTACCTTCTGATTAGCAGACCGGCATGGTAACCTTTACGCCAACGAGGTCGTCAATGAGTTGACTAAGTGCGGCAAAGAAACGCGGTAAACAAGATAAACCATTTATTGATAATTTATTTATTGATATTCAATTATACGTCAAAAAATTAAAAAATGTCAATATGTAATACAATCAATTTGTTATAATGTCAATATGCAATGATGTCAATATTAATAAAATAATAATAATATTAAACAATTACATGACACACATTATTAAAATAAATATTATTTTTTTCGATATCGGTGACACCTCGTGACTAACCGTTCTGCAAGATTGCTAATCACGTGGCGTTTAATTAACTAGGTTTCTGGCCCAGTTTGACTGATACTCACTTTTTTTTACTCATATTGGGCTTGTTGATCGCAATTCACCTGATGGTAAGCGATATTGCGATCTAAGGTGGAGCGCGCTTGCCCAGAAGAAACCGATTCACTCTTTTTTTACTCATAATGGGCTTGTGCTTGATTGCAATTCACCTGATGGTAAGCGATATTGAGATCTAAGGTGGAGCGCGCTTGCCCAGAAGAAACCGGTTCACTCTTTTTTTACTCATAATGGGCTTGTGCTTGATTGCAATTCACCTGATGGTAAGCGATATTGCGATCTAAGGTGGAGCGCGCTTGCCCAGAAGAAACCGGTTCACTCTTTTTTTACTCATAATGGGCTTGTGCTTGATCGCAATTCACCTGATGGTAAGCAATATTGCGATCTAAGGTGGAGCGCGCTTGCCCAGAAGAAACCGGTTCACTCTTTTTTTACTCATAATGGGCTTGTGCTTGATCGCAATTCACCTGATGGTAAGCGAAATTGCGATCTAAGGTGGAGCGCGCTTGCCCAGAAGAAACCGGTTCACTCTTTTTTTACACATAATGGGCTTGTGCTTGATTGCAATTCACCTGATGGTAAGCGATATTGCGATCTAAGGTGGAGCGCGAAACCGGTTCACTCTTTTTTTACTCATAATGGGCTTGTGCTTGATCGCAATTCACCTGATGGTAAGCGAAATTGCGATCTAAGGTGGAGCGCGCTTGCCCAGAAGAAACCGGTTCACTCTTTTCCTCCAGGCGACCGTCTCGCGGCCCGCGGTCTGATCTACTGCGCGCAGTTCTGCTACGTCGCGGGCGGGGTGTCGTTCTCGCGGCACCCGCTCGCGCCGCTCTCCCCGCCGCCCGCCCCCGACCGGCCGCCCCGCCTGTCCCTGCTGCTGGCGAACCCTCACGCGAGGACCATGGCCGCGCTGGCGACGACTCGCGCGATACAGGCCACGGAGATTTACGAGTACGCGCTCTCGCTCCATCAGCACTACTGCATTCCCGAGCTGCAGGTAACTTAAAGTCAAAGTCAAACATTTATTGCATAATTAAATGTTACGTAACAATGGTGGCGATTCAGCGGCACACACGACTAAACTAAATTTAAAGAAGCCCCGTCTCTTTTCATCTTAGGTGGCCAGAAAGAGACGGCACGTTCTGAACCACACACAAAACAACTAAAATCACGTCAAATATGAAAAATGTAAGCGATTTTAGAGCGCACCCAATTGTATCAGCTCTAAATCTGACGTGTTTGACATGATTTTAGATGTTTTGTCTATGGTTTAGATCGTACCATCTCTTTTCGTCATAGAAAAGAGACAGAGTTACTTTAAATTTAGTTTAGTCGTGTGTGCCGCTGAATCGCTACCATTATCTTTGTATAATACTTAATTTACCCGGGGTCAGGGTGTAGCAATTTAGATTTGGAGCGGGACGATTTATATAATATACATTAGTTATTATTAATTGTTCTAAGTTTATGTCATTAAAATTATTATCATTAATATATTCTTTTACGTCATAATAACACTTATATAATAATAGATTTTTTAGGATATTTTTCAAATTTGTTATCATTTTCTATATTTTTTAATCTATCAGGTAGTTTATTGAATATTTTAATCACCATAGCGTTTGGGCCCGAACTTTGAATTTCTAAACGGGATTTTTGAATTAATATTTTTTTTGCATATCTACTTACCTATTAGTATTCTTCTGCTTCTTCATTCCCTTTTCCCACTAGGTGTGGTCGGCACAGCCTGTTTTTCTCTTCCACGCCACTCTATCAGCCGTCATTTCCACATTCACTCCCTTCTCATTCATATCCTCCTTCACACAATTCATCCACGTCTTCTTTGGTCTACCTCTTCTTCCGCTACTTCTGACTTAATCATATCCATACTTCTTCTAGTCACATGCATCTCCTCTCTACGCATTACATGTCCATACCAAGCTAACCGTCCACTCTTCACTGGTGCCACTTTAACTAACTTACCTATGAGTATTATGCGTGCCAAATAAGAATAGGATCGCGCTTGCTGCCAAGTTCACACGATAAATGTCAAAATAGTACTACCAGCATTGAAAGTGCTAAGTTATTTTTTCTATAGTTATAGATTTAATTATTGTATAATCTCTCTAAAGCGTCCAAGTCAATAGGCTTTAGTTGGTTCAACTTGTATTCCATACAAAGATACATTTTCTCCATTTAACGTCTACTCTCTTTTCTATTTGTTTATTTTCATCTGTTTTCTTTATCGTAGTTTAGTTTGTTTTTATTCTCGTTCTTTTTGTGTATTTCTTTCTGCTTTTTTGTAACGTAAGGCTTTAATAGTTAATTTAAGTGTTAGTAAGTGTGTAGTGGCAAATGGTTTGGCGCCAGCGAACTAGAGTATTCTAGTTCGCTGTTCGGCGCGGATGAAACTGTAGCCCCGCAGCACAGGATCGCAAGATACTTAGCGCGGGGCACAGCGTCCCAATAACGTACCACAAAATGTACTTACTTCTTCCACTCTTAGCTCATAATTATTGTACGTACACAACCCTAAAAGTAAATAAAAAAAAATATTTGTATTGTATTTGTGTCTCTATAACGCCTTAAAATGCAAAGTCCCTTCAGCCACAGAATAATAACTTGTACTTCGTACAGAAGCTTCACTTCGCAATGGTTTTCAAAGAAATATGAACTCAATCTGATAAACAATATGATTTAATTTAGCTCGCGGTCCAGTCGATCACGTGATGATTTCGTTACCTACCAATTTCTTTTCAAAGGAACATGGGCCTTAATTCACTATGCTACGGTTCATAATACGTTGTACATGGTTATACGTAGTACTAGTTATTATTCTGTGGTATTGAAAGAGCCACATAGATTGGCCCTTTGCGCAGTGGCCGCCGCCCGTAGGTATGTTTTTAACACCTACACGCGGAGTGACACAGGCCTGCTTCAGCGTCGTTATATAGAGTCGTTATTTACACTGTAATATGTTCCCGTGCAGGTGTACAAGTTCGTGATGGCGTGTCGGCTGACGGACTGCGGCGAGTACGAGCGCGCGCTGGCGTACGTGGAGCAGGCGGCGCGCTGCGTGACGCGCGCGCCGCGGGACTACTCGCCCCTGCTGCTCGCTAACCTCGCCAACATGGCCGACAGGTGAGGGGGGCCGAATATTTTTTGGATGCTAGATTAGATAGGGCTTAACCCTGCAGCCTGGGTGAAAGAATAAGGCTGCGGAATTGCCCCTGTCTGTCGTAGAGGCGACTAAAAAGGGCATCAGACTCGAAGGTGTTTGGAGATGGGGTTCCGACACCCGCTCCATCGAGTCCGGGGTGAACGACGACGGCGTCGCGTGACCGTCACCTTCGCGTGGTTGGTGAAACAATCCGGGAAGGGCCACAGCGCAGTGCAAGGCGATCACCGGGGGAGTTTTAGTGGGTATAAATCCCACATAACCATCGTAGCCAGGTATCTTGTGGAAGATTTCCCCCTCGTCAACAAAAAAAAAGAGATTAGATAGGGCTGCGCTAGATGCGGAACCTCAACCCGCCGTATCCGGTGAGGAGATTAAGGCGTTTGGGGTATCTAGCAAATATGAATGAGACACCTCATAGCCTCTTTTATATAGTTTATTCTGTAAACACATTGTTATAGTACACAGTTTAACACAGTTAACCTCACAAGTCCCTGTCTCGTAGTCGAGTTAAGTAGTAGTCATCTAATGGCGCCACTGTGCACCGAAGCTCCTGGCGCGGGCGCTCCTTGGCTGTGTTGCCAGTTTCGCGCAGCAGCGCGATTGCTTGAATGTTGGCTTGATGCCACAAGGTCATCGTGATGTTTTAGTCGGTAGTAATGCCCTTCTGGCATCGAGCCCGACATACCCCACCCACCTCCCCGGGTGTGGTGGGCATGCGTAAATGCATTTCCTCACGTAAAAAAATAAAGTGCTCCGCTAGATCGCAATAAAAATATAAATACTGGAACTAGTATGGTATAGGGATCCCGTGAAAAGCTGCAATAGCAAGTAAATAAATTAATTAATATTAGGTCACATTTCACACACAGCTGGTTAACCCGATACTGAACCATTTCCAGTTTGTATTATGGTTGCTAGCACAACTGATATACTACGTATACGTACATACGTATTTTATGTAGATATATATTTAACACCCAGACCGACAGCCAACAAATTCAGTTAAAGCACAAAGATGCTGGTCGTGCCGGGAATCAAATCCGGAACCTTCTGATTGGCATGGTAACCATTACGCCAACAAGAAATTATGCCATAGAAAGCTCGGAACAAGCCACAATAAGTGATCACGCCGCTCGCCAATAGATGGCGCTAGGTGGAAAACGACGCGCAGATATTTATATCTTATTTCTTATGATGAGAATCGGTTCTGGACACATTCCATCAAACAAATATAAGCAACTAATAGGACTAACGGACCTCCGAATTGTCCAGTCTGCCATACAGACGAAGATGTGCTTCACATCTTGATGGAATGTGCCCGGAACGAGGCGCTGAGAATTACACAAGGTTTTTATGGATAATTGTCACCACGTATGTTCTTGCAACAGCATTTTGGCCTCCCCGATGTCGGCTGAGGCCAAAGTGCTGTTGAAACTGTATAAGTTCATACTAGGTTAAGTGTTTTTTGTTTAGTTTTGTACAAAGTGAATAGTCCAATGGGAATGGCGTTGTCACTGTGTGACAGAATCCCTTTAATTATTAAAGAAAAAAAAATGTGTTATTTTTGGCGTGTCCAGGTTGAAGTACCACGACCCAGCGCTGCACGAGGACCCCCCACTCCTGGAGGAGGGGGCGGAAGGCGAGGGCTCCCCGCGGCACCAGCAGTGGCTCGCTGACGTGCAGAGCGTTGCGCAGATGATGCAGGTGTGTTGTGACATGAGAGACCCTTCTTCTTAACATCGACGCAACTGTTGTTTAGTTTGTTGCAAGTTTGATATGTCTGTGTGTGTTTTTGTTTGTAAAGTAAGTCGGTACAGACACAAATATTTTTTTGATAACTCCAAAGTTACAAGTCAAATAATATGAGATCATTACAAAAGTATATGATATGTATCCATGTCAATTTTAATTTCTAAAACATATTCTAATAATATAATAACACTAGCTGACCCGGCAAATGTTGTTTTGCCTTGAGTAAAAATTTAAGGGTGAACAACCCTTATCACTTAGGGGTATAAAAAAAAGATAGTAGCCGATTCTCAGACCTACTGAATACGCATATTAAATTTGGCAAAAATCGGTCAAGCCTTTTCGGAGGAGTACGGTAACTAACATTGTGACATGGAAATTTTATATATAAGAAGATGATTACAATAGTATATGATATTAATCAAATGTCAATTGTCACATCTAATTCTAGTAATATAATATCATTACAATAGTACATAATATGAATCAAATGTCAATTTTCAATTCTAGATAACATTAATAGTGTATTGTCTAGGGTAGGGTAGTGTCTTTGTAAGGTACGCTCAGGTGTGTGTGTGTGTGTGTGAGATTATAAATGAATCTGTCTCCGTCTTAAGATCAACGCAAAGACTGCTGTTTAGTTTGTTAAAAGTTGGACTTGTTTGTTTGTTTTCGTGTGTATTTGTTGCATTGTAGCTCCTGAATGGATTAAATTATTGTTTTTTTTTTCTTTGTAAAGTATGCCGGTAGTGTACTTAGCTATGTTTGATGAAAATCCCCAATAACTATATATATGACCTAGCTATTTTCAAGGCAAGAGTAAATCAGTTCCTTCTTTGAGAGCGCGTTCTACCCTAGACAACAAAATTACTTGGATATTTAATTGTGGTTCACACAATTCACCACATTCATGATCATTTGCGCTGACCTGTTTAGAGTAAAAAAAAAAATTGTTCAAGATATTGACGAGATATTTTTTCACTATTCACCTCAATATGAGTTGAGTTAAAATCAAATCAATTGATTTGACTAGTTTAATAGTTAAGTTAGTTTAGTTCTCAGCTTGTTTAGTTGGGGCGCTGTTGTGACAAATTAATGTCTATTTACTACATTTATGTGTAAAATTTTAATTATTATATTTTGTTATATTGTCGTGTATAAATAATATTATTTCTTTCTAATAGTATGCTGTGATAAATTTGAAATTTGATTTCAAATATATCACACAAAATGTTGTCTGTGGATTTTTTTTAACGTGTTTAAACTGCATTCGGATAAAAATATGTGTATATAATATACGTGTTGTGTTTTACCCGCATGTGCATGTGTTGTGTGTAGGCGGAGGCGGCCTCCCACCAGCAGCAACAAGCAGCCACTGAGGAGTACAGCTCGCAACAACATTTACAATACTCGTGGGATCAGGTAAAATAAACAAAGTTTTTTTTTCCAATCGATTATTAAACTTATATGTATAAAATGTAAATAGAGAGTGTGGCTCGGTAGTATTAACATCTGCTTTTCTATCAGACGGTCCCTGGTTCGAACCCCTGCGTTACACCAATGACTTGTTTTACAATTTGTGTGGATTTGCACTCTCTTTACAGTGACGGAAAACATCGTGAGAAAACCGACACGTTGGACTGCAACATCCGAAGACATATGTCATTCACCAATCCGCACGTGGCCATCGTGGTGGATTATGGCATATTTTCTTTCCTCGCAAGAAAAGGTCCCGAATCCCAGCAGTGGGAACGTATAGTGGGCTGCTTATGATGTATACAATTTGACGGGAATATTGTCCTTCAAACCGGATCACGGTAGCGCTTATAACTGCTTGATGGCAAAATAACTACACTTTAAGCCAGAGTGTAACTGAAATCTGTTAAAGGCGTGGTACTTTACTGGACGGGCCGTGCAAAAGAAGTATACTACTACGTTTTTTTTATTTTGAATTGAAAATATCATATTTAAGATGTAGGTAAAAATACCATAAGGATAGCTTCATAAATTAATGTGTGAGAGGCCTCCCAAACGTCTCCCTTAAATAATGGTGACGTTTGGGGAGGCCTATACATATTTTTTCAATTAATTCAAAATGCATTTAATTTTCTAATTAAAACTCGTACAATTACATAAAAGTCAATATTTACAATACATAGGTTGAACCCATACAGTCAAGAAAAAAACGTAACCCTACGTGTTGTCAAAAATGCCACCCGAAAAGCTCCCCGTCAAAATGTTTCCATTGTGTGTTTGAATTAAATATGTTGTTTCCACTAGACCACTAATTAACATTTCCGCTTTGCGCAGGCGCACCAATACCAACAACAACAACAACAGCAGCTACAACCCCCCCAGGCGCCTCAATACCCCCTCCCGACGCCTGCCGACCCCCCCGATGCGCCTGAATACCCGCCGCAGTCGGCGTACTACCCCCCTCCCGCGCCGCCCGCGGAGGATGCGCCCGCGCAGCCGTATGACGACTGGCATAGGACCGAGGAGCAACACGTACAGACGTTCGGAGACTCCAGCTACTGGCAAGGGGACAACACATACGGATATGGAGAGGTCAGTATTGTTACAGCGCCACCAATTTAGCTGTTCAGGTGGCCAAAATTGGAACTACAAGTTCGACAGCCGCCACTATGAGAATGTCATTCCGCTGTCAGTTTCTGTTAGACTAGCAGCCAGTCCTGGCTTCGCACGGGCTATAAAGTAATCCAAGTTGTAAAGAGAAACAAATATAGCTTATGCTACTCGGGGATAATTTAGCTTCCCAACGGTGAACGGTGTCGCACATTCAACGTTTAATTGAATGTGCGACCATTTATATTCAATTATTTAACTAAAATATGTTTTATTTGTTGAGTATTTTTAATTATGATATAAGAATAACATTTTAAAATTGTTATATCATAAAATTTTTTAGAAATCACAGAACTCTTTTTATCAGTCTTTCGGCATATACGAATGGTTAAAATCAGTACCTTATTTTTTCGAAAACAGTAAAAGTTTTCGTTAAATTTTGGAATATTCTATCCATAGACAATATGTGTAGTCAATCTCATTGGTTCTGGTATACATTTATTTTAACCAATGAGATAATTTGTTTACGTTTAGAGATTAAAACCAAACGAAATCTGCATGTAGTTGCGCAATCTTAAAAACTTATACTAGAAGAAGATAAGTTTTTTATTTAATTCAAACTATCTTAAAACCCTATGTTAAAGTCGTTCGTACTTCAACAATGAGCTATAGAGTATAAAAAGAAGTTCTATAGTCTTGAACGGTCGGCAACATACGTATACTGCTTCATATTAGGCGGGCCGCCACCTTTACCTTAAAAAAAAAAACAGAAAAAAAGCTAGTGACGTTGTGTAGTGATTGTGTGTATCAAGTGTCTCGCGTCGTGACTAACGTGTACCGTGGGCGGGCAGGAGCGGCCGGCGCGCCGCGCGCCCGAGCCCGAGCTGCGCCGGCGCCGCGTGCACCCCGCCCGCCCCGCGCCCCCCTGCGCCGCCTTCGCCGCGCCGCCCACCGAAGCTCCGAGACCACACGCCAGGGTTTCACCGGCTCGCAGCACCAGGGCCTCGCCGACAGTACGCCCGTCCTCTCTATCCAGACCTCACTCGGCTTCCCCACGACAGCTTTCGGATCTGGACATACAGCTGGCTCACCGAGGCCCGGTAGCGCCCGAACCGCCTCGCGTGCCATCTATTAACCAGGGAGCACGAGGTATCTCCGCCAGCCGCTGCGGCCGCGTCATAGGGAACACGGTGGACGCGTGGTCTCGCCACACTGTCTCTCGCGACCCGTACAAACCTCTCATATTCGGTGGAACCTACCCCATTGACGAGCCCGCCTCGCCGGAAGCGCCAAAACCCCTAACGAAACCCAGCACGGGTCGTCCTCAATTTAACCAGATTGGAGAGCCGAAGCCTGTAGAATCTAAAGTGAAACCAGTGACACAGGGTCGTCAAGTTTGTCAAGCTTTAGGAAAGGAAAAGACACCTCCAACTGCTCTAGACCCCGTGACACACCGTCGCGAGCTCCGCCGCACAATAGAAGCGAGTCTGGACAAGTTCGAAGCGATGCTCGCTGCCCGGGGAACAGTAGCGCGTACATTCGACATCGATGCCCCATTAACTTCCACCCCCACCCCTTCCCCGCGCCCCGCGCGTTCCGACACTAAGTACTATGTGGCTGGACCCAAAACTTTCGATATAGATGAGCCTGTCTCTTTCATATAGCGAACATAAGAAAATGAGATAAAATTCGAAAAAATGTTGAAAGAACCTAACAAGGCTAGTGTATTTCAAACATATTATATGTGTGTCAAGTTGTTAATGGGTCACTTTTGCCATTAAATTGTGACCCCTCCTTACAAAATACTTAATACAATGTAGCAGGACCTAAAACTTTTCAAATAGATGAGCCTGTTTCCTTCATATAATTCATCATAGAAAATTCACAGAAATGTTTATTGAACATTACAAGGCTAGTGCATTTCATATAATAATATGTTTGTATGTCAAGTTGTAATGGGTCATCTTTGCCATTAAATTGTGACCCCTATTTACTTAATTCTTAGTACAATGTAGCAGGACCTAAAACTTTTGAAATAGATGAGCCTGTTTCTTCCATATAATTTCATCATAGAAAATTCACATAAATGTTTATAGAACATGACAAGGCTAGTGCATTTCATATATGTTTGTATGTCAAGTTGTAATGGGTCATCTTTGCCATTAAATTGTAATCCCTCCTTCTTATAAAATACTCAGTACAACAAAGCATGATCTAAAGCTTTTAAAATAGATGAGATGACTCGTAACATAAGAAATTGAATAAATTCACAGAAATATTTAAAGAATATGACAAGGCTTGATACGTATATGTTGAGTACATCAAGTTGTTAATGGGACATCTTTGCCATTAAATTGTAACCTTTCCATTTTAAAAAATACTTACGACAACTAAGCAGGATTTAAAACTTTTGAAATAATAAATGTAATCTTTTCATATGATAAATGTAAGAAATACGAAAATATACGGATAAAGCTGAACAAAAGAAAGAGACCGATATATACTTTTTATGTGTAAGAAATTGGTTGAAGAATAATAAATAGTCCGTGTTTTCTAAATATAAAATAAGCGATTGCTATAAATTTTTGAAAATTTATTGCGTTATTTATTAGACTATACAGCATTTGTACCAACTGCGCGTGATAGCACTTTTGCTACCATTTTGATTCAAATTTATTCATACTTTTGTACTGTATGTGTTTTCTGTTAATGAGTGCACAAGTGTTACATTGTATGTCAAATTAATAATGGGATTATTAATGTATGCTTTTGTTAATTGTGTGCACAAAGTTATATGTCAAATTATTAATGAAATTATTGTATGTATTTTGTTAATTGTGTGCACAAAGTTATATGTCAAATTATTAATGGGATTATTGTATGTATTCTGTTAATTGTGTGCACAAAATTATATGTAAAATTAATAATGGGATTATTATTGTATGTTTTATGTTCATTGTTCCTTACTGTTAAAAAAAATTTGTGTGCACTAAGATTATTATTATATGTATTTTATTAACTGTGTGCATAAAATTATATGTGAAATTATGAATTAGTCTATGAATTCTGTTAATTGTGTGCACAAAATTGTATGTCAAATTAATAATGCTATTATCAATGTATGTATTCTGTTAAATGTGTGCAGAAAAAAAAATATATGTGAAATCCTTTTCACAAAAGAAGTTCCTCGTCAAACTAAAATTCTCCATAGTGCGAAAGTATATGAAAATTTAAAAAGTAGTGTACTAAAGTACTCTCATATAGGACTTCTTTTATGAAATGAACTCAAAAAAGTGATTTCTGTGGCACTAATTTATAGTCCGGTCAAATTAGATATTCGGTGCTACATAAATTCGCAACAAGCTGAATTTTGGTACAATTGTTCAAAACACGATTATAAACAATAGCTGAAAGTTCCCCGTCATTCCCGTGTGTGGAAATTTTTTTATTCAAGGTCAAAGGTCAAAAAAATGAGTTTTTCGCGATTTTCAGCAAATCGGTAAGTTTTATCAAAAAATATTTCATACAAAAATTGTAGATCATAATGTTATCTACAAAAAGTTATTTGATACTTTTTTGTCTACGAGCCACCGTTTTTGAGATATAACGATTCAAAAAGTTGCACATTTTACTTCCACCTGCGCCGAAAAAAACTGCTGAACTCGATTTTTTGCAACTGTAAAAAGGGATGCAGTGCTAAATGTGGTTGCACATAACTAACTATAATTTAAAACTATTGAAAAATAATGGATATTAGCAGAGATTGATAAAAGGAATTTAAGTTAAAAAAAGTAGTGAAATTTAATCGTCCGAGTCGTAACTTTCAAAATCTTCTTCTTGATCTTCTTGTTCTTGTTCGTCTTCATCCTGAGTGCATGTAAACTGCGTTAATAGCGATGTATCATCGCATGTTGCCTCGTTGTAATCAAACAGATCCTCTTCTGTTGGTGATTCATTATTAGAACACAACCGGCCTTGAGAATGTGTACATGCCGGAGAACAGAACAGTCCGTTTTTGCAACCACATTTAGCACTGCATCCCTTTTTACAGTTGCAAAAAATCGAGTTCAGCAGTTTTTCCGGCGCAGGTGGAAGTAAAATGTGCAACTTTTTGAATCGTTATATCTCAAAAACGGTGGCTCGTAGAAAAAAAAGTATCAAATAACTTTTTGTAGATAACATTATGATCTACAGTTTTTGTGTGAAATGTTTTTTGATAAAACTTACCGATTTGCTGAAAATCGCGAAAAAACTATTTTTTTGACCTTTGACCTTGAATATTTTTTTTTCCACACACGGGAATGATGGGGAACTTTCAGCTATTGTTTATAATCGTGTTTTGAACAATTGTACCAAAATTCAGCTTGTTGCGAATTTATGTAATTTTACCCTAATTTTTTGGTCTAATTTGACCGGACTATTATATTTTAACAACATTTAACAATCTATTTATAAAAAATATTTGTTTAACTGTGCTTTATAGTGATTTTAACCAAAGCTTAGAATTAAAAGTATTGATTTGATCTAATTTAAAATTACCTGTGATATTTATTTGATCTGAGTTTTGAAATTCAAAGAATTTATTGTTTTTTTTAGTTGTTCAAAATGAAAATGATTCACGTGAATCTTTCAATGCTGTGTTTTAATTAAACTATTTATTAGTTTAGAATGGGGGTTATTTATGTTAAACTTAGTTAAATACAGTGTTAACTCTATATAACGACACTGAAGGGACTGTGCAGTTTACGGTGTTATAGAGAGTGTTCGTTAAATGGAGATATTGTATGGAATACAAACTTAACCAACTAAAGCCAATTGATTTCGACGCTTTAAAGAGTTTGTCGTTAAATCGAGTGACGTTACATAGAGTTTACACTGTACATGTTAAACTTAGTTGAATAGTTTTACATGGTGTAAAAAATACCTCTAGAGATGCATTATTGTTACCATCAAGCAAGCCATAATATGCTTATTTTGATCTCAAGACGCTACAGTACCGAGTTAAGCCGCACCATACGAAATTGAGCTTAGCGCCTGACGCGCGGCAGTACGAATTAAAAAAAAAAAACAAATTCATATAAAATCAGCGAAATAGAATAAACGGAAGAGTAACTCCATACAATTGCCGATTAGAATTTGGTTCCATCTACGCACACAATTATATTGCTATCCCAACAAAACACACACACACACACAAAGATCGCACGCGATTGGTCGTATCAAGGTCACGCCACCGATACGATAAGCCGCGCGGGTAGCTGTGTTGCCCCGCCCATCGCGGTATTTTACGCGTGGACGGTAGAATCATTTTATCAGCCAAGTTACTATTTTAGTTGTAGTTCGCTGTATAAAATTAACAAATAACAATATTGAAATTATGAGCTCTAAAGATTCTGTATGACATGACCGTCTTAAAAAGTGAGATTTGTTTTAATTCCTTTATTACATTCAGAAGCGAATTTTAAATTATTCAAATTTATATATTTCTGGATCAAATCCCATATCCAAATATTAATTATTAAATTATTAGTAACTTAAATTGAATTAAAAAATATTATAATACGACAATTAAAAAAAAAAGCTATCGAGCGAATTTTACGTAATAGTTTTTAAAAACTCATTACGGTTCTTTACCGGATTAAAGATAGTGAAACTACAAAAACCGTTAACCTATCATTTACGCAAGATTCTATAAAATAAGATTTTTCATAATAAGCTATTTTGCTCCCATAAGCATAAAACAAAGAAGGTGATCTATGATTTGAATCTCGGATATAAGATGGCGATTGGCAAAATATTTTCTAAAATATCGTATCTCTTGTTAAAACTGCATCTCTATTGGTTAAAGCTTATGGGACACAGAGGCGAAAATGCGATAACGATTCCGGTATTTTTTTTTACTATACAATACAAATAGTTTTGTACTTTGTAAACTGTTATCGTAAGGCATATTATGTATTTACACGAAACAAACGGTTACACTTACTTAAAAAACGTTGGATATACGATCGAGTACGTCCAACGGGTTTCGACGCATTACGAACGTCATCATCGGGGACGAGCTGCAAATAGTTTTATTGTGATAACATAAGTAGCATAAGCATAAGTAACCTACTGTACGTTCCCATCGCCGGGACTCGGGGTCTCCTCTCACAAGGAGAGAGATGGCAAAGTGCGGGTTGGCGGATGACACACGTTTTCGGATATTGTGGTCCTCAAACATGTCGGTTGGAAAGATCTCGGGCTCCGTGAGGTTTGTATCAAACAAAATTCAGGAAAAATTTCAACTTTGCGGTGAAACGGAGTTCGCCGGGTTTGCTAGTCAGGTATAAAAAAAAACTATAAAGACAGCCACAGTGCGGATTTAACACTTTAACCAAAAGTAATATAAAAAATCGTCAAATATTCGTTCCGGATCGCTATCGCTATTCCGCCTCTGTGTGCCTTTAGCATAAAAAAAAAATCTCAATGGAAAACTGTCCATAACATATTTATGCATTAGCTATAGTAACGCATTTATTTATTGATATGGTGACTAACGTTGTTATGTATGTATGTTAGTGTTGCTTAATAAATGGTTAAATAAATATTTAATTGAGTTTTATTGGATCAATACTTACTATGATTTAAGAAGATTAATCTTATGTGTACTAGCTGTTGCCCGCGTGCCCTGTGGAAACTACAATTATCCAGACGTATAATAAACTTTAATCTTATATATAAAATTTCCATGTCACAATGTTAGTTACCGTACTCCTCCGAAACGGCTTGACCGATTTTTAACCAAATTTTATATGTGTATTCAGTAGGTCTGAAAATCGGCTACTATCTATTTTTCATACCCCTAAGTGAGGCTAAACAACGTTTGCCGGGTCAGCTAGTAATTATATAATATATAAAATACTATAGTATTCTATTCCCGTGCGAATTAGCTTTTTTTAAATATTTTTTTTAATAATGCACCAGCAAAAAATAATATAATTTAGGAGATGTTTTATACAAAAATAAATACCCCTATTTACCCCCTTAAATGGGTGCAGGGTGGAAATTTCAAATATTCGTTCTTAGTACACGCCAACGTACTAAAACAAATACACCCTCCACATTTCATAGGACCAACCGTTTGGGCTCTTCGTTGCCTATAGATGACTCAGGACAAATACTGTTATAAGTATAGATAACTCTAGTTAATCAAGTCTATTTAATTTGAGCGCCTGGAGCTCGGCTTACTTAAGTGATCTGATGCGATCATCAAGGTTAACGAAGCAACGGTCGATACGTACAGTCTTTCGATGGGAGATCTGATATGGCACTAGACGGTTATTAAAGAGCAGCATTGTCATCTGGGCGCTACCGTGGATGACATGTTAAATTGTAGGTCCCGGCTGTTAGTACTAGTACAAGCAGTCGTTAAGCTAAGTCAGAGGACTTCGGGTGGCTTGTAAACTCTCAACACCGGACTTTCCCAGTTAGCTAAAAGAAGTAGAAGATTAATGTGTTGAAGAATAAGATTATGCTGCGATACCCGAAGTCCATTATGTTATTCCAAATTGATAACTTATAAGATCTTATGTTTAGAGAGATATGTAATTTCTTTATTTCCCACCAATTACATTAAATTATATGCAAAAGAAAACTTATAACTAGTTTACCATAGTTAATCAATTAAATTATTAGACTTTGAAGATTCTGGGACAAAAAATAGCCCATGTGTTAATTCAGGTCCAAAGCTATCTTCATTCCAAATCCGTTAAAGCGTAAACGAGTAACAAACTAATACAAGTAGTTTCAATGTGAAACATGTAATACTAGCTGACCCGGCAAACGTTGTTTTGCCTTATAAATTCTTTATAATTAGCAATAAATTAAAATTGCGACTATAATTTGAGATTTAAACTATCCTATCTCTCAAGTTGGATCGAACTGCACATGGTGTGCGAATTTTATTATAATCGGTTAAGTGGTTCAGATAAGATGTACAATACTACAAACATAGTAATGTACACCAAAGGTTACCTTTTCTATGATTGTGTGAAAGAGGATATGAAAGAGAAAGGAGTGAATGTATATAAATATGACGGCTGACAGAAGAGTGTGGAAGCAAAAAACGGGCTGTACCGACCCCACATAGTGGGAAAAGGTGAAGGCAAAGAAGAAGAAGTTACCTTTTCTATGATTGTACATTTTCTACGAAGTACGCACTGCGCCCCGCACTAACTATCTCTGGATCCTGTTATGCGGGGCAACAGGAACAGACAAACAAACTTTACCTTAGTCAATCAGAATTATATATGTCAATCAGTACTTATATATGTCAATCAGAATCTATAATCATATTCCTGACTCAATAAAAATAGAAAAGAAGAAAGAAAGAAAGTTAAACACCTTTTACAATAAACTTCAACAAATACTTATCAAAAAATGTTATTACGAACTCAAAGACTTCTTTGAGGATAAATTAGTATAAATAAATTATTGTTTCAAAGTAAAAGAGCTGTGTTAATAAATAAATATGATATGTTATACTGTACAGCAGCCAATAATATTTAGTCATAAGTAGTTTTGTAATAGTCACTAATATTGTAAAGACACTGTCTAGTTTGCCTTGGAGCAAAGCTAGCCAGTGTAGTCTAAGAGCCCGTGAAGATCGTCCTTCACCGATCTGATAACCAGATGAGACGTATTTTTTATAAACAAATATGCCTAAAATTGCTTGCCTATCGAAAAGTGCTCATGGTATTTTTTTTTTGCGCATGGTCGTGTATAGTCAAATGATAATTTAGCTACAATTATCAAAAATAAAAATAAAATTCTAACTGTTCAGAATCGTTGTTATTCCTATGAAGCGCATCAAAATCGAATGAGTCACCTATTTTGACTTACCTGTTTACGCCTGCTTGCCAGGTAGTTATACACTGAAATGAGTAGGCAAGCATACCGAGGCATATTCTGTGTATTAAAAACTATCAGTGAAATAAATTTCATTTGGTTATCAAAAGTATGAAGGTGATGAAAAAAAAATCAATAAAAGTTTATTTAATTAAAAATAGCCATGAGCACTTTTCGATGAGCAAGCTATTTTAGGCACATTTGTTTATAAAAAATATTTAATAAAAAATACGTCTCATCTGGTTATCAGATCGGTGAAGGACGATCTTCACGGGCTCTTCTACTAGTGCCTTTTGCTACGCCCTATTACAACAGGGTACATGTAACATAGCCTTATGTCATACATGTGTTGCAAGATAATAACTAAACTATAATAATATAAGTGGGTATATGTTTCAGCCGAGCGCGCTAGGAGGCGCGGAGGAGCCCCCGCGGCCCACTATCACCATGCCCGGAACCCGCACGACTCCTGCGCACACCTTCGGTGAAATGGACGGTGACAGTCAACAGGTGAGATTAAAATAATGTTTTTTTTTTATTTGATAGGTTTGCGTTTGACCACAGCTCGCCTAATAGAAATGATTTGATTTTTATTGTACAGGAAATGTAGGTTTACAGCTACTTGTACATTTCTATAAGACATGTATGGTTTGCTTAATGCGTGTAGAGTAGCCAATAGTGCGCTGCGCCTTACACACTAGGTCAGTCAAGCTGCCTGAACTGTGGGGCGGCAGACGCTCCCGCAGGACTGCTCACCATTACTTGTAGGTACATAGAGGCCTGATGTCTGAAAGAAGATATACGGATATTTACGGGCATTAGAAAGAACTATCTATTATGTACCTACTTACTCTACTTTTGTAGCCCCCGAGTGAGAGTTACAAACCTTTGTAAAGTTAAAATTTGTATTATAATTTACCTTTTAATTTGATCATTTACTTTCTTTCCGTAAAATCAGCAGTTGAGATAAAAAAAAATATAAAAATACATAATTTTTTAATCATTGGATAGGTTTGCGTTTGACCACAGCTTGCCTAATAGAAATAGAATAGAATAGAATAATAATAGAATTTCTTTATTATCATATTGTTAAATAATTATTACATTATATAAATATAATCATAACTATCATCAATATGGACTCGTCAGTATTTCATTCAATAATAATTAATAAATTAAATTAAAAGAATAGCAGCTGTATAGGGGCTATGTTGAAAAGTAAATAATTATAAATAAAAGTAAATAAAAAAGTACAACCTATTGTTTAACTATTTAGAACTCGGGTGAGAGCTACAAAGCTACAAAGTCGATAAACATCGCCTGCTTATCTATTACATATTATATTATACTAGCTGATCCGGCAAACGTTGTTTTACGTTAATAAAAAAAAAACTAAATATACAGTAGCCGATTCTCAGACCTACTGAATACGCATATAAAATTTGGAAAAAATCGGTCAAGCCGTTTCGGAGGAGTACGGTAACAAACACTGTGACACGGAAATTTTATATATAAGATTATCTATTATTAGTGCACCAGTTATATATAATTATATATGATAAGTGCACCAGTAGACATTATGTGGACTGTTTAATATAACATTTTGACTCAAATTCTAGCAACAACAGAACGAGCGAGACACAGACACGCCGAAATCTTCAAAAAAAGCCGACGCGAAGCCTAAAGATGGCGGCATCGGCGCTGGGGGCGCCAAGTCTGAGGGCGGCAAGGGCGGGTGGCTGGGCGGCATTCTCACCAAGCTGTCTCTCCGGCCGCCAAACCAGATGATCCTGCCTGACGATAAAAACCCCACCGTGAGTCCTACATATAAACATATGCCGCATAACGATATGCCTACCCTCTTGTAAACCGACAGTTAGTAAAGAAAACACTTGAAAGTTTCTTGTCTCACTTGTCTAATAATAAGTGTGAGCAAGAAAGAGGATGTGAACTTTGAATCGCTTTCTTTATTGAATTGAGTTATATATACATCTAGACAATAACTAATATAATGTGATTTTAAATGTTTTCACTCGATTTAGGAAAAAGGTTTTCAGTAATTGTTTTTTTTCCTGTGATTTGCTAGCTAGTAGACCTAGGTAGTCGATAGGTTCTAAACACACAAACATACACAACTGGTATAGAGATATTATAACTTTATAACATAAAGGTGGCGTCATCTTGTTATGACAAGACCGTGAAAATACAAAAAAAATATAAATGTTTTTTTTTTTAAGTCGGGTTGTTATTCTCTTATTTATTTATTTAGCGCTTTCTGTAGTGTATCTATTTATTTATGTATCCTATAATAAATTATGATTATTCTTGTATTATTTGAATTTTATTTTACCTTTCTTAACTCAGTTTAGTTTGTAGATTTGCACGTCGTTCATTTTCATATCTCATGACAAAAAAAAAAAATAAACCAAGATAAAAAGTATTTCTGGTTGATGTGGTAAAGACTATCGATAAATTACAGTATAATTACGTGTAATATTTGAGAAAGACTTTGAAATATTAGAAAAAGTATTATTTAGTACATCTATTCATATATCTTCTTTATTGTACACTACATCCTTCTTTAGTTGTTTATAAATTACTTTCCATCCAAAGGTTGCCTGGAAGAGATCGCTTTAAGCGATAAGGCCGCCAATTGTGGCACACTTAATTTAAGTTAATTGTCTTATCCTGTGTCTTTTTTTATTTATGTGTCCAATAAAGAATTTATCTATCTATCTATCTATATAAATATTATATTAGGGCACATTTCACACACAGCTGGTTAGCCCCATACTAATCCATTTCTAGTTTGTAGTTGCTAACAAAACTGTGAAAAATCATTCTAAATTTAAGGGAAAGAACCGAAATAAATATCATTGAACTGAATTGGTCACGCATCTGTATACTATTCTTATTTCGCATAGATTTTTATTTTTTTATTATACAGGTGTACTGGTAAGTATAGTTTTCTCTTTTAGGAAAATGGTATGAATCTAAAAGTTATAAAGAAATTTAAACAAATCTTTCTTTATTTATTTACTAGCAGTTGATTCAAATTCAAATTCAAAATTAATTTTATTCAATTATCACGTCGGTGAAGGTCGATATAGGCTCGGATCTTCTACTATAAATATTGTTTTTTTTCTCGTGTGTTCAGATCGTGTGGGACGCGGAACAGAAGCGCTGGAAGAACCTGGACGGCGAGGATGCTGGCAGCGACCAGCCTCCCCCGCCGCCACGCATGGCGGACCTCACTCAGCACATCATGGCGCAGTCAGTATACCTCCATACTATGCGTGCCAACTAAGAATAGGAACGCGATTGCTTCAACTTCACACGATAACCGTCAAAAAAGTACTGCTAGCAAAGAAAGCGTAAAAAAGAAATTTAATATTTATTTTTTTGGTTTATAAATATAAATTTAATAATTGTTTAATTATTCTTGATTTCATTACTTAATTTTGGATTAATTAATTCTACTGGTAAGAAGTATCCAAGGCAAATTAACAACACTTAAAAAAAATCACGTGACGAGACAATGGTTTTGGATAGTGTCGACTTAAGTGCTGTAAGCAGTATAATAAACTATTTACATTTGGTACAAAAAGAGGTGACAATAATGAAAAAGAAAATATAATTTTTATAAATATGCTTTTACTTTCAAATCCTACTCATTTATAATTAATTTGACGTAAAATGTATAAGAAATAGCAAAACAGAGTACATTAAACATATAAACTGAATATAATTTCATAAAATTTTTTGCACACCATACACTTTGGTTATGAAGTTTGCGCGTATGATTGAGCAAGATGGCGGTTTTGACAGTCCTATTCTTAGTTGGCACGCATAGTACACGCTTCTCCATTCCACTACAGAACGAGCAGGGGCACAGCGAAGAGACACCGATTCACTGTCGAAGTTCCGAGGATTCGCACAAAGAGTTTCGCTTCAAACTTCTTTTTACTTTGACGACCTCCCTGGCGTAAAGGTTACCATGCCGGTCTGCTAATCAGAAGGTTCCGGGTTCGGTTCCCGGCCCGGTCAACATCTTTGTGCTTACTTAACTAAATTTGTTGACTGTGGGTCTGGGTGTTAAATATGTATTTATTTATAATATGTATTTATGTATTTGTAGTATATCAGTTGTGTTAGCAACCATAATACGAGCTAGAAATGGTTCAGTATGGGCTAACCAGCCGTGTGTGAATGTGTCAAAAAATTATAATAATAATAAAAAATATAATAAAATATTAAAGTCAGGAATAGTCAAGTAGTCTAATAGTAGTATTCTATTTTGAGTCAGGATAGGTCACGCGTCGCTTCGATCAGGCGACCCAATAATAATTTAATAATAATAACTTATTGTTAATGACAGGAACACGTCGACCCCTAACCAGAGCCCGGGTGCTGCGCCGGGCGCGCCGGGCGCTCCGCCCTCGGCCGCGCCTGTCTCCAATATATTCAAAATGCAGAAGGGCAGACGTGAGTACACTGCTTTGCACTAATTAAATTAAATATTGTAGATTGACATTGTAATATTGTAAATTGACTTTTTAATATTGTGAATTGACATTGCAATATTGTAAATTGACTTTTTTAATATTGTGAATTGACATTGCAATATTGTAAATTGACTTTTTTAATATTGTGAATTGACATTGCAATATTGTAAATTGACATATTTAATATTGTGAATTGACATTGAAATATTGTAAATTGACATATTTAATATTGTGAATTGACATTGCAATATTGTAAATTGCCTTATTTAATATTGTGAATTGACATTGCAATATTGTAAATTGACATATTTAATATTGTGAATTGACATTGCAATATTGTAAATTGACATATTTAATATTGTGAATTGACATTGCAATATTGTAAATTGACATTTTATTATTGTAAAGTGACATTCGTAAGTGTACTTCTGTATAAACTGAAACTAATTTATTTATTTACTGTAGGCGATAACAAAACCTTGAATTTACAGTTTGCTCACTATAAATCATAAACGGTAAAAATATCGAGAAATTACTTAAGAGACGGTCTAAAACAACTCTAAGAATATTTATGGCTGATTCTGAAAAATATCGGAAATGGCTTTATCGAGTTGATCAGTTTTTTTAACTCGTATCAAGTTAGTTTTAAACCGAAACGATTCACTCTCGCCTTGAAGACTTTGGTGGCGATTCAGCGGCACACACGACTAAACTAAATTTAAAGAAGCCCCGTCTCTTTTCATCTTAGGTGGCCAGAAAGGGACGGCACGTTGTGCACCATAGTAAAACGAACTAAAACCACGTCAAATGTAGAAAATATAGGCGACTTTAGACTGCACCCATTTGTATCACCTCTAAAACTGCCTGCACATTCCATATTTGACGTGATTTTAGTTGTTTTGTCTGTGGTTCAGGACGTGCCGTCTCTTTCTAGCCACCTAAGATGAAAAGAGACGGGGCTTCTCTAAATTTGGCTTAGTCGTGTGTGCCGCTGAATCGCCACCATTACCTACATTAAATTAATTAAGACAATATTTGTTTTGTTGGAAATCTTATTGTTAAAATAATATCCTACTAGAGGTGCTTGTTTTGCGCACCGTATCAGAGCGCCGACGCGACGTGACGTCATCGCCGCCAGGTCTCAAGATAATGTGACCGGGTTGTACATTTAGATTTGAATACATACTTAACTGAGACTTTAATCATGTTGCAGACATAAAGAAGTCGTACGTGGACGTGTTCAACCCGAACGGCAACGCGCGCGCGCTCCCACCGGCGGGCGCGGTGCTCGGCCCGCCGCCCTCGCTCGCGCCCAACCCCACATACTTCGTGCCGCCCGCGCCCGCACACGCGCAGGTAACTCCACACCCGCGACATACATCATTCGAAGCCCTTCACAGCTGATATTCTTATTTTTGAAATACAGTGTTAACTCTATATAAGGACACTGAATGGACTGTGCATTTTATGGCGTTATTTAGCTTGTCGTTAAATCGCACTCGATTTAACGACACATGGAGTTTACTCTGTAATTTTCATGTCTGTCTGTCTTCAATCTTATCATACATCAGGGTTCAGCCTGCGTTTGAAATGTAAGCGGAAAAAAATATATATTTAACGACATCACATTAGAAACCTCAAAAATAACAGTATTTTTCCACTAACTAATGGATGTTGTTATGCATATAAATCATACTCTTGAATTACTGTATCTTCAAAAAAAACGTATCAAAATCCGTTGCGTAGTTTTAAAGATTTAAGCATACAAATGGACATAGGGACAGAGAGACGACATTGTTTTATACTATGTAGTGATATTCTAATAACAACCTTATGGAGCGACGATGGCCTGCCTCCATCAAGCAAAGGGACATCCCTCCGGACAGATTGTGTCCGGAGATTCGCACAAAACGTTTTGCTTCGACCTTCATTGTGAGAACTGCGAAGCTTTGGAACTCTCTTCCTGAGTCTCTTTTTCCCGAGAGGTACAATTTGGGGGTCTTCAAATCTAGAGTAAATAGGTTACTTCTAGGCAAGCGTGTTGCATCTTAGACCACAGTCAAGCTTAACATCAGGCTAGCTGCGGTCAAACGTAAGCTTATTCATCAATAAAAAAAAAGACGGCCGTCCATAGGTATTGTAGCTTGTATCAGTCGTCGAAAATATCGCGCGCGCGATTCAGCGCGACAAGCGCTCTGATTGGTGGCGAGCGATGAAATGCGAGAGAGACGCCACAACCTAATAGTTTATTGTTAAAAATAGATTTTTATGTTGAACTGTTTGTTCCGCCATGCTGCCAGGAGGGTGAAAATATACCCAACGGACATTAACAAGGTACATACTAATGTTTTCTTCATTGGTTTTGCGTTTATGACTTTTTTTGTTGTTGTTCCGTCTATACTTCATGGTTGTCAGAGACTTAGACCAAACATATTGCTTACGCAGTTTACTTTTTGTTGGAATGGTCGGTAAATGATTCACCTTTTTTATTATTATTATTATAAATGTACATATATTAAACAAGTAAGGAACAAATGATTGACTAATTAGCAAACATGTGTTCCTGACTTGTTTATTATAGAAAAACTTAAATTATGCTTTCTTAACATTTTTTAGTAATAAATGTATTTAATTTTAAGGTATTTGAATATTTTTTTTATGTATAGTATAGTGTAGGACATTATAATTGTAATTGTATGGAAGCATTTCTGAAATAAACTATTATTATTATATGTACATTTATAATAATAATTAGCTAGCAACTACAATTTAGCGTGAGGCCAAAACGACGAACAAACGACGAATTTCGGTTCAGTATTCCGATAAAATAAATACACGATATATCACGTGTACAATATTACAACCCCCCCCCTCTCCCCACACCTTTGTGATATTTCGCGATTTTGTACGATTTTCTTCATACTTTTGATTATCCGGATTTTCGATTATCCGAATGCCTAACAACAACAATTAGTCCGGTTAATCGAGTTTCTACTGTATAAATATGCAAATTCAAATCAATTTATTGCGAATATGGTATAGTTACAGACAGGTATTGGGTCAGAGAAAGAAAGTGCACCATATTCTGCCTACCGGCGTGCAATTATAGTCTATGATAAAACTTAAAGCTTATTAAATATAGTTGTACATTATTAATTATTTAGATTAGTATGTCATTTAAAGGTAAAGGTATGTGGTAACAGTTAAATGTTAAATATTGTTTTCGTTTGTCGTTTCCAGGGTGGGTACGAGATGGCGCCTGATGACTACTCCGGCATGTGACGCGTGACGTCATCGCGCGACAACCTCACTCCGCTACAAGGGAATGTCATTCTCGTCTCACGCCTGTTTGTTATATTTACTGACAGATAGCTGACAGCTTCTCCCCCATCCGTCAATACCTAAAGATGACAGTTATAACCCGAGTCTATAAAAAAACATTTTAAAGATGACAGTTATAACCCGAGTCCACAAAAACATTTAAAAGATGACAGTTATAACCAAAGTCTATAAAGAAAACATTTAAAACATGACAGTTATAACCCGAGTCTATAAAGAACACATTATAAAGATGACAGTTATAACCCGAGTCCACAAAGAAAACATTTAAAAGATGACAGTTATAACCCGAGTCTATAAAGAACACATTTTAAAGATGACAGTTATAAACCGAGTCTAAAAAAAAAACACATTTTGAAGATGACAGTTATAACCCGAATCTATAAAGAACACATTTTAAAGATGACAGTTATAACCCGAATCTATAAAGAACACATTTTAAAGATGACAGTAATAACCCGCATCTATAAAGAAAACATATTAAAATGACAGTTATAACCCGATTCTATAAAAAAAAAACATTTAAAAGATGACAATTATAACCAGAGTCTATAAAGAAGACATTTAAAATTTGATGTCCTCTCGCTTGAGAAAGAGAAAGTGAACTTTAAAATGTCTCCTTTACCTGATCAAGTTATACTCACATTTAAAGCTTATCTTGAAAGAAACTTGGTTATATGTAAGCATTATTGTTGCTGTCAGTCAGTATTTATTTATTTGTTTATTATTGCAGAACATGGGTAATAATAATATTTTAACAATCTGAGTGCGCTACTTTCTAAGCCTTCCGGTTTGTAATTTTTTTTTTATTTTACCCATAGGCGTTCCACTTTCAGAAACAATTTACCCTTGTCTCTTTTATTTAAATGACACTACTATAACTGTCACGAAATAGTTTTTACAACACATTTTTTTTAAAGAAACTATAGATAAGGGTTACCCTTACTAACCTCCTTGGTGTCAACTGACAGTAAAATATAGCAAACAGTTTGGTCTCGCAGTGTATGATATTGTAAAATCTTACGTATTATAAAGTTACGGTTTACGAATATAATAATAATATATTATTGCTTATGTTACGATGTTAAAGTTAGAATTTTACATTCATATGACGTCTTGAGGGAATATATTTAAATAAATATAAAAACATATTGATTTTTAATTTGACTTAAGAGTATTAATTAAAAAAATTGCTAATTATAAACTTAGATTCAGCTTTTTCTTTATTTGAAAGACTTTTTAGAATATTTCTTTGTTTAAAAAATATTCGTTAGTCTTATTTTATAAATATCTTTAACAGTTGATAATGAATTTTCCATCTTATAGGACATCTTAAGTAAAAAAAAATTGTATAAAAAATTCAATATGTCATAAATTGCAGCTCTCCATGGATGCATATACAGTGTAAACTCCATGTAACGTCACTCGATTTAACGACAAACTCTAAAGCGTCGAAATCAATTGGCTTCAGTTGGTTTAGCTTGTATTCCATATAATGATACATTCTCTCCATTTAACGACCACTCTCTATAACGCAAAAAAATGCACAGTCGCTTCAGTGTCGTTATATAGAGTTTACACTGTATGTAGGTATTTTCAAATTATTTTATTGACATGTATTATAATGATGAAGAATGGAAAGGTGATGTGTTTAGCTCTTATAACATTTTGTTCTAGATGGAAATTTGAATTCGTGGATTATAAAATGGAAAGTAGTAAATAAAGGCCTTGTAAGGTCTTGGTAACATGTCGGATATATTCAAAATATATAATTAATTTAATGACTTAAAAAAAAGAACTTTGTAAACCTACAAACATTAAGAAATAACTTAAAAATAAAGATGTAAAAATATGTTGATATATCACCATTTGAGTGATATTTTGCTCGTTTTCGAACGGGCTCATGAGGATTAAATAAATTATAGATAGCGTGTAGTTTCGACCAACCGACCGGATTTAGTAAATTTGAATGATTTATATAAATAGTTGTGATAGATAATTACTACGGTTTCTTGCTCATAGTTGTGTATTCCTATTTTTAATATTCCAATCTATCAAAATTATTATTTTCAAATCACTATATTATTATAAATGTAATAATTAAATTAACTAATCATAAATCGCAATGTAGGACATTGAAAAATGGCAGTGTTTTGTGAAACATCTTTATTTTATTTTCTCTAAAGTGTATTATCATGAATTGTGATTGAATTGGATTGTTTATTTTGTTTCAATAATTATTATTTTTACTATTATTTGATTGAGATGTAATGTTTCCACTGGACGGGTGCAATAGTTCAATATTAATTGTTTTCCAACACGTAGACAATAAGTTGTCAAGCTGTAGGGTTGTTTTTACTCCTTTCTCACGTGTTGTGGGTGTGACCAGCCGGTTTTCAAACGGGCCCGCGCAAAAACCTCGTTTTTCCAAGCGTTTTCAAACGAGCTCGTATGACAACCTCGCCATTCGACATCGTAGTAAATCAGGCGCGTTTTCACGCCTTTGTCAAATGGGTCCGTGTAAAACGTCGTATTTCCCAGGCGTTGTCGAACGGGCCCGTTTGACAGCCTTAGTTTTCACATAGTTTTCAATGGGGCCCGCGTGTTTTTAAGCCGTTCTCGAACGGGCCCGTTTCAATAGTGGCATGTACAGTATACCATTATGATAATGTATAAATTGTTATCGCATATAGCTATATAGTATATAGAGGGGAGGGAACACGCATAGACATAATTATATCTGTATATTTGGACGGCTGGCAATAGGAATGTGAATTTAGAAAATGTATTATAATGATTCATTTGTGGAATATTTAAATAAAATGTTTACGTTATGCTTAAAGGTTGTATTATTTTAATTTTAAGATGTTCAAGTGTACCAGGTAGACGTAGGTTGAGCGTGAAGAATTAACAACCATACACACACACACACACAAACTTCCACATTTATGATATTTATGAATATTACCCACTATACGTTCCCACTGCTGGGACTCGGGGCCTTCTCTCACGAGGAGAGAGATATAGGCCATAATCCACCACGCTGGCCAAGTGCCTCATAATAATAAAAATAAATAATAAAATATTCTAATACAAAAATGCCACGCTCGTGGCATTTTTGTATTAGAATATTTGTGTTGCTAATAAAGATGTTTTGAATTTGAATTGTAGCTAGTAGTCGTCGCTCCATACAAAATTATTTATTTCCATTAAAACATGATTTACAGAGAAACTCAAACAACACTATAACTTTATTTCACTTTGCCGTGTCGGCTGGAAAATATTTTTCACAAATAAAAATATTGTTATCATTCTACGTATCCAACTCATCATCGTGCTTCGTATCCGAGGCAGGGAGCACGTCCATGATCTGCAGCAGAGAGACTGCTAGCGTCCCGGTGGTCAGTATTGCCATTAACATCGATATCACACACCTTACCATACCCATAATGCAGTTTACGTTAGTTTCGGATGTTGATAATGTTTGTTAGGCTGCTTGCTATAGCGTTTTGATTCCTTTTATTTTCCTGTTTTTAGGTGAATTTCGAGGATTTCAATCTGCAAATTGCCGAAAATGTGTCGGATCACACGTTAAATAATAAATAAATAAAAATTAGGACACATGTTACTCACGGCTGGTTAACCCCATACTGAACCATTTCTAGTTCGTATTATGGTAGCTAACACAACTGATGGACTACATATACATACATATTTTATATATTTACATATTTAACACCCAGACCGACAGTCAAAAGATTTAGTTCAGCTCAAAGATGATGGCCGTGCCGGAAATCGAACCCGGAAACATCCAATAGGCAGTCCAGCATGGTAACCATTACGCCAACGAGGTCGTAATTGTAGGTCCCGCCTGTTAGTCTCAGTACAAGCAGTCTTTAAGACAGAGGCTTTTAGGCGGCATGAAAACTCTCGTCACCAGAGCTTGGCCACTTAGCTCGAAGAAGAAACTGAAGATGATGTTCCGTTCTTGTTATAGAGATTGGACGGCTTGGTGTTTTCGTTTTGCTTTATTTTATTGGATTCTGGACATAATCAGATTAAATTTATTGTCACAGCTGAACACAAAGATTATTCGAGATAATATGGTTGTATTTTAAATTTAGTTTAATAATTGTATAAAACATACATACCTAGGTACACAAATAGACAATGTGCATCACATAGAATATTAGATGAATTATATTTATATAAGTTATCTTAGCGCTTGATAATATTTTACGATATTTATATTTGATTTGAAATCGCTGTCAGTTTGACATCTATTATATGTATATTATGTCACAAACTATAAAGGTGACTGCACATTACGCGGAGATGGACAGAGGCGGATTCGGACCACTCCTTCGATTCCGGCTAGTGTGCGAATTCTATTGTTTTGGCGCGTTCGCATTCGGTTAATGCACGGTCGCCGAAAACAAGGGCAAAATTTAGATTTTAATTTATTTTTTTTTCACTTTAAATCATAAACGGAAAAAAGTAGCTTAAATGCCACCTAAAGAACCAATTTTAGAATATTTGTACTTATTTTGGTACCAATACCAATCAGACTTATTTATCAATATGAAAAAAAAAGGTTCAAAGAAACTTAATTTTAGAATTTTTCTTAGAACCTTAAAACCTAAGGAAGAATTTCATGTTCTATTTAGGTATTTATATACATACATAGATAATTCCATACGACGACGAAGACCAGCGTTGGTTGCTCTCCCACAATCAGCATTATGTTGAGTTGTGACAAATTAAAGTTTGCTCACTTTATTAAATATCTATGTGTGGCGTCTCTATCGCACATCATCGCCCGCTACCGCTTGGACGGCTCCGGACATATCTAACATCTGTCTGGGGATATCCCTTTGCTAGATATAGGCAGGCCGTCGTCGCTCCATATTATATGTAGGTATATTAATTATTTATAACTACTTGTTACTTATTTTGTGTGTTACTTTTGTAGCAGCTAATTGAGTGGTACCTGCTTGAGTAGCTATAGCGGAACTGCCTCGGACGATCCACCGTCGCCCGCGCGTTAATCCTGATTTCACCCGCGCCTATGTAGCGTCGTATAATTATGTTTTTATGAGTAAAGTGTACACGCCATGTACATACTCATTTGTCACAATAAATAATAATTTGTCACAATCTATATATGACACTTTGTCTTGACTCATTCATTCATCTTTAGACAACGCAGAGCCCAAACGGCTGGTCCTAGGGTTGTGAAATTTGGAGGGTGTATTTGTTTTAGTACGTAGACGCGTACTAAACACGGATTTTTGGAAATTACACCCCTAATGGGTTGAAAGGGAGTAAAAGAGTTTGTATGAAACTTCTTTGTTTTTGAACTCACAGCGATGAAATTTAAAATATGTGTAGTTTATGTTAAATGAAAAATAATGGCATCAAGTAATTTTTGCCAGGGGTGAACTAAGGGTTTGTAATGGGGGTGAAAGTTTGTATGGAACATTCTTTATTTATCTAGTTAAAGTCTTGAAAATCATTATGGTAGTAGTTTATTAAATGGTTAAATTAAAATTATGAAACCATTCACCCGGGGTGCATTAAGGGGGATGCCATTAGGGTCGAAAGTTTAAAGAGTATGCGAAAACCTACACGCGGGCGGCGCCGCGGGCAACTGCTAGTAAATAATAATCTTTCTTTCCATATGCAGTCAGGGTAAAAAATAAAACAACAAACATATGAAGTAAAAGCAATTTATAAGTAGTCTCGGAGCGTGGCGGCGAGCCAGTGCGCGCGCGCCGCCATGTTGACGTACCGCGCGGGCTCGCACGCCGCGCCGCACTGCGCCGACTCCGACAGGATCCCGACTAGCCGCGCCGGGAGCTCTTCTGGAACATACAATAATAATCCATTAGGCGCGTCCACACAGAGCGAGCAGCCTCGCGAGGCATTTGCCGCGCGAGGAAACTAACCACGAACGAGCCCGGCAGCCTCGGAATGATCGCGAGGCTGCCGCGCGCGGCAAGCCCGAGACATTTCGTTCGTTCAGTTGGCAAATAAGACATCATGGAGGAACCGTTACATGCATCTCGCGGCTAATATTTAACCAACGTCTTCACTAAGTCCTCTATTAGTATAATTAGGATCACTTGCATTCCATAGCCAGGTGTTTACACCATAGAGAGATATTAATTTCAAACACTGATCTTTATTCATAATTAATGCTCGAGCGAGGCACGAAATAAAATACGCGAGCGTCCAGAGTGCGCGAGGCAAACGACTGAGGCGCCTTTGAGCAAAATCAAAAATCGATCCTCGATTTCTCGGGCGCTTGGTCGCTCGCCCGCGGCAGAGCGCGCGCTTGCCTCGGCCGAGGCACGTCCACACAGAGCGAGCAGCCTCGCGCGGCAAATGCCTCGCGAGGCTGCTCGCTCTGTGGGGAAGCGCCTATTGGCCTAGTCTGACAAATATAATACTAAATATTAGGACTCATTTCACACACGGCTGGTTAACTCCATACTGAACCATTTTAAGTTCGTGTTATGGTAGCTAACACAACTGATATACTACATATACATACATATATATTTTATATAGATATATATTTAACACCCAGACCCACAACCGACAAATTTAGTTAAGCACAAAGATGTCGGCCGGGCCGGGAATCGAACCCGGAACCTTCTGGTTAGCAGTCCGGCATGGTAACCGTGGCGCCAACGAGGTCGTTGCTAAAGTTATGTTCTATTTAAATAAGCTCGAGCTTTCACCCAAAGCTCGAGCTTATTAGCGGGGATGGAACCCACGACTTTCGGGACGTAAAGCCGCACGTCCGATACAAAATGTTTGTCATCATTAAAAAAGTAAACCTGACGATGGTTACCATGCCAGACTGCCAACTACCACTAACTGCCAACTTATGCTTGACTAAATTTGTTGGTTGTCGGTCTGGGTGTTAAATATGTATCGATATAAAGTATGTATTTGAATGAATATCTAATATAAATAATTGACCAAGTGCATGTTGGACTCGCGCATGAAGGGTTCCGTACCATTGTTGTATGGGATGGGGTGCCGCCTTAAATACGTATTTTATTTAAATTTTATAATATATTCTGTGAAAATTTTAAGTGTCTAACAGCTACCGTTATTGATATATAGCAAAAAAAATACGAAAAAAACACGTGTGAATTGTGTCCTATTTATTTACTAGCATCCCGTCCCGGCTTCGCACGGTCTGTAAAATAATCTTAGTTGCAAAGAGAAATAAATTATAACCTTTGTTACTCTAGTAGTACTACAGTAGTTTCGGAGCCTATTCGCGAAACTTTTCCTCTTTATAATACTGGTACGGGGAGGAGGAGAGTCGGTCGCAGAAGAAAATCGTGGTTGCGAAACATTCGAGAATGGACCGGGATTAGAAGTGCCGCTGAATTGTTTCGCTTAGCAATGGACAAACTGAAGTATGCAGAGCTGATTGCTAACCTTCACTAGTTGGAGAGGCACCACAAGAAGAAGAATAATATTGGTATAGATATATATAAAATACATATGTACCTGTAGCGGGCAGGAAGAGCGGTGCGCCTGCGCAGTAGTTGCAGGGCAGGCCGCGGCTGAATATGACTCCCGCGCACAGGTCCGAGTCCTCGCAGGCTGGCTGCGGCGCCGCCCGCCCGCCCGCCAGGTGGCGCAGGGCGGCGCCCGAGCCAGCGCAGCGCCGCCCGCCCAGCAGGAACACGTGTGCGCGCCGCAGCCTCCGCCCGCCGCCCACTGACCTGCACAAACAAATTAAATAGTTTACTACCGGCAATCAAAAAAAATAGTCGCTTAAGGTGTCGCTAGTAATGGTCACCCGAAAGCTTGCCATACATAAAAAAAACGCTTCCGTAAATTAAAGTGGTATTGGGCTGGTCATATCTGTCCAGAACGACGACCTCGTTGGCGTAAAGGTTACCATGCTGGTCTGCTAATCAGAAGGTTCCGGGTTCGATTCCCGGCCCGGTCAACATCTTTGTGCTTAACTAAATTTGTTGGCTGTGGGTCTGGGTGTTAAATATGTATTTATATATAATATGTATGTATGTATATGTAGTATATCAGTTGTGTTAGCAACCATAATACGAGCTAGAAATGGTTCAGTATGGGGCTAACCAGCCGTGTGTGAATGTGTCCTAATATTTATTTATTTATTGGATTAACACATAGACAAATTTTTCTCTCAGATTATCTATCAATAATTGCTCATAAAATGAAGAGAGAACAAATAAGATGGCTAGTAGAATTAATTAATTATTTGCCTCTACGAGGGTGAATCAAAAAATTCTTCGAATCAATATTAAAAAATGCAAAGATTTAAATAATAATATTTTATTTTTCTACATAATCTCCCTCCAATGCAATGCATTTAGAATAACGCGTTTCTAACTTCCTTATTCCTTGTGAAAAAAAATATTTTCTTGACTCTCGAAAAAGTCCTCTTCGGCAGCTATAACTGCGTCATTATCGTGAAATTTTGTTCCACGAATTTCCTCTTTTAATTTTGGAAATAAGTAAAAATCACTTGGGGCTAAGTCCGGAGAATATGGTGGGTGGTCAAGGAGATTGAAGCCAGCACAGCGAATTGCCTTGAGCGCAACTTCCGATCGATGAGCAGGAGCGTTATCTTGAAGGAACAACACGCCCAACGACAGTTTTCCACGACGTTTTTCATTAATCGCTTCACGCACTTTCGGGATTAAATTTGCATAATAGGGTCCAGTAATCGTCTGGCCTTTTGGCATGTAATCAATAAAAAGGATTCCTTCACTAACTCAGAACACAGAGGCCATAACTTTGCCAGCGGTATGAGCAACTCGAAATTTCTTAATGGATGGAGAGGATGGTCATTTCCAAGACATGCTTTGTCTTTTAGTTTCAGGATCAAAATGGTGGACCCATGTTCCATCCATAGTGACAAGACGATGGCAAAAATTATCCGAATCACGCTGGAACATTTCGAGATTACGCTTGGAAATTTCCAAACGTCGCTTTTTGTTTTCGTCGGTTAACATTCGTGGCACCCATCTTGCAGACACTTTTTTGAACCCCAGTGAATCAATTAAAATGGATTGAACGCTACCAAAAGATATCTTTAGGATCTCAGCTATATGTTTTATAGTCATTCTTCTGTCTTCCAAAACCAGATTCTCAACTTTTTTGACATTTTCTTCTGTAACGGGGGTTGAAGGCCGCCCAGAACGCGGGTCATCTTTACAGCTTGATCTACCTCTTTTAAATTCAGCCATCCAGTACGCAACCGTAGAATAGGGTACAGCATCACCCCCTAATGTCTGCTGAATGTCCAAAAAAAATTCCTTCGTAGACATTTTTTTCAAACTGAGATATTTTATCACCGCACGTAACTCACTTTTATCCATAATTTTAACTTTTTAGCAACTCGTTGCACAAAAAAAAATATTACATGCGAACGAACTGACAAAAACAAGTGACAGTCTGCATAAATATAGTGTGATAGACACTCTTTAATTTCAATATTGAACTTGATCCAAAAAGGTTTCATATATATGCACTTCTAAGAACTTTTTGATTCACCCTCGTATTAAGAATTAACAGAAGATCTATTAAGCATTAATAGACCTAAAATTATTAGACTAAAAAGACTTACACATAAGACGAATTATAATAATTTTTTTTAATAGTAATAATGATTTGTTTGAGTTATATAGAGGGAAGAAGACTTGTTTTTTTGTTGACTGCTGAATTCTTCGAGATTGGTACAAATCACAACCACTACAGGAGAACCAACATACAGACAGACAAAAGCAAAAACGCCCAGTTGACACTTCGCTTACTACGCTAACTCAGTATATAGTAAGAGACATTTACCTGAAAGGCCCATATCCGAGAGTCACGAACTTTTGAGCAAGCGTCAGTAGAGCATAATCCAACTCCGAGGCTATCTGCACAGTGGCGCCCTCAGCCAACACGGCTGAGCTCTGCAACGCTGCCAGATCGTAGCTCTTATTCTTCCCCTCATACATGGGGTGGATCTGGATATCTTCAACAGAACTTAAAGCTCCTCTTTGCTCTGTCCCGTAATTCCTCATAATGACAAAGGAGTCGAGGGTATCAGTTTCTTCAATAGCTTCAATGCAGCTGGCCGCTGTTATTACCCAGCGTGCACTCACGATGGTCAGGATACAGCCAAAGGTTATGTCTTTCGGAGGCTTCAGCTTGACCAAGGCTGTGATTAGGGCCTCGTACTCCGGTTCCGCTACTTCACCGTCTGATTGCTCGTCCTGTATCAGATCTTCTAGTTCCTCCAACGGTGTTAATGTTGAATTTGAGTCCGGTTCAAACATATCAAAATTAATTATTGTGGAATTTGGTTCAGGTTGGAACATCTCCGTTGTATATTGGTCTGTAATGTTTTGTTTATACGGTGGTACGGTTATATGTGTGGATTTGTAAGGTTGTTGTAAGTTTCCGCTCGTATTGGGAAAACTGGTTCTTCCATCTTCGTAGTAATGTATGGGTGCAGTGGTTTTCGCTGATGGTGTCCAACTGCACTTGGCCCCTGATTCTGTAGAGCTCTGTTCTTTGTGGGGGGTCACAACCAAATCTGTAGTATTATTAGGCCAATACTCATTTGAGATAATTGAATCATCTGTCTTGTTGGTACTGGCCTCACCTATAGGGTAAGGCCTTGAACACACAATCAGATGGAGAATGAGCAGTATGAGCAAGACTATGAGCAGGACAAGCAAAAGAGCCTCCAGCACAGTGAGTACTCGCTCTACTTTGGTGAAGGACTTGACCCAGCCGGTGAACTCCTTGCAGCAAACATTACTCATATTTCTCATTCATTGTTGACCTTAGACAAGTCAACCAGTAAGTTGTTGACAAATGACAAGCCATAGCCTCAGAGATTGATTTGGAATGACCATAGACACAAAGGTAGGATACATACATTTGGTTTAATAGAGAAGAGATTGACGACCTCGTTGGCGTAATGGTTACCATGCCGGACTGCCAATCAGAAGGTTCTGGGTTCGATTCCCGGCACGGTCAAAATCTTTGTGCTGAACTAAATTTGTTGGCTGTCTGTCTGGTTGTTAAATATGTATCTATATAAAATACGAGGGTCAAACTGAAAGTTCTTGGAAAATCAAAAACTAAGCATTCTAGCTATTATTAGTTTTATTATAACTTTTCGAAATAGCGTCCATTTACATCAATACATCTCTGCATTCGATAGAACCATTCATTTCATATTTCGCTAAATAAATTATTTTCTTTTCAGGCAACCCGTCCAGTAGCGAACCACTAGACACACATTGGTGGCGATTCAGCGGCACACACGACTAAACTAAATTTAAAGAAGCCCCGTCTCTTTTCATCTTAGGTGGCCAGAAAGAGACGGCACGTTCTGAACCACAGACAAAACAACTAAAATCACGTCAAATGTGCAAAATGTAGGTAGTTTTAGAGGTGATACAAGTGAGTGCGGACTAAAGTCGCCTATATTTTCTACATTTGACGTGATTTTAGTTTGTTTGACTATGGTGCGGAACGTGTCTCTTTCTGGCCACCTAAGATGAAAAGAGACGGGGCTTCTTTAAATTTAGTTAAGTCGTGTGTGCCGCTGAATCGCCACCATTATCTAGACTTATCATGGTTATCCTTCTGAATTACGATAGGTTTTCGGAACGGTCTGTCGGTGCAGCCGAAGCGTAGTTGTCCAGACTCCTTCTTGCCGCCGAAGCCCCCGCCAAGGCGTCGGGGCTTCCAGCCGCGCATGCGTCGGCTGGCTTCTCTCTCGACCAATAAGGTAGCTCGCTCAAGTGGCTGACCATTCATAGCGCGCGTCGCGGCCTCCGCACAGCCTGCGTCAGCATAACTGACAAACGCGTATCGCTTTGACTTCCCCGTCACAATATCTTTCACCAGCCGGCAGTGGATGATCCGGCCGAACTTTGAAAATTCTGATTCGATTTCATTCTGTAAAAAAGTAAACAAAAATTGCTTTATTACTTTTGCTACATTTCTTTTGACGTGACAACGTCTTGAATTAGGTTGCGGCTGGGAGTCACTTATGAAAAAGTGTAACGCCCGGTAACGTTACGATGAGTCACCGAACGAGAGAGAGACCCGCCGAATGCCTTGCATCTCTCTCCCACTCAACTATGATCGGTCTGCCGCGCGCGCAGCACGCGGCAGACGTTGTCACGTAGAATCTTCGCCCGTAAAACCGACTTTACAGGCAACCATTTTTTTTTTTCGCCTTATAGCTAGGAAAAGTTAGTGCGGCTTGGTGCTAAAAATGTATTTCTTTATTTATTTGATTTATAGGCGAGCAGCATTATGCTGATGTGCCTATATCACACTGAGTTGAAATTATTTTTTTAATAGTTCACATAATGTCCATTGTTCAATGTCAATGTTTAAAGTTCACTAGTACACTGATCACAGGTTAGCAAGAGATTTTTTTCTAGTCAAAATGTCTGCTTTTCCAAATCCTGGCTGGTGTTAAGCAACATGATATCTACGATGTTACACACTCTCCTAGAAATGGCCTATTAACTCTAGATTATTTAGTTTGTAGTATTGTATGTTTTACTTATGTGTGTCAAAAAAGCGAGTGTCGCCCGGTAACGTCTGCTTTTCATTTAGACGGCCTCTGGTTTGATCCCGACCCTACACCAATGACTTGTTATTCAAGTTATGTGTGGATTTGCACTCACTTTCCAGTGAAGGAAAACATTGTGAGGAGACTTACATGTTTGAGGACCACATTATCCGAAGACGTGTGTCATCTGCGAACCCACACTTGGCCAGTGTGGTGGATTATGGCTTTTATCTCTCTCCTCATGAGGGAAGGTCCCGAGTCTCAGCAGTGGGAATGTATAGTGGGCTGATTATGATAGCTAGGCAATTGACAAGCAGGGCACTTAACCATGAGTTAGCAACAACTCAGGCCTAAGTTGGAGCATGCCTAGGCTGGAATAACTGTCTCTCAAGGAGGCTGCTGGAACATACTGTTAGGTGCTTGGTGACAGATTTTTCATCTTGAGGGTGGTTACTAGCCAGATGATCATTAAAAAATAAACCTACCACCATGCATTAATATTTGAGCACTGAACTTTAAATATTGCACTATCACTCATGCTATCCTTCTCTTCTACAATTAGTGTATTCTCAGCGAACTAGAATAAATAGAATAGTAACTTGACCCATAAAATGGTTCCACTGCCCACACGTAAAATACCGCGGTGGGCGGGCAAAACAGCTTCCCGTGCGCCGCGTGACCTTGATGCGAAATCGCGTGCGAGTTTTGTGTGTGTGTTTAGTTGGGATAGCAGTATAATTGTATGCATAGATGGAACCAAATTCTAAGCGGCAATTGTATGGAGTTACTCTTCCATTTATTCTAGCTCCCTGTGTATTCTACAAGCAGTCAACTGTAATATTGTATTAAATTTCTTTAAGTTTTTCCGTTTGTTTCTTTTTGTTCCAGTCTTCTTCTATATTATTTTAGTCTTATTCTGCCTTGATAGCTGGCTGCAAAAAAATCTCTTGTGAACCTGTGATTAGTGCACCAGTGGACTTTAAACATTGACATTGAACAATGGACATTTTATGAACTGTTAAAAATGTAATTTCAACTCAGTGTGATATAGGCACATCAGCATATTGCTGCTCGCCTATAAATCAAATAAATAAATAAATATTTAATTCCCTTTCTACATGTACTAAATTAAGTGTTTCTATTTAACATTTATTTATTTATTTATTTAAGCTATGTATGAATCTTCCAATTTAGTGCTAGTGTTAAAGTTTAAGAATGTGGCGCTTTAGAGTGTCCCTGAAATGATACATTTCAAATGTCATTATTAGCTTTACACTTAATAAGAAATATAATTGGCATGAAGGGTTTCGTACCATAGTTATATGCAAGCCCCCTCAAATATGTATTTTATTTAAATTTTATAATTTAATTTGATAGCTAATATAGGTACAGACAGACAGACAGCGGAGGCTTAATTATAAGGTCCCGTTTTTACCTTTTAGGTACGGAACTCTAAAAAGCACCCTGTTCTTAGTTCCGAAGACCAGATTTTTCCTGTCCTATATTTCTTTGCTCTATGGGTTCTAGAATTAAGAAATAGAGTAAGCGTAGTATTTTAACTGTAATAGTAGTTATAAGTACCTGAGTAGTTCTAGGATTCAACCTGCCTATAAAAATCGTGTGATAAGGATCACCCTTAACTTGCTTGTTAGCGGAATACTCGCAGTTCATAGCTCGCGCCAGGGCGCGGTCGTGGGGCTCCGTGTCCGTTCCTGAAGGAAAATAACAACATTTATTACTGGAAACAATAAAATAGGTACAGAAATTATAAAAACAACATAACCTCTTACCATCAATTGATCCTATTTTAATCGGGTCGTATTCTGTCGCATATTTTTTGAAACATTTATCATCGTGATACATTGTTAATTTCAATAAAATAATCTTTAATTCTTATAACTTTTAGTGTCTACTTGGATTTAAAATACAACAATAACAAATTGAAAGAACGATAATGTACGACCTATGGACGTCACAACTGAGTTTTGAGTGAATGATCTCTATCGAGGTTTATACGGAACGGAGTCACCTAACTAAACCATTGATGTGAATTATAGGTATTATCCACGGATCAGAAAAAACAGGTGTTATAGATATATTATACATGAAAAACATTTTTATCTCTAAATCGACACTTTATTGGAAAGCTAGAGAACATGGCTTGTTTTGGTCGTACTTTATATTTTTATTTGTTGACGTTGATCCATAAATTAGTTCAAAAAAAGGCGGAAAATTAAAACGCTTCTAAAAATAATAAATATAAAATTATCCACTGTTTCGTATTCATACATTTATCCTTTGTTTATTATAATTGGATCATGTCTTATTGTAATTTCCATGCACCTCGGAATTCACTCTAATTTTTGCTACCAACTACCTACTTCGCGTATTCCTTTACGCGCGGTTTACATCGTTAGTCCATAGATTTATGGAAATCTTTGGTTTAAGCCGAACTAGCTGTGAGCATTTAGCCTAAGTTTTAAATCACAAACTTGTAAAATCTTTAGTATTTATTGCATTATATACAAAGGAACTTAATGTTAAGTTAACCTAAGTACACATAGTGGTATTATCATATTATTAAGTTTAAGCAAGTGGAACAATAGCATTTATGATACACTAAATTCAACTCTTTGCAATATAGGAGTATCAATGTAAGCCCAAAGTAGGTTTCGTACTTTAAAATGTGACAGGAAAATAAAACACAATTTTATAATTAGAAAAAGCATGATACACTATTATTATGACTAACTGAAAATATCTTTCAATAAACTCTTTATAATGTGCACAGCTATTTTACATGAATCCGACGTTACAAACAGTAAAGTAATCAAATAAAAATCACCTACCAATATTTTTAGGTAGACAAAATAGCATACATTTTTTAAATATTTGTCGTAATATACAATCAGAATAATCACATCATGTACTGTTAGAGTATCAATACAAACAATTTTCTAAGATCTAGAGCATTTTCTAATGCCTGGTTGGCTTTTTAAAAGGTTGCTCCTTTTTAAGAAATCTGTCACCAAGCACATAATGGTATGTTTTGGCAGCTTTCTAGAGTCAGACTAAGCATGCCCGAGCTTAGGCCAGTGTTGCCGACTTATGTGGTCATGCACCTTATTGGCTGTACTGTTAAAACACCATTGACTAAATTAAAACTAAAGACTTATCAAAGAACTCATGTTCAGTCTAGATAAAGAAAGCTATTTAGATCAGGAGCAAATAAAGAAAGTAATTCCCTTTCAATTATATAGAATGTATTGCTACTTGACTAAAGCGTAGATAAACTTATCTCATGATGACATGCTTGCCTCACAATAATTCTGATGCTTGTGTTCCTAAACTGAATATAATGTTGTAAGTTTTTAATTTTAATGGGCTTGTATCTCATAAAACATTATTAACTAGTATGAAGTAACATGTTAGGAATAATTTACACTAATATTGTTACTGTATATTTTTATACTGAAATAAAGACTTGTTGAAACTGAAACAGAATTTAGTTCAGGAACTTGCAGATATGTACATTAGTGTTTGAATTTTCTGCTTATTTAGAATGCTTCATGTACAATAAAAGCCGAGTGATAGCTGTCCAGTCCCAACATAATATTCGGCCTCACACAAGAATAAGTTCAAATCACTTCTGAATTTAAAGTTAACATTGTACCTACATCACAACACTTATATCATACACATGCTTTGTGTAAAATTTAATTTTACATCTATGTTTTTATTACGCGCAATTACAATACGAATATTGTTCGCTTACTATCAGATCACTGTCAGGCTTAGAGCCTCCACACTAGACCCATGTCTCACTCAATACAAACGGACTGGTAATTTAAGTCAGGAGCCAATGTTATGTCAAATTTATGCAAAATAGCTGTCTTTAGCAGGCTGTGAATCCTTAAGTCTGCCTTAAATCTGTCCGATACAAATTTTTATACATAAGTAATGTTATATTGTAATGGAATTTCAGCAAGATGTTCCGTCTAGTTGAGCGAAGGGGAGTGTCCATCGTCCCAGACCACATCGATGCTGGGCCACTTGGTCTGCAGGCAGGTGAGCATGGGGTCAGGGGAGGCTGCGCGCAGGGGGCACTCGAGCAGCGCGGCGCGGCCGGCGCGGTACACCACGCGCCCGCCCGGGTTGGAGCGCGCCAGCCCATTGTAGTGATGCAGCGTGAAGGTATCCGGCACGCCATGCTCGCACCCCGGGAAGAACTCATCCATGAACGTGCTGAGCAGGATTATGCCCAGGTTCTCCGAGTCCAGCTTCCGGCGCATCAGCTCCACGTACTCCGGGTCGCTGACCAGGTCCGCGGCGCACAGCACGTCCTGCAGCGCCGCTGACGGGATGAAGTTGTTCCCCTCCGGATCGAACGAGCGGAAGATCCTCTCGGCGGACTCGCCGATGGTCTCGGGCGCCGCCAACCGCCGCTCCAGCGAGAACAGCACTGTCAGGTGCGTCTCCGAGGCCAGCACCCACACTGGATGCTTGGGATTCTTGTAGAAGGAGCCCACTGTGCAGTACTGCATGTGCTCCATGATGGTGAGGAACCCAATGCTGTTCTGCTTCTCAATACCTCGCAACCTAAGCCCACCCACCACTTGCTCATGGTCCCACACGTGAGCCACGGCTCGCCCCGTCAGCATCAGATTGATGAGACCCTGGGAGCCATAGCCATATGTAGAGTGTATTAATGGGTCCGAGAGCTCCGACAGTTCGTTTTCCACTATGTCTACACCTTTACTAAGTATGATACTGTACAATAGAAGCAAAACACCATACTTGTCTTTTAAAATTCGAATATTTCTCGTGTAGAAGGATTCCACTTCCGATAATGTTTGAAACGAGTGAACTTCAATGTGCCGATGAAAATGTTCAATGGTGTCACACGATTGTTCTTCAGTACTGAGACTGGCGCTGGTGGTCGCGTCCGGCTCGCCCTTCCGGTACACGGCCACATTGTATTTGGGCGCTAGACACTGGCTAATGATGGCACACACGGCCCTAACTAACAGCGAGTTGCACTTCTCGGGCGTGAGGTCGTGGAAGCCGTGCGCCGGCGTCTCGGAGAGCAGGATCTCGAGCAGGAAGCCCTGCACGGGCGCGATGGCGGCGCACGGGCCGCCCTCCAGCTGGATGAGCGCGCTGGGCTCCTCGTTGCTGAAGTGGAAGCCCTGCGCCCAGCGGCGGAACACGTCCTCCTTCACACTGTCGCCCCACAGCAGGCGCCGCGTGCGCGCCAGCTCCGTCTCCAGGCTCGTGCTGCCCGCGCTCATTGTCATACTCGGCTGCTCGGTCGACTTCGATGCGTCCTCGCCTCACATCCAATATTGCATTTGTTTACTTCGTCTCTACGCGAACCCTGGAATACGATTGAATTATTAAAATTGTAATGGAAACCTGCTTCGTTATTGTGAAAAATACAACACGACTTTAATATACATATCGCGGAGCGTTGGTTGATAATTCAACGAAATGAACAAGTTACAAAAAGAATATCATAACCACGTACTCACTGCGATGTAATAACATAACTTTAGAAACGCAATAACTATATAACAATGTTCCAAAATTTACCGAATATCTGCATATTTACTATAAACAGAGCATCATTCGTAAAATAATTATAAACTTTTCACTGATGAAAGAAGAAAAGAAAAGCTTACGACATGACGGCTGCCATTTTATTTTTGTAATGTTGGTAACATTTATTAATATATATCAAACTTTCACTTAAACATAAAAAATAAGCGACAGGAACTGTGTTGAAAATAATGAAATAGTACTAAATTCATTATTTAAATTGTAATGCTTAAACCATCCAATATTTATAAATTTAATATGTCTATTACTTAAGTTTTCATTATGGTAGCTCCGGTAACTTGGCATAGACTACAAAAAAAACTCGTTTCTACTCTGTGTCTTTATGTTGCTGTGTTTTATGATAATCTTAATCGTGGTATTTTTTTGTGTTCGTTCAAAAGTAACTTAGATGATAAACAAATTGCGAGTATTTTTCCTGAATCTCAAACATGCATGTAAAGTAAATTGAACTACATATATATATATATATATTACATACAGCTTTAGTGTGAGTCTACACATCACCTAGGTTAATAAAAATACACTTCTAATGACTAAAATGCCGCCAAATTGTTACACACCTCGAATTGTAGAAATATGATAATGAGCCAGTGTGTTAATTTATTTTCTCCTGAAATGGTATAATTTAATAGAAGTAGTGGTAACACTTACGTAGGCTACTTTATTCCATTGTCAGATTTTTCATAGATTTTCTGTCAAACTTGTCAGAATGACCGTGTTATCAAGAAGGTTTAGCAATGTGATATCTGCTATTTTAGCAAATTTAGCTTCTAAATTTTGCCAGTGGCTGATTAACATAAGTGGGAGATTTTGAAGGATACCAAAATGATAATTGCTTTTTACTGTTTTTATATCGATAACTAAATTGTATAACTTATGATGAATATCGGTAAGACGAAGATTCATGAACAGAAATTAATGTTTTTGGAGTACACATACGGAGCGACAAAATTCTATAATAATTTATTATAGCACATAACGGCACAGTCTATGAGTATGTACAATGCGCACGTTTGTTACTTCTTTACGCTCAAACGGCTGATTTGATGCATGAAATTTGTTTTGGAGATAAATTCAAATTCAAAATGTCTTTATTAGCAACACAAATATACATAAAATGATAGCATAGATCTTGGATTAACACATACTAATATTAGCACTGCGGGGCGCAGCTAGAATCCTAATGCAATGTGTGGCATAATGCTTGAGAGGAAAAATAATTTTCTTTGGTGAATCTAATCAAAAAAAAATTTGGAAAAACACAACTGAAGACAAAAACTAAGTAAATATTTATTTATGATAATATTCTATCGGCAGACGCTTAACGGTGTCTCGTGGAACCTCCATGAATTACAGCTTATCGGGCATGCGCCATCTTCAGCCGGAGTACGAGTATGTGACACTTGTATTCACGTGCCCAGGGGCTTTATGCTAGTACAAACTGCCACAAGAACTGAAAGCCTGTTCGACAGCGAAGTCTTCCTCTTGGCTCAAAAACTCTATTGTTTAAAGCAAGTCATCATCACAGCGGATAATTACGTGAACGCTCGATTCAGGCGTTTGAATAGCATAGCGCATATGCATTTATGTACCTTGCTAGTGAAATGTAACAGTATAATATGCAAAAAAAACACCAATGAAGAGTCTGTATTGCAGACGAACATTTTCTTTCGTTGATTTCTTGGTGTTTTTTTTCAGTTGTTATGATCATTTATAGTCTGGCAAACGAAACATGAGACTCGAATTATTTGCAAACTTTTTATATGGCAATAATGACAATAATGTCAACGTCAATATCCAAAACAAGATGGCGTGTTGTTATGATTTTGTTAAACACTAATTACTCAGCGAAAAATGAAAATAATCATCAAAAGTGGAGTGCGGGAGTTGTTGTTCCGCATGATCTCAAAGTATCATAAAAAAACAACAAGAAAAAGAATTGAAATTCGGCGTAATTTCAACGAAAACAAGATTGTTTACATGTGGTGTTTGATTTCTAAGGTTAGTATGACGCTACTAAGTTGATACTTTATTTGAATTCGTATTTACTATATATCTTTTTGCATAAAGTAATTATCTATTTCGATTCACATTCTTGTATCATTAGTCAAAACCTTCCCACCTTCCTAATAATGCATTTTGGTTATTTATCATACCATAAAATGTTACATTGTAATTTTAACACATTTTTTTCTTTAACAGGTTTTTCTTAATTTGGATTCAGCCATTGAGCTGATATGAAGTTTGGGTAAATGCAAAGTGTCAAGTGAAAATATTGCCTTGTCTGTCTTGCGGTGTTGAATCAGAAAAAGTGATTAAAGAGACATTTGGAACCATAACTCCAGAGAAGTGGAAGAATATTATGACTGATAATGTTATATACATTGAAAATGAATATGAAATTAAGATCGGGACAGGATCACCGAAAATAATTTGGAAAGTTTCATAACAGTAGGAAACTAATAAATATAAATAAATAAAACTGTGATTCTAGTGACACTGGTGAATCTTTTCAAATTTAAGTCTTAGATTCACATTTTAATTATGACAGTGAATAAAACATTATAGAATACTGCTTTTTTTATTCAGATTGATTGTATAATTTCTAAAGCATTACTTCCTAAAGTACTTAAAGCATTTTTATTCAGACGAAATAAAATAAATAATTTCAAAGTATCAAATTAGTTTATTCCAGGTATTTCATATTAGTTTTGGGGTTGCTATACTCAGATTTTTTAAATTTGCCGCTCTTTTCCAGGGTCATGTTTCGTTAGCCAGACTATATTTCCATATTTGGCGTCTAGTGTGACAAATTTTGGCAGATTTTTTTAGGGTGTAGCTAATTTGGTAATATTAAATGGTCACACTGTTAGCTAAGCTAGCTAACCCAGCCAGTCAATCATGAGCCACAGTAGGTGATGTCGTGTTTATTTTTTTTACCTTTATTTTCGTGTCTGTTACAAGATTTAGTTATTTGTATGTTTTCGTCAAATTAGATTAACGTGACGTAGTTGACCAAGATAGTATGTTTTAGTGTGTGTTGTGCGACTTGGTTTCCCGTGAAAGTTGTGTGTTGTGTCGCTATGACGAGAGACGTAGGGTGGCAGCTTCGACGACGCGCCGCTTGGAACCTTGCAGGTTTGTCTCGCTCGCCACAAATTGCTTTACCGTTAAACGCTATTACCTTTCCACGAATTGGCTTGATATCTATCCAATTACACGGAAAAGTGTCTTAAAATCAATTCGCAACTTCGAACAGATATAACTTTGCGTCCGCTACGTAATTAAAACGTGTGAATTGTAAATCAGGTGGGTGTATGCTGGAAAGAAGACCTTTGTTACAGACCGAATACAGTGTATTCTTGTTACGTGTTGTTAGAATGGCCAAGCTTCTTCAAGTTAATTGAGTAATTCAACATAGACGAAATTTAAAAACGTTTTGCGTTGTTTTGTTGTTGTTATTATTTCGTAATTATCGATCTTGTCATAAGTGCGACTTGTGCAGGTATACATAAATTAATGTTTGTTTTTACTGGTAATGGGCTTGCGCTTGATCGCAATTCACCTGATAGTAAGCGATATTGCATTCTAAGGTGGAGCGCGCTTGCCCAGTAGAAACCGGTTCACTCTTGCCTTGAAAACCGCTAGATTATAGTTATGTGGGAACAGGGAATTTGGCTAAGAATTCCACACCTTGGCGGTGCACAATGAAGGTGGAGGCAAACCACTTAGTACGCGACTTAGGCACCTCCACAGCAAATGTGAGCAATATTGTTCATTCCCTTGCTTTATACCTACACATTGCATTAAATGATAATATTAATAGTTAAGTAGGGTCCCAGGAATACCAGGAAGGCCCAGGATTCCTTTAAGTATTTCCTTTTAAATACTGGGATTAAAAACAGGCTGGTGAACTTTAAGTGCTACCACAGAATAATAACTTGTACTTCGTAGTGCTACTGACAGCAGCAGTCTTCTCTCCAATGCATTGTAGGAGTGGGGAAACCTTAAATACTTTCAGCTTGTCTTCAACTGAAACTTGAAATATTATGACACATTTCACACACGGCTGGTTAGCCCCATACTAAACTATTTCTAGTTTGTATTATGGTTGCTAACACAACTGATATACTACTTATTTTATATACAACATAAAATACTTTATATCGATACTTATTTAACACCCAGATTGACAGCCAATAAATTAAGTTCATCACAAACTACCTGTGCTGGAAATCGAATCTGGGATCATCTGGCTGGCAGTCTGGTATGGTAAGTGGTATAATCATAATGCCAACCTGATTGTCTTGTGAGTGTGACTAGGGAGAACCCTAGGCTTAGAAGAATATAAGCAAAATTGTTTTACCAACAGGAATAGTGACATTATATTGGCAGGTATCCATGCAAAGAAGCGTATTTAAAAAAACCCTTACTTATCTGATTTATAGACAAACAGCATTATGCTGATATTCCTTTATGAGCGAATCTTAAACAGCCCACATAATGTCTACAGTTCCAATGTCAATGTTTACATTCCATTAGTGCACTGATCACAGGTTAGCAAGAGTTTCTTTTTTGTTTTCTGCAGCCAGCTATCAAGCTTTTGAAAGCTGTTCTCTTATGTAACACTGACCACTTCCTTGGGCAACTTGATCTATTTTTATTCATATTCAAATACAAATAAAGATATTTATTAATAAAATTATTAGTTACATTTCAAAAAATCAATAGATTAATATATCAATATTACTTACTCAATTCTAATTCCTTAAACATTATTAAAATAATAGGAAATGTTGTCTAATTTTAGAAAGTCAACAAAATCTTTTCAGGACATGGTATTTTAATTGCTCTGCCAAATAGGTTTTAATTGATCAGTTAAAAGTGCTAGAACAAATTTCCCCTTTTTTTTGTGGGAACCAATAATAAAACGCTAAAGTTTAAAAAGTTGTATTGAGTACCTGTATACCAAGATACTTTGAGATTAGTTCTATAATGAAAAGCAAAATAGTTATTTGCATAATTGCATAAATATTTTAGGTGTTAATCATGAGTGTTATGTTTCTCTATATTTGGCGAATACTGGCAATGCAAATGTGCCCAGGACAAAATGACTACATGCTATGTCCAAGAATTAAGTTATAAAATAATATGTCAATATATAACTAAATGTAAAATAGAAGACTATTTAAATGACAGAACATAAACAAATTCAAATCAATTAACAGGGTTGCTCATCTCCAGTAAATAATTGTGATGCCTTATGGGTAATTATGTTACTGTAAAGTGACATAATATTGCAATAAAATCTTTGCCTTTTTTACTCATAATGGGCTTGCGCTTGATCGCAATTCACCTGACGGTAAGCGAAATTGTGATCTAAGGTGGAGCGCGCTTGCCCAAAAGAAACCGGTTCACTCTTGCCTTGTACTTTGTACGAAATGTAAAATGACGGCCTTAGACGACGCGAGAATATATATTTTGACAACCTCGTTGGCATAAAGGTTACCATGCCGGTCTGCTAAACAAAAGTTTCCAGGTTCGATTCCCGGCCCGGTCAACATCTTTGTGCTTAACTAAATTTGTTGGCTGTGGGTCTGGGTGTTAAATATGTATTTATATATAATACTAGCTGACCCGGCAAACGTTGTTTTGTCTTAATAATTATTTCTAAATATACAGTAGCCGATTCTCAGACCTACTGATTACGCATATAAAATTTGGGAAAAATCGGTCAAACCGTTTCGGAGGAGTTCGGTAACAAACACTGTGACACGGAAATTTTATATATAAGATGTATGTATATATAATATGTATGTATGTATATGTAGTATATCAGTTGTGTTAGCAACCATAATACGAGCTAGAAATGGTTCAGTATGGGGCTAACCAGCCGTGTGTGAATGTGTCAAAAAAAATTTTTTTTTTCAACAAACAAGGAAAGCCACTTAATGTTCATGCTTTCATCGTGAGACCGTCGGTCGTGACAATTGTCAAGACAAGACAAGTGAATTGGGTCCACCTGAAGGTTGATAGGGCTCTAGGTTAGGGCTCGGCCCCTCTCACAGGTGCAACCTGCGCCCGCGCCGGCGCCCCGCCCCGTGGAGCGTGACGAGTCGCGTGTGCACTCGTGTAAACAATAGGTATAAACTTTGTAAATAGAAGACAAAATTAAATATTTAGTGTACTTCCGCTGTGATCCGATATCCAAATCCGAACGACATGTCTACTTGTCGTTCGAAGAGTCAGCATCTCCTGATGATGCCTTGTGGTTAGGCGAAACACGTGTAGAGTTAAGAATTTCCGAATTGTGATAGGTAACGTTAATCTTAATTAATCTTAGTTAATTAATCTTAGTTCATTTTTCCTTTACTTGTCTTAATTTGGATTTCGGATCACAGCGGAAGTACACTAAATATTTAATTTTGTCATCTATTTACAATGGATTTCCGCAAAGTAACGCCTGAGTCAATAAGTTAGGTATAAACTTTGTTCAAATGCTATGCGACTTAGACTACACATTACTACATAACGTGTACATACCATTGTTGCTTGAATTGCGTTAGTAATTTTCATATATTACGTGGCTTTTCATCTGGGTGCTGCCGTGTGTCAGATGACACGTTTAATTGTAGGTCCCGGCTATTAGTCTTAGTACAAGCAGTCCTTAGGCCAAGTCAGAGGCCTTCGAGCTTAAAAACTCGACACAAGAGCTTGGCCACTTAGCTCATACGATGAAGAAGAAGAAGTGTGGGCGCATAGTAAATTTCCGGGCCTCCATAGCGCAGTTAAATAAATAAATAAATGTAAGGATTTATTCACAAACGGCTGGTTAACCCCATACTGAACCATTTCTAGTTTGTATTGTGGTAGCTAACACAACTGATATACTTCATATACTTATACATACTCTATATAGATACATATTTAACGCCCAGACTGAGAGACAACAAATTTAGTTAAGCAAAAGATGTTGGCCGTGCCAGGAATCGAACCCGGAACCTTCTGATTGGCAGTCCGGCATGGTAACCATTACGCCAACGAGGTCGAGTTACCAGTGGCTTGAATACCAGGCTGTCATGAAACTCGCGGCGGTAGTCCCAGGTGGAGACATAATTAGGATGCGCGGGCGCATAAGTATTCCCGCCAACAAGTCCAGTTATGGTACACCCGATATGGCAACACCGGCGACCATTGAACTCGCTGGTCTGACTATCTTCCTGGTATTATATTATACTAGCTGACCCGGCTAACGTTGTTTTGCCTCACTTATAGGTATGAAAAATAGATAGTGTAGCTTATATGACACGTTCGTAGATTTACCATAGCAGCGCCATCTATTGATTACTTACTCAACCCAGTCGAAAGGTATCGACATCTGTTAGAATCATTTGGAGTTAACAGATAATTGTGACTGTCAAATAATAACAGACAATAATTAGCAATAAATTAAAATTGCGACTATGATTTGAGATTTAAACTATCCTATCTCTCAAGTTGGATCGAACTGCACATGGTGTGCGAATTTTACTATAATCGGTTAAGTGGTTTAGGAGTCCATTGAGGATAAACATTGTGACACGAGATTTATATATATTAAGATAAGATAAGATTGATTGAGTCTCATTCAAAATCATTAGGAATTAAAATACATAAGTTTTGCATTAGGCCACAGAATAATAACTTGTACTATTAGGCCTAGAAAGGTTATCAAATTTACATCGTGGTCTATCAATTTAAGAATGAAAGAGATTTCATTCATTCAGTGACTTCAAAAAGGTTCAATTCGACTATTTTTTTTTAGTTTGCTACCTCGGAACTCCGTATTAACGCAAGGGAAAAATTGATTTTACAGTTTTAAACCGCAAAGGGAAAAAAACTAAATAAGGCCGTCTAATATACACTCTAATATTATTTATATTTATTTTGGTACCAATCCAACTTACTTTACTCCGGTAAAAATAAGTATGTATAAATATTCTTAAAGTGGTTCTTTAGACGGTTTTTAAAATATTTTTATCGATTTTTTTATCGTTCACTATTTACAGTGAACAAACTGTAAAATCAAGATTGTCTTTGCCATAAAATAAATAAAAACTTCCAGAATGGCCCCTTTAATTAAAAATAAATAAATGAAAAACAAGTCATTGGGGCCGTCTAATTGTAAATTGTATCACCGAGCCCCACTTACTTTTATAATACACTAGCATCCCGTCTCGGCTTCGCACGGACTATAAGATATCTAATCTAAGATGCATTGAGAAACAAAATATATCCTATGTTACTGAGAGATAATGTAGCTTCCCAACGGTGAAAGGATTTTCAAATGGGTTCAGTAGTTTCAGAGCCTATTTGCGTCTAAGAAAAACAGAAAATCAAACTTCTCTCTACAACTAATCCTCTTTATAATCTTCTAATAAATAAAATTTCCATGTCACAAAGTTAGTCACCGTACTCCTCTGAAACGCCTTGACCAATTTTTGTTAAAGTCAAAGTCAAAGTAATTTATCGATAACAATACAGTTACAAGTCTCACTGTAAAATTAAATATAATATAATCAATATAAATGTCAATAAAATTCAAATATAAATGTCAAATATAAATCATATTCATATTCAGTAGGTCTGAGAATCGGCTACTATTTTCCATACCCCTAAGTTATAAAGCAAAACAACGTTTGCCGGGTCAGCTAGTATTGTTATAGATACATCCTCGTACCTATATGTATGTATGAGATCCGAAGTCCCCGAAGCGTGGCAAGAGGCTATTCAAGACAATGGCGCTCCAGTAGTTGAGTAACCCTGTTGCTACAACACTTTGATTGTCCATTCTCTACGCTCCACACAAAACGCTTTGTCTCAACTTTTGGCTTTGGGTTAAAAAATGCTAGATTTATCCTTAAAGCTGAAACACACCTCGACGACCTCGTTGGCATAAAGGTTACCATGCCGGACTGCCAACCAGAAGGTTCCGGGTTCGATTCCCGGCCCGGCCAACATCTTTGTGCTTAACTAAATTTGTTGGCTGTGGGTCTGGGTGTTAAATATGTACCTATCTATATTTAATATGATTATGTATGTATGTATATGTAGTAGGTATATCAGTTGTGTTGGCAACCATAACACGAACTAGATCAGTATGGCGCTAATCAGCCGTGTGTGAAATGTGTAAAAAAAAAACACAGGTGCCTAATTTATTGAGTAATTCAAGTTTGGCCAAAAAAATTTAAGCATTATTCAACGCTATTGAGGTTCTATGTATCTTAGATTTCACATGCTTAACCACTTAGCCTATACGAAGAAGAAGTCTAAGACAGAGAACACCAGAGGATTTTTTTTTTTAGTTTTTGTCCCTAATATCCCTATTAACCAGTATTTTGAGTCATCGATAAAGATAAAATAAACATTACAAAAATCCCCATTGAGTTGAAAACTAAATATAAACAACACTGAATCGGGATAACTTTTTTGATGAATCTGGATAATGTTTTAGATCTTCTTCATCTTCTTATGATCTGAGTGGCCAAGCTCTGGTGTAGAGAGATTTCTAGCCGCCCCAAGGCTTCTGTTTGAATCACTCCTCTCATTAGAATAGAATAGAATTTATTTATTATTATAATGATGCATATAATTATTACACTTCATTGTAATAATTTATGATAAACAGCAACAATATGGACTCTAATACATGTAACAATTTATTTTCAAGTATGAATAATAAAATAAATTATTACATTTATCCATTAAATACATGATACATTATTATTATATTAGTCAGAATTAAATAAAGTCATTAAGTCGATTCAGCGGCACACACGACTAAATTAAATTTAAAGAAGTCCCGTCCCTTTCATCTTAGGTGGCCAGAAAGAGACGGCACGTTCTGAACCACACACAAAACAACTAAAATCACGTCAAATATGAAAATGTAAGCGATTTTAGAGCGCACCCAATTGTATCAGCTCTAAATCTGACGTGTTTGACGTGATTTTAGATGTTTTGTCTATGGTTTAGATCGTACCATCTCTTTTTTGTCATTTATGACGAAAAGGGACAGAGCTACTTTAAATTTAGTTTAGTCGTGTGTGCCGCTGAATCGTCACCAATAACCCGCCCCTAATCGTTCCCGGTGCAACGGTGCCCATCAAACTTGACAGCGTTCCCGCGCTGAATAGCAATCGCCATCCTCTGCACCAGGAAGGATCCAGATAATTGAATTAAACTAATTGCATCCTTAACTAAGGCGTTAACGGACTGGAAACCAATGTTAGGCAGAAGAAGTGTCGGTCGACCACTCGCACGTTGGGTCGACGACATACGAAACATCGTGGGCAGGACATGGATGAGGGTGGCACAAGACCGAGACGAATGGCGTACACGACGGGAGGCCTATGCTCAGCAGTGGGCGATAGAGGGCTGAAAATGATGATGATGATGAATTGCAGCTGTATAGGGGCTATTTAGTTGAATCTGGGTAACTATTGGATGTAAAGACATTTAGGCCATAGAGGTAGTGAAATAATATTTGCGTGAATGTATTGCGCTAGTCACACGCAGCTTCTGAGTTGGCAGCTTAGCATTTCCAAATACATAGAATGTTTGCGTAATTATAGTTTCGACATTCAGGCGGCCAGAGTCTTTGACCCCAAGCTTAGCCCCTAGTACGTTATAAACATTGTTAAAGTACATAGTATATAAATATTATTATCTAAAGTAGGTACCTAATATAAGTTTTTTTTTACAACTTGTGCAATACCTAAGCCCCATTAGCTAATGGGGCTCAGGTATTGGACTTTTTAACTTTTTGTCCAGAAATCCCCATTACGAGCATTAACGGGAACAAAGTAGCTCATTCAAAAACTCTTAAAATCCAGTATAAATGTTAGACGTTTTCTTTGGTTTTATTACTTTCATTAATTGAAAAGAATCGTTAGAATTCTAAAACACTAACCGACACACGATTGATTTAACTTTTGACAATAGTCGTTTTAAAGTTTGATTGTTGTGCTTCTGAAACTAATAAAGAAATAAAGAAAAGAAATTTCCAGACCCCCGGATTGTACTTGTCTGAACAGGGACTCTGGAAGAGAATTCCAAAGTTTTGCACTCCCCACAAGAAAGGTCGACTCGAGCAATACAAAAAGTGCTTTGAAGTTATTCCTTTAAAAAATATCAGCTTTTTCTAATTATAATTATATTTAAAAAGTCCAGTTCAGGCAGTGTTTGTAGTACTCGTAATTTATTAAAAGTTAAAGGTGGCGTAACAAACGTAAAAATCTTTAATTGATAAAGAATAAAAAGCATATGCTAAACCGATATTTGTCATTTTTTCTTACATGAATATCTTGCGTTCGGTCACACTTCATCTAATGGTAAAAATAATTCCTTCAGCATTCTGTTTTTGTGCTCTTTCACTTGTGCCTACTTAACTGAGTAATAGTTAGTCGTAAACGAATTATACGAGTAAAAAATTAAAAGGTGCCCGTTAAGCTTAAGTACCTGCTTTCAAGTGGTTTCATATGGCGAGGGTCGAATAAAGGTCCTGGAAGGTTTTGTACAAATATTTTTTCATTGACAAAAACATTGATGACCTCGTTGGCATAATGGTTACCATACCAGACTGCCAATCAAAGGTTCCCGGCACCACCAACATCTTTGTGCTGAACTAAATTTGTTGGCTGTCGGTCTGGGTGTTACATATTCGACGACCTCGTTGGCGTAAAGGTTACCATGCCGGTCCGCTAACCAGAAGGTTCCGAGTTCGATTCCCGGCCCGGTCAACATCTTTGTGCTTAACTAAATTTGTTGGCTGTGGGTCTGGGTGTTAAATATGTATTTATATATAATATGTATGTATGTATATGTAGTAGGTATATCAGTTGTGTTAGCAACCATAATACGAGCTAGAAATGGTTCAGTATGGGGCTAACCAGCCGTGTGTGAAAGTGTCCTAATATTTATTTATTTATTTATTATTTATATGTACATCCATCTACAGTATATATGTATGTACAGTGTAAACGGTATATTACGACACTGAACGGACTGTACATTTTATGGCGTTATATAGAGTGGTCGTTGAGAATGTATCATTGTATGGAATACAAGCTAAACCAACTAAAGCCAATTGATTTCGACGCTTTAGAGTGCTTTAGAGAGTTAGTCGTAAAATCGAGTGACGTTACATGGAGTTTACGCTGTATGTATATGTTATATGTTGTGTTAACAACCATAATACAAAATGAAAATGGTTTAGTATGGGGCTAACCAGCCGTGTGAGACATGTGTCATAATATTGATTTATGAACTAGCGTGTAAACCTATCGGCGTTAAATATTACACATCGACTTTTGGAAAGAGACAATCGGCTAATTTCGGCTTCGTTTTGAAATGGGAATGGGTCGGATTTATCTGTCGAAGAACCGATGACCGTTACGGTAGACGAGTTCTAGAGTGGAGACCGCGTGTCGGCAAACGTAGTGTAGGACGTCCTACAAGCAGGTGGAGCGATGATCTGAAGAAGGTAGCGGGTAGTGGATGGCGGAGAGAAGCACAGGATAGGGCCAAGTGGCGTGCCTAGGAAGAGGCCTATATCCGAGCGTAGGTGGACGAGCATAAAACAGATAAACATTTTGTTTATAATTTGTCAAATTATAGGTCAGCTTACATTAACATTAAAATACAATACTAATAATCAATTTATTCACAATGTCAAATATATTAATAATAAATAATTAAAATCATAATTTAACATTAATCCCTGATGTGAAATATAAAAATAAAAAAGTTTTAATATCTCCTACACTAAAATCAAAAATTACATAAAAACTATACAATAATTAAAAATTAAAAAAAAATCTTACAAATAGTGAATTCAACCTATGTCAGTGTCCGCGGGTAAGGTGCCTAAAATGCTGGCGGCATTACCTCGCTGGATCGCCAAACTAATAAATAACATCCAATTTAATAATATTTCGCAAGTCAATTGCAACCGTTATTTTCGTAATAACATTTTAGGCTGATGATAATGATGATGAGAGATCAGAGATCTCTGTCGCACGAAATGTCACACGGTGAACTACGACTGATTACACGTCCTATAGGTAGTGTGCGACAGAGACAACGCTCTACAAATCCGAACAAATCCGAAATTAGCCGATCGTCTCTTTCCGAAGGTCGACGTGTAATATTTATCGCCGGGTAAGGTAGTCCAACGTGATTGTAGAGCGTAGCTAATTGAAATTAGTGAAACAATTTGTCTAGCCGCCTTGCTTCACGTGTTCTCGGTCAGTGAACGTATTCAATAAATAATACAAATCCGATTCAAATGCTAAGCCACTTGAGCCGTGACGTCAGTAGTGACGTTTGGTAGTTTACGGAAATGTACAGCTCAATGATAAATAAGTCAGTCGGGTGTCTTGCCTCAACGTGGCTTTCGAGGCTCAGCAGTGAAACCCCACCAAGACACTTTTTTTTAACTCTAAATGGGCTTGCGCTTGATCGCAGTTCACCTGATGGTAAGCGAAATCACAGAATAATAACTTGTACTTAGCGAAATTGCGATCTAAGGTGGAGTGGAGAAAGAAACCGGTTCACTCTTGCCTTGAAAACTGCTAGATTATAGTTATCAGGGAACAGGGAATTTGGCAAAGAATTCCACACCTTGGCGGTACGGAGTATCAGAGAGTATTAGAGTGTTACGTGTTTCAATCTGAGTGTTACAGTCTTAGTCCTACAATCTTAGTCATACAGTCCTAAGCGATAATATATTTAAAAGTAAGTTAAAAAGCTGGCTCGTTCAGAGTACTTTTTACTCAATTGACGAAATTTTTTGTAGCCAAATAAAAAGCTTTCGCTATACTGTACCAGAAAAATAGATGCATTAGATAGGTATGTAATTATATTGCCATTATTAATGTTTTGTTTCTTGCTTACACTGTGTACATTTTATTTAATTATGACATTTAATATATATGTTTGACTTGTAAATGAAATATGTTACCAATAAAATTGTTTATCTGTTTAACAGTTAATCTGACTCCTAGTCTTACAGTCTTCTCAATATATGTAATAAATATTTCTACTCCTTCGTGTTTTCTTCTGATACCGACCCCTGCACACTATAAAGCAATAAATATTTCTGAATCTTTTTTTTATATGAGGACACTTTCACACACGGCTGGTTAGCCCCATACTGAACCATTTCTAGCTCGTATTATGGTTGCTAACACAACTGATATACTACATATACATACATAAACATATATAAATACATATTTAACACCCAGACCCACAGCCAAAAAATTTAGTTAAGCACAAAGATGTTGACCGGGCCGGGAATCGAACCCGGAACCTTCTGATTAGCAGACCGACATGGTAAGCTTTACGCCAACGAGGTCGTCTATCTGAATCTAAATTGTATAAAGCTGGCTCGGTCAAAATCTACTTTTACCTAACCAATACTTAAAAGTGTTAAAAGAAATTCTCGATGCGAAACATCGCGTTTGCATCGTTTCGTGAAATGTAACAATTGCATTGACCCGGTTTGGTCGCGGGCATTCGACTCGCAGCGCCGAATGCGCACAATATTGACGACCTCGTTGAAGTAATGGTTAGCAAGCCGGACTGCCAACCAGAGGGTTCCGGGCTCGATTCCCGGCACAGCCAACATCTAAAACTCATGGTTAAAACGTGCTATATAATATAATTTTCAAAATAAACGAATTAAAATAGCAAGATATTGAATCAATCCATTAGGTAAAGCGCAATTTATACCGGCTAAACTATGTCTTAACCCTCCACCGAACAGTCGAAAAAAAATTATTAGGACACATTTCACACATTGCTGGTTAGCCCCATACTGAACCATTTCTAGTTTGTTTTATGGTTGCTATCACAACTGATATAATACATAAACATAGATAAATACTTTATAACGATACATATGTAACACCCAGACCGACAGCCAACAAATTTAGTTCATCACAAAGATGTTAGTCGTGCCGGGAACCCGGGACCCTCTGGTTGGCAGTCCGGCATGGTAACCATTACGCTAACGAGATCGTCAATGTTTCTGAATATTAAATAAATATTGGAACAAAAACACACCATCGAACTCACACACTACCCAGGACCCTTATTTGACCGACACCATATGAAACCACTTTTTTACATATTATTTGTCTACGAGTATAACTTTTCGAAGTTATCACAAGTGAAAGAGCACAAAAACCGTAAGCTGAAGAAATTAAATTACACTATCAGGCGATTCATTAGGGAATCGAACCTGGGACCTTCTGGTTGGCAGTCCGGCATGGTAACCACGCCAACGAGGTCGCAAAATTTGTTTTTCACCGTCAGGTGATTCATCATGGACTCGAACCCGGGACCTTCTGGTTGGCAGTCCGGCATGGTAACCATTATGCCGACGAAGTCGTAAAACTGGTTTTTCACCATCCGGTGATTAATCAGGGAATCGAACCAATATCATGCCGGATTGCTATCCAGAAGATAACTTTCTGTTTGGGAGTCTGGAACCTTCTGTTTGGGAGTCTGGAACCTTCTGTTTGGGAGTCTGGAACCTTCTGTTTGGGAGTCTGGAACCTTCTGTTTGGGAGTCTGGAACCTTCTGTTTGGGAGTCTGGAACCTTCTGTTTGGGAGTCTGGAACCTTCTGTTTGGGAGTCTGGAACCTTCTGTTTGGGAGTCTGGAACCTTCTGTTTGGGAGTCTGGAACCTTCTGTTTGCGAGTCTGGAACCTTCTGTTTGCGAGTCTGGAACCTTCTGTTTGGGAGTCTGGAACCTTCTGTTTGGGAGTCTGGAACCTTCTGTTTGGGAGTCTGGAACCTTCTGTTTGGCAGTCTGGAACCTTCTGTTTGGGAGTCTGGAACCTTCTGTTTGGGAGTGTGGAACCTTCTGTTTGGGAGTCTGGAACCTTCTGTTTGGCAGTCTGGAACCTTCTGTTTGGGAGTGTGGAACCTTCTGTTTGGCAGTCTGGAACCTTCTGTTTGGGAGTCTGGAACCTTCTGTTTGGGAGTGTGAAACCTTCTGTTTGGCAGTCTGGAACCTTCTGTTTGGGAGTCTGGAACCTTCTGTTTAGGAGTCTGGAACCTTCTGTTTGGCAGTCTGGAACCTTCTGTTTGGGAGTCTGGAACCTTCTGTTTGGCAGTCTGGAACCTTCTGTTTGGCAGTCTGGAACCTTCTGTTTGGGAGTGTGGAACCTTCTGTTTGGCAGTCTGGAACCTTCTGTTTGGGAGTGTGGAACCTTCTGTTTGGCAGTCTGGAACCTTCTGTTTGGGAGTGTGGAACCTTCTGTTTGGCAGTCTGGAACCTTCTGTTTGGGAGTCTGGAACCTTCTGTTTAGGAGTCTGGAACCTTCTGTTTAGGAGTCTGGAACCTTCTGTTTAGGAGTCTGGAACCTTCTGTTTGGGAGTGTGGAACCTTCTGTTTGGCAGTCTGGAACCTTCTGTTTGGGAGTCTGGAACCTTCTGTTTGGGAGTGTGGAACCTTCTGTTTGGGAGTGTGGAACCTTCTGTTTGGCAGTCTGGAACCTTCTGTTTGGGAGTGTGGAACCTTCTGTTTGGCAGTCTGGAACCTTCTGTTTGGGAGTCTGGAACCTTCTGTTTGGGAGTGTGGAACCTTCTGTTTGGCAGTCTGGAACCTTCTGTTTGGGAGTCTGGAACCTTCTGTTTAGGAGTCTGGAACCTTCTGTTTGGCAGTCTGGAACCTTCTGTTTGGGAGTCTGGAACCTTCTGTTTGGCAGTCTGGAACCTTCTGTTTGGGAGTCTGGAACCTTCTGTTTGGCAGTCTGGAACCTTCTGTTTGGGAGTCTGGAACCTTCTGTTTGGCAGTCTGGAACCTTCTGTTTGGGAGTCTGGAACCTTCTGTTTGGCAGTCTGGAACCTTCTGTTTGGCAGTCTGGAACCTTCTGTTTGGGAGTGTGGAACCTTCTGTTTGGCAGTCTGGAACCTTCTGTTTGGGAGTGTGGAACCTTCTGTTTGGCAGTCTGGAACCTTCTGTTTGGGAGTGTGGAACCTTCTGTTTGGGAGTCTGGAACCTTCTGTTTGGCAGTCTGGAACCTTCTGTTTGGGAGTCTGGAACCTTCTGTTTGGCAGTCTGGAACCTTCTGTTTGGGAGTGTGGAACCTTCTGTTTGGCAGTCTGGAACCTTCTGTTTGGGAGTCTGGAACCTTCTGTTTGGGAGTCTGGATCCTTCTGATTGGGCGTCTGGATCCTTCTGGTTGGTTGATTGATAACCATTACACCAACAAAGTCGTAAAATAGGCATCGTGCCTTATTATTGTGAAGAACAAATAGTAGGCATATTCATGTAATTAGCAAGGCAGCCGCGAATGGAGACAGGCACGCAATCAGAGAATTCAATGTCATGTTTGTTAACAAGTTCTTTGACACCGCTGCGATGCCCGCAGATTTCTGTTCAGTATACATTAAAAATGTAGAAAATCCTTACTGGAATGTTTCAAACATTACACACACGGCTGGTTAACCCCATACTGAATTACTGAACCATTTCTAGTTCGTATTATGGTTGCTAACACAACTGATATACTACATATATATATACATAAGTACTTTATATAGATACATATTTAACACCCAGACCGACAGCCAACAAATTTAGTTAAGCACAAAGATTTTGTCCGTACCGGGATGTGAGTTTTCAATTTGTGCATAATAAATATTTTTCTTTCTTTCTTTCTTTCTTTGTAACAAAAAAATCCGCTCAAACTATTATACATTGGCCCCTGTATATCTTATGCAGACGAGTTGCACTCGCTTTACGGTGAAGGAAAACGTTGTGAGGAAACCGGCACGTTGAGGACCACAATTAATATCCGAAGACGTGTGTCATCCGCCAACTCGCACATGGCCAGCGCGGTGGATTATGGCTTATATCTCTCTCCTCGTGAGGGAAGGCCCCGAGTCCCAGCTGTGGGAACGTATAGTGGGCTGCTCATGCTAGACGAGTATGCATATAGACCGGTGCCAGTAATCCAACACAGCACCGCACGCGCCAGTGAGAGCCGGAGTAATCGAGTTACAATCGATTCGTCACGATATCGTGCTAACCCCGCACTAGCGCGCCGACTGTACGCCGTCCCTAGTCGATTTACCTTTACAATCTTACAATCGGATATTGTAAAAAAAAACACTTTTTTTAATTTCAATATCACTAAATATAAATGAATAAAATATGAATATTAGAACACATTTCACACACGACTGGTTAACCCCATACTGACCCATTTCTAATTTGTGCTAAGGTAGCTAACACAACTGATACATATACACAACCGGCCAAAAGTTTGAGACCACCATTGAAAACTTTGTTATTACTAAGTAAGTATGTGTGTACCTACATACTTTTAAATTATATATAAATACATATTTAACACCCAGACCGACAGCCAACAAATTTAGTTGAGCACAAAGATGTTGGCCGGGCCGGGAATCGAACCCGGAACCTTCTGATTGGCACTCCGGCATGGTTTTCGCTTGCATGCCTTCATAAGTTTGATATGTCCATGTGTGATATCTTTATTATTCTAACATATATATTATGTTATATGCAATATATTATGATAAATAGATAGTTAAGCGCTGTATTTAAATATTCACACGTGGCGATTTTATTCCATACAATGATACATTCTCTCCATTTAACGACCACTCACTATGACGCAATAAAATGCTCAGTCCCTTCAGTGTCGTTATATAGAGTTTACATTGTATTATCAATAAATGGTTTACTTATATCTATCTTTAACAACAATTCTTCGTGATTCGTCGTCGTCCTAACGCTGTAGAGGGAATAAATCTCGGAGCGGAGTGTACCGTGTGATAAAGTAATGAAAGTTGTTTTGGTGTCACGCGAAGTGCGCTTCGGTTATGTGTAATCAGTAATTAGAAACCAGTTATGTATGTATTATTATTATTTGCAGCATCGAGCTTGGACATGCTCAGTTGGGAATTAAGCATTAGCAGCCCACTATATGTTCCCACTTATGGGACTCGGGGCCTTCTCTCACTAGGAGAGATTTATAGTCCATGATCCACCATGCTGGCCAAGTGCGGGTTAGAGGATGACATACATCTTTGGATATTGCAGTCCTCAAACGTGTCGGTTCCCACACGATGTTTTCCTTCTGAAAAAGTATAAATGAAAAGTTTAGAACACCCCTAAAAGAAACTTTTTTAGGTATAGGCCTTCTTAGATTTGAAATTGCGATAATGTATGTAATTCTACTACTAGGTGAGAGTGGCTCGGTGGGAAAACGTCTGCTTTTCAATCTCACGGGCCCTAGTTCGCTCTCGGTTCTACACCAATGACTTGTTTTTCAAGTTATGTGTGGATTTGCACTCGCTTTACGGTGAAGGAAAACATCGTGAGGAAACCGACGACCGTAATATCCGAACACGTGAATCTGCCAACCCGCGCTTGACCAGTGTAGCGGATTATGGCCTATATCTCTCTCTTCGTGAGATAAGGCCCCGAGTCCCAGCAGTGGGAACGTATAGTGGGCTGCTTATGCTGTTTGACAAAGACATTGGCCCAATGTTACCATTACTACGAAGTACAAGTTATTATTCTGTGCCATTACGCTAACGACGACCTTGTTGGGTTAATGGTTGCCATGCCGGACTGCCAAACAGAGGGTACCGGATTCGATTACCAACCAACTTCTTTGTGATGAACTAAATTTGTTGGCTGTCGGTCTGGGTGTTGAACATGTATCGATGTAAAGTATAAAGTATGTATGTACATATACATGCAATATATGTATCAGTTGTGTTAGCAACCATTATACAAACTAGAAATAACTAGTTTAATATAGGCCTAACCAGTCGTGTGTCCTAAAAAAGTAGTATTTATTGACGACCTCGTTAGCGTAAAGGTTACCATGCCGGTCTGCTAATCAGAAGGTTCCGGGTTCGATTCCCGGCCCGGTCAACATCTTTGTGCTTAACTAAATTTGTTGGCTGTGGGTCTGGGTGTTAAATATGTATTTATATAATATGTATGTATTTATATGTAGTATATCAGTTGTGTTAGCAACCATAATACGAGCTAGAAATGGTTCAGTATGGGGTTAACCAGCCGTGTGTGAAATGAGTCCTAATATTAAAAAAAAAAAAAAAAATAAGTGTCCTGATAAAAGTAGTATTTATTTACCTGAATAAATGCAAATCAATACGTTAATTAGCAAACACGGTTACCGCGCGCCTATCGCGTGTAAACAACGTATTAACGTGCTAACTTGCATTCCGCACATTATTGCCGCGTTTGCAATATCAGCCGCACAAGTCACGTATTTTAGAATAGAATAGAATATAACTTTATTGTACAACCACAAACAAGAAAAATGAAAATATATAAAATTAAAAACTTAAAAGTAGAGTACAAGGGCGGCCTTATCACCTATGGTGATTTCTACCAGGCAACCGGGAATGGAAAAATAAAACATACAAAAGAAGGCAGTGGTACAAGTAAACAACATATAAAAACTATAAAAATAAAATACATACAAACATAATAATGGAAGGAAAATAAATAATAAGGAAAGAAACTGACTAAATAACTGAGATTTGAAAATGTTTAGAGATTCAGCCTGCCTTATAGATAAAGGTATTTTAGCCAACGGTGATTGTCGCCACTGTCACTGGTAATTATTTAAAGACACCTTTTGGGCGATAACTTTTCCAGAACTTGGCCACTTAGCTCATACGAAGAAGAAGAATAAGAAAATAATAATAGTTTAAAAAAAAAAACTAAAAAACACGCTTATCTGGCCGTTTTAAGTGGGTCAAAATCGCGCCCAGAGAAGTCGGTTACAAACAAACATACAAACAAAAATACAAAAAATGAATAATTTTATTAAATTTATGGTATTGTCATCGATCCTCAATAAATCTACAAAGTTTCAACGAAATCTGCCCGTTTAAAGTGGGTCAAAATCGCGCCCAAAGAAGTCGGTTACAAACAAACTTACAGGTGAAGCTAATAAAAAGCGTGTAAAAAGTGACTTAGTTTAGTTAAATATATCACTTAGTTTAGTTTCAAATTACAGCGGAAGTACACAAAATATTTAATTTTTTCTTCTATCTACAATGGATTTCCTCAAAGTAGCGCCTGAGTCAATAGGCTAGGTATAAGTGGCTTTTCCCCTTTTTCTATCAACTAGCTGACCCGGCAAACGTTGTTTTGCCTCACATAGGGGTATGAAAAATAGATAGTGTAGCTTATATGACACGTTCGTAGATTTACCATAGCAGCGCCTTCTATTGATTACTTACTCAAAACCATTCGACATCTGTAAGAATCATTTGGAGTTAACAGATAATTGTGACTGTCAAATAAAAACAGACAAAAATTTGCAATAAATTAAAATTGCGACTATAATTTGAGATTTAAACTATCCTATCTCTCAAGTTGGATCGAGCTGCACATAGTGTGCGAATTTTATTATAATCGGTTAAGTGGTTTAGGAGTCCATTGAGGACAAACATTGTGACACGAGATTTATATATATTAAGATATGTGACAAAGTTTCTTATTAAAGCTATAATCTATAAGTAGCTACGTACTAAGATGACTCTAACCCCCGAAGAATATATTCCAACGTTTCCATCCAGTCTTCTTCGTATGAACTAAATCGCTAAGCTCTGGTGTCGAGAGTTTTCAAGCCGCCCGAAGGCCTCTGACTTGGCTTAACGACTGCTTGTACTAAGACTAACAGCCGGGACCTATATTTTAACGTGTCATCCGACCTACGGTCACGGCCGATAGAAAAAAAAGAGACAATTAAGATATAAACTACTGTTGTGTTGTTCAGCACAATGAAGTTGTTTTACCCGAATCTATATAGCACGCTCATATGATGCGTTCAAAAATTGGATAAGGATATTGTTTAATAATTTTACTTTTTCTTTATTTATAACTATTTACTTTTCGACAAAGCCCTTACAGCTGCTATTCTTTTAATTTAATTTGTTATATTATTATTGAATGAAATACTGACGAGTCCATATTGATGATAGTTATGATTATGTTTATATAATGTAACTAGCTGACCCGGCAAACGTTGTTTTGCCTCACTTAGGGGTATGAAAAATGGAAAGTGTAGCTTATATGATACGTTCGTAGATTTACCATAGCAGCGCCATCTATTGATCACTTACTCAACCCAGTCGAAAGGTATCGACATCTGTTAGAATCACTTGGAGTTGACAGATAATTGTGACTGTCAAACAATAACAGACAATTATTAGCAATTAATTAAAATTGCGACTATAATTTGAGATTTAAACTATCCTATCTCTCAAGTTGGATCGAACTGCACATGGTGTGCGAATTTTATTATAATCGGTTAAGTGGTTTAGGAGTCCATTGAGGACAAACATCGTGACACGAGATTTATGTATATTAAGATTAAGATAATTATTTAACAATATGATAATAAAGAAATTCTATTCTATTCTATCGCCATTGATAGTAGAGGTGAGAGAGTACCAGTGAAAATGGCGATAGTTGCCATTGGCTCAAATACGTGACTTGGGGGGCTGGTTTGCGCAATAATAACCGCATTGTAATACGGTTTATGCTGCGGGTTGTATTCGCTACTTTTAGCCAATCTTACGTCAACGTTACAATCTATGTTTTGTACACGGAAACGTCTTTAATTACAAAACCTTAAAGTTCCAATTCACGCAACATTCATTTATTTAATAAGCTTGTAATAGTTCTAGAAGCTAGAATTATAGAAAACAATATGAAAGAATAACTACTCTTAAATAATTGGCCAAGTGTGAGTCGGGCACGAACATGAAGGGTTCCGTACCATTGTTGTATGGGATCCCACTTAAATATATTTTTTTAATTTTAATTTAATTTGAAAGTTTATGTATAAATTTAAATATTCTGTGATAATTTTAAGCGTCTACTAGCTAACGTGTTTTATATTCTATATATGGCAAAATAATACGAAAAAAACTCTTTTATTGTATGGGGAACCCCCATAATATACCTTAATATTTCAATTTTATTTATTTTTAGCATATGTTGTTATAGCGGTACGGGAAATACATATATCATGTGATAGTTCATAAGTTTCAGCTTTGTAGCTATCATGATTTCTGAGATACAGCCTGCCTGGACAGACAGACAACGGATGCTTAGTAATAACCCCTGGGATAGGGTGTTTACTTTTTAGGTACAGAACCCTAAAAATAATTAAGTCCCAATAAATTACTGTTTCTGCAAATCGTTTAAAGATATTCGAACCCTTAATGCGCGAGCCCGACTGGCACTTGGCCAGTTATTGCATTAAAAATCAGTAGTTCCCAGACTTAGATGAACGTAGTTCGCATATCAACTCGATCTTAGACGGAGACAATGCGTGAGCGGTACCTTGCCTTGTGACACTACCATTCTTAGATTCCACCGCCGAGGCTCGAGGATACTGACCCTTATTGTTAAGTATATAAGGTGTAAGTTCATCGAGCAATGATACGGTTATCTGAACAATAGACAGTTAGGTTATTTCGTGTGAATTTAACTGTTAGTGTGTGAGTGTGAGCTGTAGCGCCTGTAGCTCGGCTAGCTAAGGTGATATGACGCGATCATCGAAGCTAAGCAACGATCGCCGCGGACAGTGTTTGGATGGGTGACCATGCATAAGACTGTCGTTTTCAAGTGGCATTTTCACCTGAGTGCTACCGTGGGTCGGATGATACGTTAATTGTAGGTCCCGGCTGTTATCAAGCAAACTTTTCCTCTTTATAATAGTACATGGTTGACCGAGCTTTGCTCGGTATTTTTTTTCAATATGACATATTCTAAAAATGGTTCTTAGCTAGATCGATTTATCGCCCCCGATACCCCATATAACTATACTAAATTTCATGAAAATCGTTGGAGCCGATTCCGAGATTCCAATTATATATATACAAGAATTGCTCATTTAAAGATATAAGATTAGTATAGACAACCCCGTTGTATCTGCGTCGGGGTTAAAAACAATAGTGCACTTTCAAAACAAACGATAAACGCCGTCAGTGGAGGGAGGGGTGTGTCGATGATACAATGCGCGCGCGCATCGCTGCGTGGTGACGTCACGCGCAGGTACGATAGCTTGTACCGAGCGTTGGGTGACTCATACAGCCTCGGCGAGGTTGCTCAATTGCAGTGTCAACTCTATATAGCGACACTGAAGAGACTGAGCATTTTATGGCGTTATAGAGAGTGCTCGTTAAATGGAGAGAATGTATCATTGTATGGAATACAAGCAAAACCTTTTTTTTTTAATCCTTGATAGGTTAGCGTTTAACTACAGCTAGCCTGATGTTAAGCTGCACTGCAGTCTACGGTGTGGCACGCTTACCTAGAAGATACCTATTAACTCTACTTTTGAAGGCCCCCGGATGATACCTCTCAGGAAACAGAGACTTAGGTAGTGACCAAACCAACCAAATAAAGCCAATTGATTTCGACGCTTTAGAGAGTTTGTCGTTAAATCGAGTGACGTTACATGTAGTTTACACTGTATTTCTAACGATCAATGTATACAAAGTCGACAGATTTATCAAAATACAGATTAACTCGATTATTCGGTCCTCAAATCGTCGTATGCTATCACCTTTCAAAGGCTATCACATCTTTTTTTTCCATACTCGGCTGGTTTGCTCCATACTGAACCATTTGAAGTAGGTATTAGGTACCTATGTGTTATCCTAAGATATCCACACCTGATCTTTGTTTTCTACTATTTGGAGTTAGTAGTATTTTGGCAAATAAGGACTGGTAACACCACCCATAAAAAGGGGATATATTTTGACGGCACCACCGTCCGAACAGAGATCAGAGTGGGGACGCTAAGAAAGGGGTAGTCGATCGACAACTACGCTAGTGAGTTGACGACAATGTACTAATTAAGTTAATGTAAGCCAGTGTATTTTGCAAAAGTAAAGCAATAAATGATTATTGAGTTGAATATGAGCCGTGGGTGTTTTAATTAACTACCACTACTGGAGGAGGAATCTTATATTTTTTTTTTTTTTTTTTTCTTCACACACGGCTGGTTAGCCCCATACTGAACCATTTCTAGCTCGTATTATGGTTGCTAACACAACTGGTATACTACATATACATACATACATATTATATATAAATACATATTTAACACCCAGACCCACAGCCAACAAATTTAGTTAAGCACAAAGATGTTGACCGGGCCGGGAATCGAACCCGGAACCTTCTGATAAGCAGACCAGCATGGTAACCTTTACGCTAACGAGGTCGTCGTTTTTTTTCTTACTCGGCTGGTTTGCCCCATACTGAACTATTTCTAGTAGGTATTAGGTACAGTTTGAGCAACAGTTATCCCCACCAGGTGAACGGTCCGTGAATGAAAGTCCACCTCGCACCTCCCTGAGTCATCCTCGCGTTCCGTGAAGGCTGCTATTCGGAAGCCTAGGAGGTGACGCACTTTAGGTATAACGCAAGTTGAAAACCAGCTTCATTTCTTGAGTTATGCATAATGCATGCATAAGCCCACTATACGTTCCCACTGCTGGGATTCGGGGCCTTATCTCTCTAGGAGAGATATATTTACTTATTCCACACACTTATAATAAGCCTTACAGATATATTGAATCCAATTCACTTATTAAAGTTCATTAGGATACTTAACTACTTATACACTACACACTTACATATTAAATTAAATTACTTAACTAATTTGCTTTAGGCTTTAATATAGGCTATAATCCACCACGCTGGCCAAGAGCGGGTTGGCGGATGACACACGTCTTCGGATATTGAAAGAAAGAAAGAAACATTTATTTTATGACACAAAGAAAAACAATACATAATCTTAATATATATAAATCTCGTGTCACAATGTTTGTCCTCAATGGAAACCTAAACCACTTAACCGATTATAATAAAATTCGCACACCATGTGCAGTTCGATCCAACTTGAGAGATAGGATAGTTTATATCTCAAATTATAGTCGCAATTTTAATTAATTGCTGATTATTGTCTGTTATTATTTGCCAGTCACAATTATCTGTTAACTCCAAATGATTCTAACAGATGTCGATACCTTTCGACTGGGTTGAGTAAGTAATCAATAGATGGCGCTGCTATGGTAAATCTACGAACGTGTCATATAAGCTACACTATCTATTTTTCATACCCCTAAGTGAGGCAAAACAACGTTTGCCGGGTCAGCTAGTAAACAATAAAAAATCTTTATGTGTCACAAAACCGGCCCCAGCTCAGCGTGTGCTGACTGCAAGCAATCAGCGCTGGTCTTCCGCTGGAGCCGACCGGTGACGACACAAACGATATTATTATTGTGATGATGTGATTATTATTACTGTGGTCCTCAAACATGCCGGTATCCTCACGATGTTTTCCTTCACCGTAAAGCGAGTGCAAATCCACACGTAACTTGAAAAATAAGTCATTGTACGGTGAAATTACCACTTGAAAAACGACAGTATTGTGCATGGTCAGCGATCCAAACACCGTCCGCATCGACCGTTGCTTAGCTTCGATGATCGCGTCAGATCACCTTAGCTAGCCGAGCTACAGGCGCTACAGTGACCCAGTTAACAGTTATGCACACAACTGCTTTGTTTCTCGTAGTAACAATGCAAGTGCAGGCACCCGCGCGAGAGAGTGTGACCGACTATACCTCTTACTTTCTTTTCTCACTCTTTGTAGCGCCTGTAGCTCGGCAAACTAAGGTGATCTGACACGATCATCGAGGTTAAGGCGCTCTTGTACCGAGTACAGCCGCGCCGTACATATTTGATTGGCAGTGGATTTATCATGAAATAAATGTATATACAATTAACAGTTAATAAGAATGTAATTATAAACTCTTAACGATTTTAGATAATATCATTACTTACAAAATAAAGAAGATTTGTGTTACTATATAACATACAAATGAGTAAGGTTTTTTTTTTAATTTTGACTGAGAACCTGAACCACCTACATACTACAATATCAATTAATTGTAGCGAATGTAAGTTTTTTTTTTGTTCTGTATATACTTAAACAGGTGATAGCGATACTGATTAGTATATTATTATCTGTAGGCGTGCCAGTCAGGACCTATAGGGTACCTTGTGTACGGCCAGAGCATGTACAATATCTAGCATATAAGCCAATATGCCCAAATAAAAGATTTTTATTTATTATTATTATTTTTTTATTGTTATATTTTTACTTATTTACAACAGCGCAATACACAAAAAATTTGGCATGTTTTTTGTATCAGAGCCCCCTATACTTAAATATTAATTTTAATTTTATTTTATAATTTACTGGCATCCCGTCTATAAAATAATCTAAGTCACAAAGAGAAACAAAATATAGCCGATGTTACTCGGGGATAATGTAGCTTCCCAACGGCGAAATAATTTTTCAAATCGGTCCAGTAGTTTCGGAGCTTATTCGCGTCAAACAAACAGACAATCAAACTTTTCCTCTAAAATATCTTATATATAAAATTTCCATGTCACAATGTTAGTTACCGTACTCCTCCGAAACGGCTTATCCGATTTTTACCATATGCGTATTTAATAGGTCTGAGAATCGGCTACTAAGTAGGTATCTATTTTTCATACCCCTAAGTGATAAGGCTTTTTCACCCTTAATAAGTGTTTTAATTGTATTTAAGGCAAAACAACGTTTGCCAGGTCAGCTAGTATCGTAGTAATCTATACATTCCACTAGTCAGGCGAGCACTATAAATACCCTACCTGCAAGGTATGACCACGGATGACTAAATACATAGGTATAATATAATATACTGCATATGGCTTCCTCACGCTGTTTTCCTTCACCAAATAGCCCAAGCTTACTGGCATTATGCCAAATAATCCTTATGACATTTAAAACTCAATGCTCAAGATCAGAATAAATCGCAGAATTGTTCCGCGCATTGTTTTGAAGACCTTCAAAAGAAATCAAGATGCGTTAAGTGTCCGTCGGTAGAGGAAACTCAACTTGGTTTTTTTATGATGGATAGGCAAGCGCTTGATCGAAACTCACCTGATGTTAAGTGATGTTGCGATCTAGGGTGGAGCGCGCTTGCCTAGAAGAAACCGATTCACTCTCGTCTTGAAGACAGTGAGGTTATAGTTCAGAGGGAACCGGGATTCCGGCAAAGAGTTCCACAGTTTAATGGTCCGCACAATATATGTATGTGGAAGCGAAACGCTTCGTGCGGATTTTTGTAACTTCAACTGTATAGCGGTGCCTCCTAGCCGTCTCCCTGCTCGTCCGATAGTGGAAAGTACTAGTACCAGTAGTACTTGGTACCAGTTTTGCTACCTAAACTATTTGTTAATTTAATGGATATGTAAATCACTAAAATTGTGTTAATACTTGGTTAAACGTTCTATTAAGAAGGGCACTGCCTGAGATACAGTTTAGTTACTAGATCAGGGATCAGTTGACTCAATGTATATTAATTACCTACATTTGGTACAATATATACGTTAACTTTTTTCAGTTTTAAACACATTTTTTTTGTATTATCAAGATGTATATTTTTCAGTATTTGAATTGTCCTTTTGAATATGTACAGTTTTTAACAGTAATAACTATAAGGGTACATTTATAATGTAACTGTTTTGTATATCCTTTTGGTGCAAATAAATGATTTATTATTATTATTTAGTTTACTGATAATAACACAGAATGCTCCGTAATTGACGTAGACTGACATTTCTATAACGGGGCAAGATGTTAGTCTTCTTCTTCTTCGTATGAGCTAAGTGTCCAAGCTCTGGTGTCGGGAGTTTTCAACTCGCCCGAAGGCCTTTGACTTGGCTTAACGATTGCTTGTACTAAGACTTACAGCCGGGACGTTCAATTTAACGTGTCATCCGACCCACGGTAGTGCCCAGATGAAAATGCCACTTAAAAAACGACAGTCTTGCGCGTGGTCACCCATCCAAATACCGTCCGCATCAGCCGTTGCTTAGCTTCGATGATCGCGTCAGATCACCTTAGCTAGCCGAGCTACAGACGCTACAGGTAACATTTAATGATAATAACACAGAAATCTCCGTAATTGACGAAGACTGCCATTACTGTAACGGTGCAAGATGTTAGTGTCTTAATGCCGTTGGTTGTCGACACCTTTTAGCCCAAGTTTTATACTATGACGAATTTGAGATGGAATTTTATACACCTTTGTTACCAGTTATCTACCAAAACCACCGCTGCCTCAGCTTCATGGTTGGGGATCATTCTTTCCTCTACTGGGGACACACATAGAACAATTTTCAGCTTTTATTAAAAAAGGAAGGTCAGAAACTTATGGGCTCTTGCTCTATCTGCTGTGTCTGTGTTAAGAATATAGTAAAGGAGCCGTAGCCTTATTGGTCTGAAAGTTTATGACAAAATTCGAGCTTAGAAAACGAAAATTAATTAGTGAAAGTGCGAGTCGGGCTCGCGTATGAAGGCCTCCGTTCCATTATCTCCTATACTATAAGAATCTTTGTCCCGTCTCATTCATTCATTCATCTATAGGCAACGCAGAGCCTCACCAGAAATTCCACCCCTATAAAATGGGGTAAAAGTGGCAAAAATGATTGTATGAAAATACTTTGTTTTTGTACTTCTAGCAATGGAATATCTTATATATATAAAATTTCCGTGTCACAGTGTTTGTTACCGTACTCCTCCGAAACAGCTTGACCGAATTTTACCAAATTTTATATGCGTATTCAGTAGGTCTGAGAATCGGCTACTGCATTTCTATTTTTAAGGCAAAACAACCTTTGCCGGGTCAGCTAGTACATTTATAAAGAAAATAAAAATAATGGTATCAAGTTTTTTTTTACTAAGGGTGAATTTAAAGTGATAAGAGTTGTTCACCCTTAAATATTATTTTTTATTGTTGGCGAAATTTTTTATTTTTACTATTTTATAATGTGGCATTAAAATACATGCAACGCATCTTTCATCCCTCTCTATAACTGATCAATTATAGTGTTTGTAACTGTACTTAGGCAAAACAACGTTTGTCGGGTCAGCTACTTAATTCAAAATAAAAACAACGTTTCTCTTCTCTCTTCTTGTTTCTCGCTTGTCCGTGCGAAGCCGGGACGGGATGCTAGTATCTAATATTTTAGGTAATGCAAAAAAAAAACTCGATTAAAAGTGTACCTGTTGTTCTTACGTCGAGACAATGATGACAAAGTCTCGTCAGTAAAGTACAAGCTGTGAGAATGAAGGTACAGTGGTTCGAGTGCGTTATAAAGTTCCCAAGTCCGCGTACAGAAAGAAAGGCCCGTGGGAAAATGACGCGAGCCGCGATGGGTAATGCGATAGCGGGGAAAAGTTACTGGAGAGTTACACTACGGTATACGATGCTTTGCATCTAATAATCGTGTACACTGTATAACGATGCGAAGAAAGAATGAAAGTAAGAAAATTATTTATTAAATGATGTGAAGAAAGACTGAGAGTAAAAACAAAAATTGGCCAAGTGCGAGTTTGACTCGCGCGTAAAGTGTTCCGTACCATTGTTGTATGGGAGTCCCACTCAAATACATATGTATTTTATGTAAATTTTATAATTTAATTTGATGGCCAATATACTTTTATTTTTTCTGTGAAAATTTTAAGTGTCTAGCAGCTACCGTTATTGATATATAGCAAAAAATAGGAAAAAAACACGTTTATTGTCTGAGGACCCCCCTTAATATTTTATTTCTTTATTAATACATATCTTGTGAAAGTTTCAGCTTTCTAGCTATTACAGTTTCTGTGTTACAGCCTGGAGACAGACAGACAGATAGCGGGGGCTTAGTAATAGGGTCCCGTTTTTACCTTTTAGGTACGGAACCCTAAAAACGAAAGAAACTTTTAAATTGCAGTTTATGTATTCTATTTGACGACTTCGTTGGATTAATGGTTACCATGCCGGACTGCCAACCAGAGGGAGGCACGGACATCTTTGTGATGATTTACCGCACAGGGAGCATCCCATGAGTACGGCACTAGGTGGAAGGACAGGCTCGTCACACCTGCCCACTCGATAGCCAAATTTGAAAAATCGGTCTACATTTGTGGCCCTAAGCTACGAGTATATAATAAACTACCTATTAGTATAAGAGATGCAGCTTCTGTCTCTATATTTAAAGCGAAATTTAAAACAATGTTTAGTAGGCAAATCATATTATTCTCTTAGAGAATTTCAAAATGACACGAGTACCGCATATGGTAATTAATTATAATTTTATATTATTATCTTGACTTGTAAATATTTATTTATCAATAAATTTCTGTGTTCTGACATTTGTTGGCTGTCGGTCTGGGTGTTAAATATGTATCGATTTAAACAAGTACGAGTATCTATATATGTACGACTATATGTAGTTATATCAGTTGAGTTAGCAACTATAATACAAACTGGAAATGGTTTAGTATGGGGCTGCGTTAGAACAAATTGTCAGCCCTAACATATCTAGATAATTCAGTCAAGCTTAACATCAGGCAAGCTGCGTTCAAACGTAAGCCCATTTATCATTAAAAAAAAATATTTTGTTAAATTATATAAAATCCTGCGTAAATGATACGGTTATGATTTTTTTTCAGTTTTATTATATTTTATTCAGTATTAAGAATCGATATACTCGTAGTTCCAAAACACGATTACGTAAAATTCGCTCGTTAGTTTTATTTTTTGAAAATTAGTCGTTTAAAAATTTAAAAAGTGTTAATAATGAAGATACTCGTATTAAAACAAATCTTACTGGTAGATAATGCTATTATCTGGAATCGTTAAGCTGATCACTTCAATATTGTAAATTGATGATCTTATATTAATTTATTTCGTGAAATTTCCAATCGATTCACTGGAATTTGTATGGCGCGGCGGAACCCGGTACTAGCGCTTAATTCACGCAAACACAATATTGCGTGCGGACAGACGTAAAAGGTACATTTCTTGTACACTTGAAGTTAGATAAAAATCTTTCCCTTTGTAGGTTAATAGTTTCACGTGGCGATAAGATTTCACTCCCTACCCATGCTTTGTATACTTATGGTGGTATTCACTACGGTACTCATTTTCGCGTATTCGCTATATTTGACGAAAAATTATGCCTATTTGATTTAATATCCCCCTTTGACAGACTTTTGACGTTATCCATTACTTCAAACAGCTCGGATGGCTTGGGTAGGCTGGTAGGGGGAAATTCACAATACGCCTCCTGCGGGTTGTCAGTGCAGGTCTGATCGCCCCCATCATAGAATAAGAATTAAACTGTATACCGTTTGCCTATTCGATTTGATATCTCTTTTAACGGAGTTATGAAAAAAATGTGAACCACCATTTTGTGGCGGCGGCCACCTAGGACAGTCATTCATGAATAGCTAAAACACTCTCGATTAACACGCCTTTTAAATAAAAAATAATTGGCCAATTGCGGGTCGGGCTCGCGCATGAAGGGTTCCGTACCGTTGTTGTTTGCCCCCCATCATATTTTATTTTTAGTATTTGTTGTCATAGCGGCACGGGAAATTTATAACTTGTGACAATTTCAGCTTTATTACGGTTTCTGAAATACAGCCTGGAGACAGACAGACAGCGGAAGCTTAGTAATAGGGTCCCATTTTTACGGTTTTATCGGTCACCCTTTCGTAAGTTACGATGCCACACACACAAGCAAGTCAAACTTATAAAACCGCGTCGTTTTCGACCCAGATACTTTTTCCCCCACATTGTCTAAAAAGCAACGATTATACAAGAGGCGCTTCACATCGGTGTGACAATACTTATTATACTACGCATACCTAGACATATTTAGGATTCAGTTCACAAGGTTTTATTATTCTAAGTATCATAGATTTCAAGTAATCGCAAGTTGAACGGCAACGAAAATTCATTGAAGAAAGACATTTACTTTTTGAATTTTCAGAACAAAGACATTTACTTTAAAATACTGAACAAAGCATAATAATTAAAGGTACTACGATATCCAACCCCGAGTGGCAGCAATACGTAACTATACCTGTATCTAATGTATATGTATGTTATATGTATGTACTGAGCTGTATCGGTTAGCCGGTCGATACTCGGTGTTCTGTGTCACTCCCACTGCATTCCCTTCATTTATGCAAGGGAATTGAAGCTTTTTTGGCCGCACCATAGATATTTGAGCAAATCGCTTCAAGCGCTGTAGTAACTAGGTGGTATTTCTATACCAATATTATAAAAAGGAAAAGTTTGATTGTGTATGTGTTTGTTTGTCGCGAACAGGCTCCGAAACTACTGGACCGATTTGAAAAATTATTTTACGAATACACACACATATACGTAAAACTTTTAAAACCTGACTACCATACCTTTCGAACCAAAATAACCAAATCAAATTTAGTCTATCCGTTCAGTAGTTACGATGCCTCAGGTAGACAGACAGACATAGAAGTGTCAAACTTATATTCTCGAAGCTAAGTATCATAATTTTTAATTATGATTTTGAGCGATTCCAACGGATGATATAAATACAGTGTAAACTCCATGTAACGTCACTCGATTTAACGACAAACTCTTAAGCGTCGAAATCCATTGGCTATATAGGATATAGTTGGTTGAACTTGTATTCCATACAATGATACATTCTCAACGACTATTTTCTGTAACGCCATAATACGCACAGTCCCTACAGAGTCGTTATAAAGAGTTTACACTGTAGTTTTATTATTATAGACATATGTAACCTATGCCATCTTATATGTTATTATATATTTTTAGCGACTTACAATAATTTTATTTAAAAAAAACAATTTAATCACAACAACAGATACTCATTATCAATTAAGTAACTATTTCACACAATTATTACAACAGCAGATACTTATTATCAATTGAACAACTATTTCACACAATTATTACACAATCGACATGAACAAAATATGACACAAGTATTACGACAGGATGGAATAAATTAGGAGCGATGTGCACGCTTCGAAAGCTGAGCGCAGAATGGTCGCCCGGCTCCAGTGCTGCCCTTTTTATACTTGAGGGTAGAGGGGGCAGCGATGACGTAACGCAATATGGCGTCTTTTCACTTTTCTCTAACACGGCCTCTCCTGACACGTGTTCGTCCCGAACACATGTTCACTGTCGCTGCGACTCTTGAGGAACTGGTGGACCCTGCTAGTCTCCTGTTGGCTGCGACCCTTGAAGAACTGGTGGACCCTGCTCGTCTCCTTTGGCTGCGAGCTAGCGGATGACTGGCTGCGGGCAGACGCACTGATAAGAGCTTCGTTTTCAGCTGTAACAGAAAACAAGGCATTAGTTGAATGCGGCGACTCTTGAGGAACTGGTGGACCCTGCTAGTCTCCTGTTGGCTGCGACCCTTGAAGAACTGGTGGACCCTGCTCGTCTCCTTTGGCTGCGAGCTAGCGGATGACTGGCTTCGGGCAGACGCACTGATAAGAGCTTCGTTTTCAGCTGTAACAGAAAACAAGGCATTAGTTGAATGCGTCTATAGTTACATACGTCGGAACAAAAAGTTCGACGTTTGATCAGTCATAGCACTACGTTGCTAGACCAGTAGCGGAGCAGGCTCAACGCTTTACGGAATAGGCAATACGTTGCCAAATACAGTTGACAAAATACGATGGATATAGCACTCCGTTGCTATATCAATAGCGGAGCAAAGGCTCAACGCTCCAGCGGAGCAAGGCTCAACGCTCCAGCGGAGCAAGGCTCAACGCTCCAGCGGAGCAAGGCTCAACGCTCCAGTCGAGTCTAAATCGACAACACACGATGGATATAGCACTCCGTTGCTATATCAGTAGCGGAGCAAAGCTCAACGCTCCAGCGGAGCAAGGCTCAACGCTCCAGTCGAGTCTAACTCGACAACACACGATGGATATAGCACTCCGTTGCTATATCAGTAGCGGAGCAAAGGCTCAACGCTCCAGCGGAGCAAAGCTCAACGCTCCAGTCGAGTCTAACTCGACAACACACGATGGATATAGCACTCCGTTGCTATATCAGTAGCGGAGCAAAGGCTCAACGCTCCAGCGGAGCAAAGCTCAACGCTCCAGTCGAGTCTAACTCGACAACACACGATGGATATAGCACTCCGTTGCTATATCAGTAGCGGAGCAAAGGCTCAACGCTCCAGCGGAGCAAAGCTCAACGCTTCAGTCGAGTCCAACTCGACAACAGACGTTACACAAATACAAATCATTTATTGATAAACAAAAAACAAAACAAAACAAAATTCTTTATTTGGGACACAAGTAAAAGATACAAATATAAAATAAGAGCCCAAAGGCTTTCAAACTAGTGCACAGAACTGTAACTCGAAACACTTGATTGATAACATCAAAATTACAAGTCAAGATAGTCAGATATAGCATTCCGTTACTACATCAATAGCGGAGCAAAGCTCAACGCTAATAATAACAGAATAATCAATACTTTGCCACAACCAGTCGAGTCCGACTCGACAACACACATAAAACTCAGTAGCGGAGCAAAGCTCAACGCTATACAGGATAGGCAATAATTTGCCACATCCAGTCGAGTCCAACTCGACAACACATAATAACACTCAGTAGCGGAACAAAGCTCAACGCTATACAGAATAGGCAATAATTTGCCACATCCAGTAGAGTTCCAACTCGACAACACATATAGCACTCCGTTGCTATATCAGAAGCGGAGCAAAGCTCAACGCTGTACACGCACTAAATTGCCAAATTCGAGTGAACTCTACATAGATTTCCAACTCAACTATAAGTACACGATAAAATTGTTATACACCGGAACACGACAAAAAGTTTGCCGTAAGCAAAAGTCCGAAACTTGCATATTCAACTAGCGTCGCTCAACTAGCGCACAATGTAACAGGTGTAATTGAAAGCTATATGTAGATAGCAATTATCGTGTATTACTTCAAAGTTTTATAACAATCAAATGTTAACTCACTTTCAAAAACTGTAGCGCACGTCTCGGGGTTCAACTCTCCTCGCCAGGCAACCATGTGTTCAGCGGCGGCCTGAGTCGTCCTTCCATACGACCCACCGAGTAGTTGAAGTGCGTACCTGTCGTGCGACAGCACTTGCGTCACCTGGTACGGGCCCCTCATAGAGCAGCTTCTCGCCCCAATGAGATGGTAGGCCGGCTATGCACGCCGTTCTAGAAGCGTAGTCTGCTTTGTATCGGAGGAAATAACCTGCAAAACCAAATTACTGGCGAACCAGTTCGTGGGCTCAGGTTAATCAATCAGTTTTAATTTTACGTTCGCTCGGTTTAACCTGACCTCCAAAAATAATCCTGGCCAAGTATTACACCTCTGTGGCCACGAAAAATCCGGCAGATGTCAGTACTGCCAGCACCTCACAAAGATTCTGCAGCGCTTTATTTACCGTGGAAAAATAATTACATCGTCAGTGTACCTGAGTACCTTGCCTGCTTCGATCAGTGGTTGCAAAGTTTTCGCGATTATGCGCTGATATACTACCGGAACGTTTGCTAAACCAAAAGCCATCTTTAAATAAGAAAATGCCCTTATTAAGTAGGTCCTGAGTAAGGAACCTTCAGTTTCTAGTCGATAGAAAACCCGTAATGCCTAATAGCAGATAGGCGAGTTGCTCGTCAACTCAATATTCATAATACTAGTCGTTCCGATACTCGTAGCAGTACCCACAACTAAACTCATTCAAAAAGTTCAATTATTTTTGTCTATCTTCACCCTTGGGAGGTGAATTGACAGTTAAACGTTCTTTTAAGCTAACTTAAAAAAACCAACTACATTGTACAAATGTAGGCAAAACCACGACGGCATAAAACGTCGGTACATATAAACACTGGTACATTTATGCATTACGGCGGTACCACGAAATAATCAACCTCAAGAGCAGGGAATTCTATTACCAACGTTACGTAGCTATCGTACTCAATTTTTGATCGCCAATACCGCGCACAATAAGTAATGTGGGTAGTCGCGTGCATTTAAAATGCTTTAGAACCGACTCAGAAATCAATCAAGTGAACACTCAGAAACGCGGGAACTGCTGTTTATTACATTGGTCGGTACACCTTGTATTACCGCGGTAGTTACGACACTATCTATCTAAGCACTTTTTAATTCACAACAAAAATTCACATTATTTTTGTTACGTTCTTCCGACCGTTCTTTAGCAAAACACTTGATAACATCATGACCGACCTTTTTGCAGAAGGTACAACGCGTATTACTACCCGCCTTGTCACTATTTTCTGATAGTACTAATTTTAGGTTGTTTTGGACACGATCTTGCCATATGGCCCACAGAATTACACGAAAAACACTTCACTTCTAGCCGCAGCTTGAATCTGCGGGTCAGTTATTCCACGAATGATGATAGCTGTCACCAGCTCGTCACTTAAACCTTTCATAATGTTTAACCTCAAAAAAGAACGTCTCGCGTATACTGCATACGTGGAATAACGATCCGAATGACATTCTTGCTTAAAATTCGACCACGAGCGGCCGTTAGTGACCCAATCGTTTAAGCCAACTTCGCGTGTCGCCCTTAAGGCAGTTCGCAATTCTAGACAAGCACTCATTATCGCCCCAATTATTTAGATCACGGGCCTTATCCACCTCCTCGCACCAAGAATGTACGTCATTCAGACCAGAATCGAAACTCAAAATGTAATAATGGTTCGATCTCACCCTTGCTGATGCCTGAAGAGCTTCAATAAACCGTTCTGTGGCGCCGGTGGGCGCACAGCTGCTAACCACCGATTACTGCGTTGACGGCGGCAGAGGCGTGGACACCCTCGCCTCGCTGCTCGATGAGGGCGCCGGGATGGTGACGTCAGACGCCACGCTGTCGCCCATCGTAGCCAAGGAAGTCTCCGGACACATGGCCGGTTGACCAGTGTTCTGCAACGCGCTGAGGCGCGCTAAGATAGCACCCAGTCGCTCCTGGATGTTTTCTGCGTCTGTATTCTGACCGTACCGGGTCCTACCTCTATTACGAGAGGTGGAGCGGTTAGCCATTATGTTTTTAACACATCACTCCTTTAAATTTAGCTAAGCCAGAGCGAAGGATAGGCTATGGAGCCTATCCCACTTCTGATTTTAGCGACTTACAATAATTTTATTTAAAAAAAACAATTTAATCACAACAACAGATACTCATTATCAATTAAGTAACTATTTCACACAATTATTACAACAGCAGATACTTATTATCAATTGAACAACTATTTCACACAATTATTACACAATCGACATGAACAAAATATGACACAAGTATTACGACAGGATGGAATAAATTAGGAGCGATGTGCACGCTTCGAAAGCTGAGCGCAGAATGGTCGCCCGGCTCCAGTGCTGCCCTTTTTATACTTGAGGGTAGAGGGGGCAGCGATGACGTAACGCAATATGGCGTCTTTTCACTTTTCTCTAACAATATAATATCATGTATGTGTATATAAATTACATTTTAATTTTGAATAATTGTATATTGACTTGTCCAGTACGACGCGATGCCGTAAGGTTAATAAATGATTTGATTTTTGATTTTATATAATCCCGTCGTTTTTGTGTCGGATTTTAAAATTAACCTAAAATGAGGAAAGTGAGTGAAACCAATCGAAGTAACATGCGCGCTATGATCGAGTCACGCGACTGATTTGAAGGTCTACTTTATTCGCTTTCCTATCAATTTGAGAGTGTGCCAATTGATACTTTGATTGGCAAGCGTAAAGCCACATCGGTACAGAAAATCTTCTTGAAGTATAAATTAAATTGTAGGAACCCCTATAGTGTTGAAAAATTAATGAGTAAGTTAAAATTATTTTTAAAACGGGCTTTATTTTTTCTACATCTTGGATTTTAAGTTAGCATAGTATATCATAGTAGCCTATGTGTTAATCCAAAGTCTAACCTATCTTCATGCCAAATTTCAACGAAATTCAAAATTCCCCTTTTTTTTTAATATTAGGACTCGTTTCACACACGGTTGGTTAACCCCATATTGAACCATTTCTAGTTCGTATTATGGTTGCTAACACAACTGATATACTACATATACATACATTTAAACATATTTTATATAGATACATATTTAACACCCAGACCGACAGCCAACACATTTAGTTCTGCACAAAGATTTTGGCCGTGCCGGGAATCGAACCCGGAACCTTCTATTAGCAGTATGGCATGGTAACCATTACGCCAACGAGGTCGTCAATATTTTTTTAATAAAATATTATAACAAAAAGAATATAAATATACTTCTGTACATTTTAGAGTTAAATACGAGTATGTCATCAATCTAAAATTAAAACAATGTCAAAAAACTAGTAACTAATATCTTATTTTGTCATTTTTACAAAGTCATCTATATAAGCTAAACCAACTAAAGCCAATTGATTTCGACGCTTTAGAGAGTTTTTCGTTAAATCGAGTGACGTTACATGGAGTTTACACTGTATTTTATTTTTTTTGTATATCTTGCTTATCAAATAATAAATAATAAGAAATATTTTGCTAAGAGAAAGAAATAAAAAGAGTTACTTTGTTTTGTTCCAGCTTGCAGCCTGTTATCTGCAGTATGGTTGCTGACTCCCAGCCCCGCCCAGGGGGCAGTAGCACCCCTGGGCCCCTCCGAGCGACCTGAAGCCTACTTCAACGGCAGCTCCTACATCCGCCTCTCCCGACCCATCTCCCTCAAGCAGCTGGTCGGCCTCAGCTTCAGAACGTGTGTCGGTATGTTCCACTCTCATACGCTGATCTATTGTATAGCCAGTAATGTTTAAGTCTCGCGATTCAGCGAGGAAATGCTGCCAGCCTAATAGGTACGTTTGGGCGAGGGGCCTTGACGTAGTCTTTTTAGATATAAGACTTAATTTTCATTATTTTTAGATTTGACCATGATAAATTATCATTTAAAAAAAAAAATTTAAGTTGTTTTGTTTTGTACCACCGCTTTCTTTTATGTCTTCTATTCCTCTCCAATCCCGGTTGCCTGGTAGAGATCACCATAGGTGATAAGGCCGCCTTTGTGCTCCGTTTAATTATTGTATTTACTTAATATAAGCTGTTTTTTTATGTGGTTGTACAATAAAGTTATATATTCTATTCTATCTAGATAAGCCGGTTCGCTTTGACCTTTCTTGTGAGGAGCAAAACTTTGGAATTCTCTTCCTGAGTCTCCTGAGTTTCAGGAGAAAAGAGAAGTTTTTTTTTAATGTGAGAAAATGCATTTTTACGCATGCCCACCACACCCGGGGAGGTGGGTGGGGTATGTCGGGCTCGATGCCAGAAGGGCATCACTACCGACTAAAACCTCACGATGGCCTCCTCACCGGAAAGGGCGGGGTGAGGTTCCGCTCTTCGCATTAACTCACCACCCCGCCCATCTCGGCTAGCCTGCGAGACTCCTCCTCGGGAGATGACTCCCCTTGCAGTGCACGTGGTGCACCGCAACCACCTCGGGGACCGTGAGTGCAATGGACGCCGGACAACCGTAGTCCGACGTCCTAGGTCCCCCGCAACGGGTCAGGTCTGTGGCCCCGTCACTTGCCACTACGGCCGCAGAGAATAGCAGAGTAACTTATTGACTCAGGCGTTACTTTGCGGAAATCCATTGTAAATAGAAGACAAAATTAAATATTTAGTGTACTTCCGCTGTGATCCGAAATCCAAATTGAGACAAGTAAAGGAAAAATTAACTAAGATTAATTCACTTAGACTAATTAACTCGAATTCGACTTGTCGTTCGAAGAGTCAGCATCTCCTGATTATGCCTTGTGGTTAGGCGAAACACGTGTAGAGTTAAGAATTTCCGAATTGTGATAGGTAACGTTAATCTTAATCTTAGTTAATTTTTCCTTTACTTGTCTTAATTTGGATTTCGGATCACAGCGGAAGTACACTAAATATTTAATTTTGTCTTCTATTTTAATAGGGAGAGTGGTACTTTGTGGTACCACTCCCTTCTCCCTGCGGCGGAGCGATAAGGCAAGGTAGAAAAAGTAGTATGAATCACACCAATCCCATGCCTTCATCAACTTCTCAACTCACACGACTTTTTTAAATGATTGGCCAAGTTTAATTTGGGCAAGTCCAACCGACAACCGAGTTGGGAGTGATGTGATTCAAACTACTTTTGCTACCTTGCCTTATCGCTCCGCCGCAGGGAGAAGGGAGTGGTACCACAAAATACCACTCTCCCTATTCTCTGCGGCCGTAGTGGCATGTGACGGGGCATGAAAGGTTCCGAACCATTGTTGTATGGGAGCCCCGCTTGAATATTATTTTTTCAATTATTTTACATTTTTTTTTTAAATTTAATACATTATATTCTGTGATTATGTAGAGGGTCTACCAAAATCGTTATAAAGATCGAGTAAAAAACTACTTAAGAGTTACGTTTTGTTGTATGGGAGACCCCCTCAAATATTTATTTTATTTAAATTTTATAATTTAATGTCATAGCTAATTTACATTTATATACTTAGCTACCGTTATTGAGATAAGCAAAAAAATATTGTATGGGGCTTAGTAATAGATAGGGTCCCGTTTTTACCTTTTAGATACGGAACTCTAAAAACTTGTTGGACTGTCGCCCATCCAATGTGATCAATCAACTTGTTTCTGGCAGGCTTCAACACGCCGTTGGCCAGTTTTTGCCGATTCCAGTTTGCGACTTTCCCAAACCAGCTTTGCCTGTTTGATACCTTCTTCGTAATAATCCTGTAATTCTTAAGATTGGATAAAAATAATAATGCTTTATTTATTTCAACTATTCTTGGCGCTATGGGAGCAAAATGACGTATTTTAAAATTCCACACAAAAGATATATATGTACAAGTAAAGATGTGTAGTGTTCTTAATTTAAATATAAAGTGTAATATGCTATTTTCCGTACTATTCAAATGATGAGAAATGATAATTCATTTGAGTAGTTATGTGGTTTTATACATTTTAAGATATTTTATTTCACATAATTTTAATGTACAAGTGAAAATAAATAACTAAGTAATCAACTCTGTAAGTAAGCGAGTGAAGCACGGTGATAAAAACGCCTGTTTTTCAATCCGAATTCCCGGATCCGAATTTCAAACCGTTCCCTGGTTCGGTCCCGGTCGTACACCAATGATTTGCTTTTTCATCGTTATGTGTGGATTCGCATTCGCTTGACATTTGTCATCGGCCAACACGCACTTGGCCAGAGGGGTGGATTAGGACCAATATATCTCTCCTCGTGATAGAAGGCCCCGCCCCGACTCCCTTATTGTTTTTTTTTTGTTTTTTGTTTAAGGAGTTTTGGTTAAGTAAAGTAACATACCTATTGCGGTATAAATATATATATTCGTAAATATAGTTGTAGGTATATAGAACCATGTCACGCTTGGAAGGTCGTAATTTGTTTGCCATTGGCCGCTGTTTCCATAAATGCCATTATGTGTGATTGGTTCCACAATATTATGGCTTCCATTCTCCATAAAGGTTACCGCACATAAGCCTGCGGCAAGCGCGTTATTCGTTATATTCTATAATACATTATTTCTAGTCTAACATATACAATTTCCATGTCACAATGTTACTCTTAGTTACCGTAGTTCTCTGGCTTGACCGATTTTTATGCGGGATGAAAAATGATTAAATTACTAAAATGGCCATAGAAAAATAGGGCTTGCTGATGAAAAAGTAAAAAGTTTGGGATGCATGCATTTTTAATGCTACATTATAAAAAATATTAAAACAAAAAATTTCGTTAGAAAATTAAAAAAATAAATTGAAGCGTAAACAATCCTACCAATGGGTATGAAAAATAGATAGTGGCCGATTCTCAGACCTACTGAATACACATATAAAATTTGGTAAAAATCAGTCAAGCCGTTTCAGAGGAGTACGGTAAATAACATTGTGACAAGGAAATTATATGTTTAAGATTTTATGCAAGTCGCACACTTGTCCCAATTTGACGTCTGCGTCTATTCTTTAGACGCGTTCGGTTCTAGCTAGTGTGCAGCCATCTTAAAACATTTACCCGCCATATAATACGCTTACGGGGCCGTTTGGAAATGGATGGTTTTCACACTAGGGTGTTTTATTCACATTTGAATACGTAATTAGTCCATAATTTTATTATCTGTACTGTTTTTGCAAAAAAGAAATTAGCTTTATTTACCGCGTAATGAAATGCGAAAATTAAATGATTTATTTTCACACATGGTAAATTAAAGCTAATTTTATGTAAAGACATTTTCTGTTGTTTTCTTTGCAGACGCTACAAGAGTACATTTTAGTCCACATTTCCATGACCTTAATACACTAATGGGGCCGTTCGGAAATGGATGGTTTTTCACACACTTCATATACTGTGTGTGAAATTAAATAATTTCATTATGTGTCATATTTCATGTTATATGTGTAACGTCAAGAAAGAAAATAATGCCCTCTCGCTTGAACAACCTAGCAGTGTTAGCAAGAGAAAAGTCATTGTCTGTTGTTTTCTTTGTTGACGCTACAAGAGTACATTGTAATCCACATTTTCCATTACCTTTACACATGAAAGGGACCGTTTGGAAATTGGTGGTTTTTCACACACTTCATCTGTGTACGAAATTAAATACAGTGTTAAACTCTATATAACGACACTGAAGGGACTGTGCATTTTACGGCGTTATGGAGAGTGGTCGTTAAACGGAGAGAATGTATCATCGTATGCAATACAAGCTAAACCAACTAAACCCAATTGATTTCGACGCTTTAGAGAGTTTGTCGTTAAATCGGGTGACGTTACATGGAGTTTACACTGTAATTTCATTGTTTCATATTTCATGTTATATGTGTAACGTCAAGAAAGAAAATAATGCCCTCTCGCTTGAACAACTTAGGAGTGTGAGCAAGAGAACAGGCGTTGTCTGTTGTTTTCTTTGCTGACGCTACAACAGTACATTGTAATCCATATTTTCATGCATCACAGCCGCCTTGGACTCCCCGTGTGACGCCCTAGGTATTCATTATTATCATTATCATATAACAATAAAGAAAATATTTGAAAGTTTGCGCCTGTAGCTCGACTAACTTAGGGGATCTGACTCGATCGTTGAGGTTAAGCATCGGTCGACGCGGACGGTGTTTGGATGGGTGACCATGCATAAGACTGACGTTTTTCAAGTGGCATTTTCAACTGGGCGCTACCGTGGATTGTGGATCTGACGCAATTGTTGAGGATAAGCAACGGTCGATGCTGATACTCTTTAGATGGGTGACCATGCACAAGATTGCGTCATTTTCATGTGGGCACTGTCGTAGATTGGATGACACGTTAAACTGTAGGTCCCGGCTGTTAGTCTTAGTACAAGCAGTCGTTAAGGCAAGTCAGAGGCCTTCAGGCGCCTTAAAACTCTCAACACCAGAGCTTGGCCACTTAACACATACGAAGATGATGTTGTTCAAAAGAGAGGGCGTCAACTTTTAAATATTTTCTTTATTGTTGTGAGTTGTTACTTCATTTTCATAATATGTGTGCAAATATATTACTATCGATTATAATGATATATTTGTAAGGAAAAGTTTGATTAACTATTTGTTTGCTTGTTTGTTTGACGCGAATAGGCTCCGAAACTACTGGACTGATTTGAAAAATTCTTTCGCCGTTAGGAAGCTACATTATCCCCGAGTAACATAGGCTATATTTCGTTTCCCTTTGTAATTTAGAATATTTTATAGCCCGTGCGAAGCCGGGACGATCTGCTAGTCGATTATAATGAAGGTTTCTCATGCAACATTTGCTGCATCTTAGAAATAATTTTGATAGAAAATGTATTTGCACCCCTTAATCTGCTAGATTTTTAGTGATCTTTAGTTTGATTTTTTTTAGTGAAGGCTCGACCAGGTTTAAATTTAAAAACCTTGGATTAACTTATATAAGCAATTTTTTAAATACAAATAGCTTTTATTTGTGCGGACCTTTAAACTGTGGAACTCTTTGCCGGAATCCCTCTGAACTATAACGTCACAAGGCGACATTGAATCGGTATGTTCTAGGCAAGCGCGCTCCACCCTAGATCGCAACAACACTTAACATCAGGTGAGTGGCGATCAAGCTTGCCTGTCCATCATAAAAAAAATGGTTTACTTTCTAAGCTAAAAATCTCTGGTTTTTATTACACGCTTTATATAAGCTTCACCTGTATGTTTGTTTGTTTGTAACCGACTTCTTTGGGCGCGATTTTGACCCACTTTAAACGGCCAGATTTCGTTCAAACTTTGTAGATTTATTGAGGACCGATGACAATACACTAATTTGATATTTTTTTTTTTTTTTTTTGGATTTTTGATTGTATGTTTGTTTGTAACTGACTTCTTTGGGCGCGATTTTGGCCCACTTAAAACCGCCAGATAAGCTTGTTTTTTTTTTTTTATTTCATTGGGCTCCAATATAACAATGTTACGGAACCCTTCATGCTTGAGCCCGACTCGCACTTGGCCAATTATTTTCTCTCAGCTCGCTTCGCCGCTGTCAAGCCTTGACATTATTAGCTAGTTGTATTGTACGAGTATTGTTCACCTTTCATTTTTTTCGTATCCACTAAGCTATCAATCATCAACACTGATCGTTTACTGTATCATAAATCATTTATTTACTTACTTGTGCAACTTGACTTGAATAGTGTTTAATTTTTCATGAATACGAAAGTTAGGTTAATTTTGGTCTTTTCATTCTATAATTTGTTGCGCCTGTAGCTCGGCTAGCTAAGGTGATCTGACGCGATCATCGAAGCTAAGCAACGGTTGACGCGGACGGTGTTTGGAAGGGACCATGCACAAGACTGACGTTTTTCAGGTGGCATTTTCATCTAGGCGCTACCGTGTGTCGGATGACACGTTAAATTGTAGATCCTGGTTGTTAGTCTTATTACACGCAGTCGTTAAGCCACGTCAGAGGCCTTCGGGCGGCTTGAAAACTCTCAACACCAGAGCTTGGCCACTTAGACCATACGTAGAAGAAGAATCATTTGTTTGTGTGCGTTTGTCAACATTTTAAAGACATTAGGGTGTTAAGTACAAGCAGTCGTTAAGCCTTGTCAGATGCTTTTTTTTACCCTGAATGGGTCAGCGATTGACCACAATTCACCTGATAGTAAGTGATATTGAGGTCTACGGTGGATCGCGCTTACCTTGAAGGAACCGGTTCACTCTCTCCTTGAAACTCGCTAGATTGTAGTCATTGGGGAACAGGGAATTCGGCAAGGAATTCCAAAGTTTGACGGTTCGGACAACAAAGGTGGAGGCAAAACGCCTTGGGCACTGTTACGACGAGGGTCAGGAAATAGTTTAAAAAAAAAAAAATTAATTACATAGATTTATATTTTGAAATAGAAAATTACAAGTGGCTAAGAATACGTGTTAGCGCGACGGAAGCCCAATCCAAACTGACTACTATATTGGAATTGCAATTATCTCGCATTGCATTGACGTCAGTGCAAGGCGAGATTTTCTCAGCGATTTTATTTCATATGGATAGCCGTGTCTTTTCCGATATAACAGCACCTCAAACATTTAGGCGGCTTGAAGACTTTGAACACCAGAACCTAGCCTCTTACCTCATACGAAGAAGATTACGAAGATCATCGCATTAAGCCGAGCATTAGGCCGGGACTCCACCAAAGCGGAGACGAGACGAGCGGAGAGGAGATGTTTCTCGCACAGCACACAGCACACCGCACACATCTCCGCTTTGGTGGAGTCCCGCGAGCTGAAAAACATCTCTTCTCGCACAGCACACAGCACACCGCACACATCTCCGCTTTGGTGGAGTCCCGGCCTTATGTGTGTGGGTACCGTTAGTCGGTTCAAGAGGAAGCGGTACACTGGCCTTTCACCAGATGTAAACAATTTCATTGTTTTAATACAGTTTTGTGGAGCGACGACCTCGTCGGTACACCGAGCTTGGAATTGCACGAAAATGCCAGATTTACTGGGTCACGTGAATCCTTGTGATAATTAGATGCTAGGTAGTAAATATCCCTTCGGCCGCCTAAGGAACTGTATTTTGTAAAGCAGTTTCAAAAGAAGAAAATTTTCTCTTATGTCTTAACCTCAAGATAAACAAGATAAACCATTTATTGATAATTGTACAATTATACGTCAAAAATTAAAAATGTCAATATGAATATAAATATAAAAAATGTCAATATGATATACAAATAAATTGTAATACATGTCATATGGAATAATGTCAATATTAATACCTAATAAAAAAATAATAATATTTAACAATTACATGTCATGACATGATTCACATAACATTTTTCTGATATTAAAAAATTCGTCCATAGAATAAAAAGTTTCCTGCACGAGCCAGTTCTTGAGCCTCAAAGAGTAACAAACTAAAAGTAGGTATAGTCTTACAGCTTAAACATTCAACCTCTAATGGCATCTCTCTTAATGTACCTTTGGCGAATGTTTTCATAAAATTTTATTTTCTTTTTAATAAACTACTATTAAAATAAGTTTCAAGACTTTAACCTGATAAATACAGACATTTCTATACAAACTTTCACCCCCATTACAAACTCTTAGTTAACCCCTGGCAAAATAACTTGATACCGTTATTTTTTTACCGTTGATACCGTTCTTAGTACGCGTCTACATACTAAAACAAATACACCCTCCAAATTTCATACCCCTAGGACCAGCCGTTTGGGCTCTGCGTTGCCTAAAGATGAATGAGTGAATGAGTCAGAACAAAGATTCTTATAGAATAGTAGTTTAAATAGATGACAAAATTAAATATTTAGTGTACCTCCGCTGTAATCCGAAATCCAAATTAAGACAAGTTAAGGAAAAATTAACTAAGATTAATTAAGATTAACGTTACCTATCACAGTTCGGAAATTCTTAACTCTACACGTGTTTCGCCTAACCACAAGGCATCATCAGAAGATGCTGACTCTTCGAACGACAAGTCGAGAGAGTCTCGACTTGTCGTTCGATTTTGTCATCTATTTACAATGGATTTCCGCAAAGTAACGCCTGAGTTAATAAGTTATTTACAATATTTTCGCGTAGAAAACGGTCACACTTACTTATTATTAAAAGTTGGAATGAGTCCAACAGTGCGCGCGCGGATCTCGTCGGCGGCGGTCCGTGTAACACTCGCCCCTGAAGATGGTGCTCGGAAAGCACCGAAACTGTTCCACTCATTACAACTTTTAATAATAAGTAAGTGTGACCGTTTTCTACGCGAAAATATTAAGATGCCTTACGTGAATAGTTTACAATGTTATTTACAATAGTAGTTTATTTAATATTGTCATCTATTTACACTGGATTTCCTCAAAGTAACGCGTGAGTGAACAGGTTATCCTGTGTCCCCAGGCGGGGAGCTGTTCTCGCAGCGGTTCGAGGGGTACACGCTGCACGTGACGGCGCTGTCCGAGCAGGTGGTGGTCTCCTGGGCGCGGCCGGGCGCGCCGCACCGCGAGGTGGGCCTGCCGAGGGAGACGCTGGACAACCGCTGGCACTGGGTGGCGCTGCGGTACAAGCCCAACCCGCCCTCCCTACTGCTCGAGGTCGATAACGATACACAGGTATGCATCTGTAACAACAATTTATAGAAGACTAGCTGACCCGGCAAACGTTGTTTTGCCTCACTTAGGGGTATGAAAAATAGATAGTGTAGCTTATATGACACGTTCGTAGATTACCATAGCAGCGCCATCTATTGATTACTTACTCAACCCAGTCGAAAGGTATCGACATCTGTTAGAATCATTTGGAGTTAACAGATAATTGTGACTGTCAAATAATAACAGACAATAATTAGCAATAAATTAATATTGCGACTATAATTTGAGATTTAAACTATCCTATCTCTCAAGTTGGATCGAACTGCACATGGTGTGCGAATTTTATTATAACCGGTGTAAGTGGTTTAGGAGTCCATTAAGGACAAACATTGTGACACGAGATTTATATATATTAAGATAGGTATTTACCTGTCTTCCTTCTTATCTATACTATAAGAATCTTTGTCCTGACTTATTCATCTATAGGCATCGCAGAGCCCAAACGGCTGGTCCTAGGGGTATGAAATTTGGAGGGAGTATTTTTTTAGTATGTAGACGCGTACTAAGAACGGATTTTTGGAAATTCCACCCCTAAGGGCGTAAAAGGGGGAAAAACCGTTAGTGTGAAACTTCTTTGTTTTTGACCTACTAGCAATGGAATTTAGAATATGTATAGTTCATGTAAAATTAGAAAAAATGGTTTAATTTTTTTTGGCAGGGTTGAACTAATGGTTAGTAATGGGGGTGAAAGTTTGTATGGAAATTTCTTTATTTATCAATGTAAGGTCTTGAAAGATTTTCTGTAGCCGCGTATGACAGTGTTATCAAGCAAGCTAGTAGAGTTTGACGACCTCGTTAGCGTAAAGGTTACCATGCCGGTCTGCTAATCAGAAGGTTCCGGGTTCGATACCCGGCCCGGTCAACATCTTTGTGCTTTACTAAATTTGTTGGCTGTGGGTCTGGGTGTTAAATATGTATTTATATAATATGTATTTATATAATATGTATGTATGTATATGTAGTATATCAGTTGAGTTAGCAACCATAATACGAGCTAGAAATGGTTCAGTATGGGGCTAACCAGCCGTGTGTGAATGTGTCCTAATATTTATATTTATTTATATTTTATTGTATATACATATTTTACTTTTTTTCATTTTACATGTCAAAATTATTCATGTCAAAAACATTTAAAGTTAGGAAAACCCGCCCATGATCGTACCTGGTGCAAAGGTGCCCATAACACTGGCTGCGTTTCCACGCTGAATAGCAATGGCTATCCTCTGCACCAAGTACGATCGAGAACGGGGATCCCCCGTCCTATCGACTAGTCTTCGCCCGAGTTCATCAACTAGCCTCCTCGCATCTGCACCCCAACTTCCCATAGTCTCAACAGCAAATATATTTTATTTAATATATTCTGTATCATAAGGAGTAGAAGGTTAGCGTGGTATGGACATGTGATGCGTAGAGAGGAGAAGCATGTCACTAGAAGATGTATGGAAATGGTAGTGCAAGGAAGAAGAGCAAGAGGCCGCCCGAAAAAGACATGGATGGAGTGTGTGAATGAAGACATGAGAGAGAAAGGATTGAGTGTGGAGATGACGTCTGATAGAGGAGAGTGGAAGAAGAAGATTTGCTGTGCCGACCCCACCTAAATGGGATAAGGTGAAGTAGAAGAAGAAGAATATATTCTGTATCAAGTGTGATATTGTGTGTCAGGTGATATCGAACGTGACGTGGAACCCGGAGCTGGTGTCGCCGGGCGCGCTGGAGGCGGGCGGCGCGGTGCTGCTGGTGGGCAACGTGTTCAGCGGCTGCATCCACGAGGGCCCGCAGCTCGAGTTCCACGAGCACCTCTCGCAGCAACGGAACGCCGTCTTCGGACACTGCCCGCTCACCACTGATGACTGTGAGTCTACTTTGAGCCTAAAAAGTCAAGTCAAAAGTCAAATACATTTATTGCTCGTATTATAATCAAGATTATGACGAATTTCTAATTTATTATTTTTATACATTACTAGCTGACCCGGCAAACGTTGCTTTGCCTTAATAAAAAAAAAAAAAAACTAAATATGCAGTAGCCGATTCTCAGACCTACAGAATACGCATATAAAATTTGGAAAAAATCGGTCAAGCCGTTTCGGAGGAGTACGGTAACAAACACTGTGACACGGAAATTTTATATATAAGATTTTAATGACGTGTATATCTATGTATACCAATAAAGGAGTATTATGAGTATTATTATGAGCTTCTGTGAAAAGGATAGCCTCCAAAGAGAATTAAACGAGAGACTTTAATCAATTCACTTTTATCGGTGGCGATTCTGCCGTACACACGACTAAACTAAATTTAAAGAAGCCCCGTCTCTTTTCATCTTAGGTGGCCAGAAAGAGACGGCACGTTCAAAACCACAGACAAAACAACTAAAATCACGTCAAATATGGAATGTGCAGGCAGTTTTAGAGGTGATACAAGTGAGTGCGCTCTAAAGTCGCCTATCTAATTTTCTACATTTGACGTGATTTTAGTTGTTTTGACTGCAGAACGTGCCGTCTCTTTCTGGCCACCTAAGATGAAAAGAGACGGAGCTTCTTTAAATTTAGTTAAGTCGTGTGTACGGCAGAATCGCCACCATTACTTTTAAACAGACTATGCACTAGGACTAGGACATCAGCAGTACCGAAGACCTACATAGTACCGAAGCTGGAAGCCGAATGCCTCCCGTCATCCGCCAACCATCATCATGCCTTATTTTGAATACCTTGGTGAAACCAGATATTAGGACTTTATAAAGCTAGAAAACAGATAATCGATTAATATTTTTGAACGAAACACGAAAACCGATAATTGAAAAAATAGTTTTAAACGAAAATTATTACAAAAAATTAGAAACCCTAACAATACCATTAAAATAAAAACAGTTTAATCGAATAAAATATTAAATCGACTAAATTGAATCGAATAAGAAAAAAAGAAACCTTACACTTCATTATGACATAATTATGATGTTATTTAAAAGTTAGGTCTCTCATCTCATAATGAACCCTGTTCGGGTATCGCAACAACGAGTTATTTGAAAATGGCCACGTACGGACTTGTCATACTTAAACAAGATTTACGTCTATTGATCATTATTAAATTACAGAGTAAACTCCATGTAACGACACTCGATTTAACGACAAACTCTCTAAAGCGTCGAAATCAATTTGCTTTAGTTGGTTTAGCACATTTATGGCAGGTGTATTGCCTTAGTGCCGTATTTATAATATTAGTAGGATAACTGGATATTTTTCTATTCCAGGTATAGACAGGAAGGACGTGTTGCGGATACCGCCGAAAGACCACTGCTACAACGAGCCCTGTATGAGACATGGAACGTGCATCTCCAGGCACGACAGGTTGGTTATGTCTGCTTTAATACCCCACTGATAGACAGGATTCTTCTTTCTTTGCTGGTTAGCCCCTTACTGAACCATTTTATTTATTGATTTTATTATTATGTCGAGAACTGTGTTATTTCAGTTTATTTTCGTTCAATTCTTACAGCTAAGCAAGGATCAGCAAGGCGCGTAACCACTTGAGCTAGCGACACTTTAGCCAAAGGTGGAGCTAGCCTAGGCTTGAATAACTGGCTCTCAAGGAGACCCAAGGATTTTTCAACTTGAGGGTGGTTGCTAGCTAGGCGAACACTAGAAAATCCCCTGCTACCGTTTAGGCTACAAAGCGAGACATAGAATCTTCAGACCTAAGTTCTTCCAAATTAGGAATGCTCTACGGCAGGCCAGTGTGTCACATACTCGTGTGGTTAAGCACCCTGCTGGTCAAATGCCTAGAGCTGTTAGGAGTAAAATAAACACATACACGATTATAATATATTTACTTACTAGCTGACCCGGCAAACGTTGTTTTGCCTCATTTAGGGGTACAGCGCCATCTATTGATTACTTACTCAACCCAGTCGAAAGGTATCGACATCTGTTAGAATCATTTGGAGTTAACAGATAATTGTGACTGTCAAATAATAACAGACAATAATTAATTAGCAATAAATTAAAATTGCGACTATAATTTGTGATTTAAACTATCCTATCTCTCAAGTTGGATCGAACTGCACATGGTGTGCGAATTTTATTATAATCGGTTAAGTGGTTTAGGAGTCGATTGAGGACAAACATTGTGACACGAGATTTATATATATTAAAATTACAGCTACTTCTAACAAATAAATATTAGAACACAACTGATTTGCTGCAGTTGTGTTAGCAGTCCTGAACCTTCTGATGGCAGTCCGGCATGGTAACCATTACGCCAACGAGTTCGTCATATCTATCGTCTATTAATAAATTACTTTGTTGTTATGTATTTCAGATACGAGTGCCACTGCTCTGCGCGGTACACGGGCAACAACTGCGAGGTGGACGCCGGGGACCCGTGCGCCTCCGCGCCCTGCCGCCACGGGGGGCGCTGCCTCGAGGACGCGCGCGGGGACTACACCTGCGTCTGCACCGCCCATTATCACGGTCAGTGCCTCCACTGGCTAGGGCGATCTTACTTCATCACAGTAGTCAAGGAACGGCCTTGCACAACGACGTTCTAAAGTGGCTTTTAAAACTATTTTATTCATTATTATTTTAATTATTTATTTATTACTTGTTATACAAAATTATTACTTATAATGATATGTACAATGAAAAAAACCTCGAAAAGGAGGTTAACCTCTATTGCAGTGTTCTCTAAATTAGCACTAAAAATATTATAATCTTAAGTTTATAACGAATAACAAACAAAAACTTAAAACTAAACCCTGCCGTGCGGAAGTCCCATTTTAACGCACGATCAGTATTGCGAGTTAGAGGGAGATCGTGATATGCCACCTCCCCAACATGGTACATCATGTGGGCCTGAAGGAGACTGCCACCCGCCAGCGACGCGGAGTAAGCATATTAACAAAATGGCAACTGCGCATACGCATATTTACTGGCGTTCATACAGGGTGCTATAATATTACTATCTGTTAATGAAATACGACATGAGAATTCTTTAACATTTTGCGGCCTTATTGTTTCGCGTGTATCAAAAGGTAACATATTAAATTAATAGTGTAATAAATATTCGGAAGAACGTTTTCCATAAAAAATATTGTGTTTAGGTATGACTAATTTATTTTTTACCATATTTCTAGAAATAACTAGGCAAGTGGTCGTGAGACATGTGAAATTGTTGATGTCGGAAGCCCTTGGGTTGCTTGAAAACTCTTGACTGTGTCAGTGTGATGGGTTGTATGCCTACACTAGACAAATCCGAGATTAGAGTTCACATTACCAAGATATACATAAATATATTCATGTATGGCTTTCGAGTCGTTTGACCAAGCCTAAGTTAGGCCATGAGTCTTACATTATCATTATTATTATTACAAATTAAAGAATACTTCTTAATATTTGCAAAGAACACATATATGCTGTATAATTTAGTTATGACACAAGAAATTTACGTACAATATAAAAGAGGCATGCCTCAAGGAGGTCTTGGACCATTACTATTCAAAGTGTATGTAAAAGACCTTATTGAAAATTTTTCTATCGTTTATGTTCCAGGTACTTATTGTGAACTGGAAGTGTCGTTGGACCCTCTCTGTGTGGCGGGACCCTGTCGAAACAATGGTAGCTGCAGCGTACCGCCTGGCGCAGACACTTATGTCTGCACTTGTCCACCCGGTAACTCTTGATTATGATTGATGTATTTCTCGTGCCGCTATAACAACAAATACTAAAAATAAAAAATATTAAGGGGGTCCCCATACAATAATGCGTTTTTACAAAAAATATAAGTGTATATAAGCTATCAAATTAAATTTTTAAAATTTAAGAAAAATTATATTATTATTATTAGTATTAAGGGGGACTCCGATACAACAATGGTACGGAACCCTGAATGCGCAAGCCCAACTCGCACTTGGCCAATTATTTAAACATATTTATCTACTCGCTTTCCCCAATCGAATAAATCTCGTTTCATAGTTTTGAAAAACGCAAAAATAATAACACTGAAATCTGAAAGGCACTTGTATAGGTAATCCAAACAGAAGAACTCTCGAACATTATTTCTTGGAAGCTCGTTAATAATTAATTACTGAAACCCTATGACTTAATGAATATATAAAACAAAATTTTATTCAAAATTTTATTGTTTAATTTCCGAACAACTTGTAAATTAATTAATTATATTTTAGTTTGTAAAACTGACATATGTATATGGATAGTTTAATTTTTTTGGGAGAAGACATTGGTTTCCTATATACAGTTTATACAACTAGTTTGGAAGCCTTTGGATTCCATAAAATTTTGTTGATTTTTATTTACTATGTCAAATAAAGATATTTTGTATTTGTAATACTTAGCGTTACTGATGCAGTTTTTTTATTTTTTTTTTTATTTATTTGAAAGTCCACAAACTGTTTACAAACTAGATATAACTAACTTAACCTAACTGAATTTAAACTTACAAATGTTTATAAACTACTAGATGTGGGCCTAACTATACAATTATTAACTTACAATAAAATCCGCTCTAACTTAATTAAAATTTTGCCTAAAAATATAAATGTACACATCTATTACTACCTACAAAAAATCAATAGCTTACATATTTAAAATATATATATAAACATAATAAGGAACATTACAATAGTACTATAAATTACAAAATATAATTATGGAGTTATATAAATCAACTTTACAGACAAATTAACCAAAGAAACTAGAATTTACTATTAACTAAATTACTAACATTCCTTTTGAAGGACAATTTTCTTGTGATAGTGTCGAATAATGTTGTGTTGTTTGCTGTCAGGGTACACGGGACGTACCTGCGAGACGGACGTGGACGAGTGCGCGGAGAGCGGCGCCGCCTGCCTCCACGCCGGCCGCTGTGTCGACGCCGTCAACAACTACACCTGCGACTGCACCGACACCGGTATCTACCGCATTATTGTTCACTACAGTAATACCCCGACTTACGCTACCTCCACTTACGCGAATTCGGAGTTACGCGATTTAATTTTCTCGTCTATTCTAACGTTTTTTGTTTGAAAGCCGCGCACTTCAGATTATGTTTATACATTTTATTTATATAGTTTGTCATATTATCTAGAATTAAATTAAAATTTATTTCCTAAATTATAGTCTCCGGTCCCAGTTAAACATACTTTGTATGACTTTATAGGTATGTATATCCAAAATTGTACCTCGACTTACGCGAATTCGACTTACGCGGATAGCGCTCGGTCCCACCTATCGCGTAAGTCCGGGGTATTACTGTATTGTACTATGTGAACTGTTATCGTAAGGCATATTATATACAGTGTAAACTCCATGTAACGTCATGCTAATTATTTTTATACTTGTAATTTTTATATTACAACTAGCTGACCCGGCAAACGTTGTTTTGCCTTAAAAATAGATATGCAGTAGCCGATTCTCAGACCTACTGAATACGCATATAAAATTTGGTAAAAATCGGTCAAGCCGTTTTGGAGGAGTACGGTAACAAACACTGTGACACGGAAATTTTATATATAAGACTAGCTGACCCAGCAAACGTTGTCTTGCCTCACTTAGGGGTATGAACAATAGATAGATAGCTTATATGACACGTTCGTAGATTTACCATAGCAGTGCCACCTATTGATTACTTACTCAACCCATTCGAAAGGTATCGACATCTGTTAGAATCATTTGGAGTTAACAGATAATTGTGACTGTCAAATAATAACAGACAATAATTAGCAATAAATTAAAATTGCGACTATAATTTGAGATTTAAACTATCTCTCAAGTTGGATCGAACTGCACATGGTGTGCGAATTTTATTTTAATCGGTTAAGTCCATTGAGGACAAACATTGTGACACGAGATTTATGTATATTAAGATCGGTACGAAAGTTGCAAGTGACTACGAAAAGTATGGATATGGTTGTACGAGGTAGCGGAAGTAGAGACCGACCTACGAAGACGTGGCTGAATTGTGTAAATGAGGATATGAAAGAAAAGGGAGTGAATGTGATTATGACAGATGACAGAATGGTGTGGAAGAGGAAAACTTTCTGTGCCGACCCCACCTAGTGGGAAAAGGTTGAAGAAGTAGAAGAATCGGTATGAAAGTTGCCTGTAACGAATTGCTTACAAGAGATACTCGTAAGTCCACCCACTGTGCAACAATTAATTAAATTTATGTTCATCTTGGTGTACGATTACAAGAGTTTTTGTATCAATGTTCCAGGCTACACGGGAGCGAGATGCGAGATCAACATAAACGAGTGCGAGCAGGACAGCAGTATCTGCGGGCACGGCGCGTGCTACGACACGTACGGCGGGTTCGTGTGCGCCTGCCAGCCCGGGTACACCGGGGAGCGGTGCCATCGGGTACTAAGCGTTTACCATTACTATAGTGTATTCATATTCACCAGTTAGTATAGCGACTTCTCTATCGCACATTGGTGGCGATTCAGCGGCACACACGACTAAACTAAATTTAAAGTAGCTCTGTCTCTGTACGATGTAAACCATAGACAAGACATCTAAAATCACGTCAAACACGTCAGATTTAGAGCTGATACAATTGGGTGCGCTCTAAAATCGCTTACATTTTTCATATTTGACGTGATTTTAGTTGTTTTGTGTGTGGTTCAGAACGTGCCGTCTCTTTCTGGCCACCTAAGATGAAAAGAGACAGGAATTCTTTAAATTTAGTTTAGTCGTGTGTGCCGCTGAATCGCCACCATTATCATACAAATGACAAAGACAAAAACAACTTTTTTATGGTCATTGGGCGTTAACAATACCTTAGAAATGTAAATGTGCGTTCACACTGCACTTCTTAAAAGTTCGCTTAGTTTATTTCTGGGCTTCGTCTGTCGTATAAATTGAGATATATTTATTTGATAGATTTTTTTATGGGTACCTACTTTTTGGGGTACCGTACCTAAAAGGTAAAATCGGGACCCTTTTTCTAAGACACCGCTGTAAGTCTGTCTCCAGACTGTATCTTAGAAACCGTGGTAGCTAGAAGGCTGAAACTGTCACAAGATATGTGTTTCCTTTGCCGCTAAAACGACAAAATTTAACTATACTATACTAAAAATTAAAATATTAAGGAGGTCCCCGTACAATAAACGTTTATTTTCGTATTTTTTGCTATATATCAATAATGCTAACAGACGCTTCAAATTTTACATAATACAGTGTAAACTCTATATAACGACACTGAATGGACTGAGTGACTGGGAATAATCGAGAGTGGTCGTTAAACGATGTATTATTGTATGGAATACAACTAATCAACTAAAGCCTATTGATTTCCACGCTTTAGAGAGTTTGTCTTTAAATCGAATGACGTTACATGAAGTTTACACTGTATATAAATGTGAGATAAGAGATCGCTTTAAGCGATAAGGCCGCCAATTGTGGTACACTTATTTTAAGTTGATTTTATTTAATTGTGTCTAATAAATAATTTTCTAGAAGACAAAATTAAATATTTAGTGTACTTCCGCTGTAATCCGAAACCCAAATTAAGACAAGTAAAGGAAAACTTAACTAAAATCGAAAGCAATTTGCTCGCTTTCGATTCGTCGTTCGAAGAGTCAACATCTCCTGATGATGCTTTGTGGTTAGGCGAAACACGTGTTGAGATAAGAATTTCCGAATTGTGATAGGTAACGTTAATCTTAATTAATATTAGTTAATTGATTTTAGTTAAGTTTTCCTTTACTTGTCTTAATTTGGGTTTCGGATCACATCGGATGTACACTAAATATTTAATTTTGTCTTCTATTTACAATGGATTTCCGCAAAGTAAGGCCTGAGTCAATAAGTTATTATAATTTATTGTTTGATTATTTGTAAATTGCATGTTTTGATTCCTTTGACATTTAATAATTTTGACAATTTTATTTTGATTATAATATAATGCTTTCAATGACAACTCTCCAATTGACACACTCAAGCGGTAAAAATATGTTGATACTTATACAATACTAGCATCCCGTCCCGGCTTCGCATGGTCCCTAATATAATGTAAGTAGCAAAGAGAAACAAAATATAGCCTATGTTACTCAGGGATAATGAAACTTCCCAACCGTAAAACAGTTTTTTAAACTTTTCCTCATCATAATATTGGTATAGATGCCTGTGACCAACTATGATGTACACATATTTTTGCAAGTAAACTTATCTTTAGCTTCATCTTTGACATCACCTCTTAAACCGAGTGAACAAAAAATAGCAAATTTAATCGATATTTAAGGATCTCAGAATACAGAAAGAACCAGAAACCGTGAGCGCGTCTAAAACTGAGGCTACTAAAACTACTCCAAAATGGAGTAGTTTGACGCGCGACCGATCAGTCACTCTGTGACCGTCGGGACGTACGACGCTGTACCAATTTAATTAAATTATGCCGTCTTATGTCGTTCCTACCTATAAAATGCAGCGGGTCTATAAAAGAAACAGGATGGGATCACATTTCACGTGTAAGTATCGTATCTAGGTATCAACTTTGAATAAATTTCTATGTTTTCAATTGTCATAGATAATGAGGCATCCATCTTGTTAGTGTTGCCAGTATAAGAGTTTTGATTTACCCTTCTTTTTATTACTTCTTGAGGGCTTTTATTAATTGTAGAATATTAATAATTAATTTAATATAAAATAACCGACTTGAAAAAAGAAAGTATAAAACATCAGAGCAGCCTGTGTGTACATAACCAAATAGTCCTATTAAATAGTATGTTAGTATCTATGAAAAATACCTAGACATAAGATTTCATCATTTATCTAAATTTAAATTTTTGTTACTAAGTTCAAATTCTAAGAGACAATATTATAAAAAGCTTACTAAGCAAAAAGGAAATTAAATGTATTTTTTTCTAAAGCGTTTTATTAAATTCAATAAATCTATCAATTTCTTGAGACAAGGTAGGTACATAATTATAATAAAGATTAGGACAATTTTTATTCTATTAGTATCTCACCTCCTGGACTCCCAAATTTTACCCTAAAAACGGGCACATAATGCCTGAGCTAGAACATTACGCGGGTGGGAAGTGACGCGGGCGGGGGGCAGTGTTTTAATTTTTGGACACAGCGTGTAGCTCGCAAATACAGATGAACGCGGCTTCTGGTACTTTCTGTATTCTGAGTTAGGGATGTTAGGGAGAAAATTATGAGTGAGCTAAAAGAACAGCTTTTTTTGCTTTTACCTGTATTTGAGAACTTTGACAGATGAATTTCAAAGTCTGTCACCATAGAAATGTGGTGAAGGCTTTTCTAACTGTATATTTATCTATGTATTGTCTGTGCAGATGTCAGCGTGCGCGGCGGGCCCGTGCGGCGCGGGCGGCGTGTGCGTGGAGGCGGCGGGCGGCGCCGGCTTCCGCTGCGTGTGCGCGCGCGGCCTCGTGCCGCCGCTGTGCACGCCGCCCGCGCCCGCGCCCGCCTCCTGCGCCGACCTCGCCTGCCCGCTCCGCTCGCACTGTCAGTATACACACAAACTCTTCTTCTTCTTCCTTGCCTTACCCCACTAGGTGGGGTCGGCAGCAAATTTTCCTCTTCCACTCTCCTCTATCAGCCGTCGTCTCTACACTCACTCCTTTCACTCTCATGTCCTCATTCACACACTCCCTCCATGTCTTCTTCGGGCGGCCTCTTGCCCTTCTTCCTTGCACTACCATTTCCATACATCTCCTACTAACATGCATCTTCTCTCTACGCATCACATGCCCATTCCACGCTAACCTTCCACTTTTTAGTTTTTCACTAACTGGTGCTACTTTCAAACTTCCTCTAATATACTCATTCCTTACTTTCCTTATTTTACACACACACAAACATACATACATAAATAATTAAAGTAAGTGCGATCCACCGTAGACCTCAATATCACTTACTATCACGTGAATTGTGGTCAAGCGCTGACCTATTCAGAGTAAAATAAAAATTGCCAAGTGCGAGTTAGACTCGCGCATGAAGGGGTCCGTATCATTCTTGTATGGGAGCACCCTTAATTTATTTTTTCAAATTAAATCATTTAAAAACGCTACACAAAGGCTCACAAAATTCAGCCTAATTTAAATACAGTCCATTGGCATAGAATTTGACAATTTTACAACCAGAGTTGTGACATGGTTGTCATGGTTACATTAAAATAGTTAAAGTATTTATTTAAGTATTTATCTAATCCACCCTTTTATGTTTGTTGTATGGGAGCTTCCCTCAGATATGTATTTTATTTACATTTTATAATTTAATTTGATAGCAAATACACATTTATATATTTAACGTATTGCATGTATTTGGGTAGAATCCATTTTGAATCTTAACATGTATTATATAAGGTCTATTTTGGTCCGCAGGCGTGGTGAGCGCGGTGGCGGGTACGCTCGTCAAACAAGTCATGTGTATCTGTGACGTCGGATATTACGGTGAGTTGAATTAGCTTCACTCACTCAAACTTCAAAGTGCGAGTTGGACTCGCTCATGAAGGGTTCCGTACCATAGTTGTATGGGAGCCCCTCTTGAATTATTATTTTATTTCAATATTATAATTTATTTGATAGCCAGTATACTTTTATGTAATTTGCGAAAATTGTGAGTGTCTCACCTACCGTTATTGATATATGAAAAACAAAAACACGTTAATTGTATGGGTACCACCCTTAGTATTTTCATTTTTGTATTTTTAGTATTTGTTGTTATAGCGGCACGGGAAATACATATCTTGTGAAAGTTTCAGCTTTGTAACTATTACGGTTTTTGTGATACAGCCTGGAGACAGACAGACAGACAGTGAAGGCTTAGTCGGTAGAGCATGAGACTCTTATTCTCAGGGTCGTAGGATACGCACAGGGGAAAGCCGGAGGACTTCTAGTTGCGGAAAAAAGCCTGCACATCAAGTATCAAGAAGGCTTAGTAATATGGTCCCGTCGTAACACCCTCAGTCGCCCTGGATACACTACTCGGATTGACGCCTCTGCATTTGCACATACAGCAAGAAGCGATGGCTGCAGCCCTAAGAATTAAATCAACAAACCAATGGAAAGGCGTGGGATCTTGTACAAACCACAGCAGAATTCTAGAAAAAGCAATATCGATAGTTCCTAACTCTGTTCGAGGAACCGACAAGATAGCTAAAACATAGATAGATAGATAAAATCTTTATTTCCCAATAATTACATTAAATTATAGATAGAAGAAACTTATAACTAGTGCCGAAAATGGCGGCCTTATCGCTAAAAGCGATCTCTTCCAGGCAACCAGAGGAAGGACAGTGATATAAAAACGAGAGAGGGGAGTACAAAAAGTATAAAAAAAATATACTACATACTATATATTACATATACCTACTAATATACAACTACATAAAATATACTAAATTTAAATATTATAACATATAACAATATTACAAATATACATATATTTTATAACATACTTATTATTTTTTAAAATACTTGGATGGCGAAAGATACTCTCTACAGATGGAGGAGATAAGGCCTCAGAGCGCAACGGCGACTGCTGTCGCTGTTGACGAGGTTTACATTGTCTATTGTGACGGTGCAAAAAACAACAATGGACTCACCCGAATTAGGGATTGAGGATAACTCTCCGACAACTCGCAGATAACTGTCCTCCGATCGTTCCGTCCGCTCTTTTATACCCGATCATACAAGCTCTCGTAAGTTATATATATCGAACTTTCGGAACTATTCCTCAGGAGAATTCGAGGTGGTTTGTGAGTGAGATAGAAGATGTTTGTTTACACACGTAAACAAACAGGCGGCGTTCGGGAAGTTTTCGAATCTTCTATACTACTCCCCAGTACAATCTAGAATGTTCGAATTACTGTAGCAGTGAGACAACAAATATGTGTGAGACCGAGACCGAAGATGTTCGTGTGTATTCTAGAACATTCTATTCTGGGAGCTTCGCGACAATATGTATAACAGAAGCGGGGGTAGGTATAACCTGATCAATAGATTAGTGGTATATTTCTATCGATTAATCAGGCAGTACCTACCTCCGCTCCTGACTAACACGCGTGACGTCACCGCCAGTCGAAACAGAGACAAAGCTGCAACTTTAAATGATTAATATGAATTAAATTAACATAGCCTATTGGAACACAAAACATAATCCGTACATCGCAACGAGACGTTATTTGCAAGACTTACTAGGTAAGTTAGTTGGGTACTATTTGAAAAGGCACCGAGGGAAGAAGGTGCCAATAATATTACATCATATATAAGTAAGTAACAAAATATAACGAGACTGAGGGACAACAGATGGAGTGAGAGAGTCCTACACTGGGACCCTAGAGAAGGAAAAAGGGAACGAGGAAGACCTAATAGAAGGTGGAGAGACGATATAGGTACAGCAGGGAAACTGTGGACGAGATCCGCCCAATCAAGACGCACGTGGCAAGAGTTGGAGGAGGCCTTCGTCCAGCGCTCGACGACCCCTGATGACGCGCTAAATGCTAGAAATTTGGACATGTACAGAATACAGAATACAGACATTTATTGATAAATAAATATTTACAAGTCAATATACTAATATAAAAAATATAATTAATTACCATAAACGGTACTCGTTTCATTTTTAAATTCTCTAAGAGAATAATAAGATTTGCCGACTAAATATTGTTTTAATTTGGCTTTGAATATAGAAACAGAAGCTGCATCTCTTATACTACTAGGTAGTTTATTATATAGCTAAGGGCCACAAATGTAGACCGATTTTTCAAATTTGGCTATCGAGTGGGCAGGTGTGGCGAGCCTGTCCTTCCGCCTAGTAAATACATAGTAAAAAATGTGACATATTGGACATACTTAATAAATTTGACATAATAATAATCTCAATTAACTTGACGTGCTTTTTTAGACATTGTATTTTATGATAAATTTTATGTAACAAAAAACTGAAATGTATTAATACTAATTCTGGGAAATAAAGGCTATTTTTATGTATTTATTTTTATTTTTTAACAAAATATAATGTATATACAAAAAAAAAGATAAATAAATACAACACGAAAGTCACAGTATACATATGTATAAAATAAGATATTATTATATTAAAACTAGCTGACCCGGCCAACGTTGTTTTGCCTTAATAATTATTTCTAAATATACAGTAGCCGATTCTCAGACCTACTGAATTCGAATATAAAATTTGGAAAAAATCGGTCAAGCCGTTTCGGAGGAGTACGGTAACAAACACTGTGACACGGAAATTTTATATATAAGATGAAAGCTGGTGCGGGTTTCCTTTAATTGAGAATTGTGACGGGAGAAAAATTATGACTACTATTTTAATTTGATCTGTATATTATTATTTAATTTAATTTATTTGGATTGTATTTTATTGATATTCGTTTGAATTGTATGGATCGATTATTCTGAAATAAATGAATTAATAATAATAATTCTTTAAGGATTACAGGGCACATATTATGTAAGCACTGGTAGTCTAGCAAAGCAATGTTGTCTACCTACTGCGTTAAGCATGACAAGGTTTCTGACTTTTCCCGGAGAACGACTGCTAATCAAGATAAACAAGATAAACCATTTATTGATAATTTTACAATTATACGTCAAAAATTAAAAAAATGTCAATATGAATATAAATAAAAAAAAATGTCAATATGATATACAAATAAATTGTAATACATGTCATATGGAATAATGTCAATATTAATACCTAATACAAATAATAATATTTAACAATTACATGTCACGACATGATTCACATAACATTTTTTCTGATATTAAAAAATTCGTCCATAGAATAAAAAGTTTCCTGAACGAGCCAGTTCTTGAGCTTATTCTTAAAAATGTTATCATTACATGCATTTTTAATATCTTTAGGCAATCATTATTATTATTTTTAGCCGGTTCCGTCCCATTGCTGGGCAAAGGCCTCTCTATCCTCTTTCCAGTCATCCCGGTTTTGAGTCCAGTTTTACAACATAAGTCTAGTTCGTCCCGCCATCTCCGTCTGGGCCTGCCTCTACGTCGGACGCTCTCCGGTGTCCACAGCGTGTTTTTTTTTTACTCTGAATAGGCCAGCGCTTGACCACAATTTTTTTTTTTACACACATTCACACACGGCTGGTTAGCCCCATACTGAACCATTTCTAGCTCGTATTATGGTTGCTAACACAACTGATATAGTACATATACATACATACATACATATTATATATAAATACATATTTAACACCCAGACCCACAGCCAACAAATTTAGTTAAGCACAAAGATGTTGACCGGGCCGGGAATCGAACCCGGAACCTTCTGATTAGCAGACCGGCATGATAACCTTTACGCCAACGAGGTTGTCTAATTCACCTGATGGTAAGTGATATTGAGGTCTACGGTGGATCGCGCTTACCTAGAAGGAACCGGTTCACTCTCGCCTTGAAAATCTCTAGATTATAGTCATTGGGGAACAGGGAATTCGGCAAGGAATTCCAAAGTTTGGCGGTTGGGACAACAAAGGCGGAGGCAAAACGCTTGGCCCACAGCTCGTTAATTATACTTTAGTGCAAAAAAATGGTTGCCTGTAAAGTCGGTTTTACGGGCGAAGATTTTACGTGACAACGTCTGCCGCGTGCTGCGCGCGCGGCAGACCGATCATAGTTGAGTGGGAGAGAGGCGCAAGGCATTCGGCGGGCCTCTCTCGTTCGGTGACTCATCGTAACGTTACCGGGCGTTACACTTTTTCATAAGTGACTCCCAGCCGCAACCTAATTTAAGACGTTGTCACGTCAAAAAGATGATTTGGAACCCCTCATGCGCGAGCCCGATTCGCGCTTGGCCATTTTTTGTTTCTATTATCAAGTCGTGTTGCAGGTGCCCCCGGGCTGTCTCCCAACTGCAGCACGGTAGAGGGCGCGTGCGAGGCGGGCGTGTGTCTCAACGGCGCGGTGTGCACGCCCGGCGCCGACCACTTCAACTGCACCTGCGCGCCCGGGTACAAAGGTACAATGCGGCCTAATGATAATATCCCACTTGAATGCCGATATAAGAGTAAGGAAAAAATCACATTTAAAGGCCGATTTAAGAATAATGAAAATAATCTACTGCCGATTTAAGAATCATTAAAATATCCCATTTAAGGTTCTTTAATAGAACAATTAAAGTATCCCACTTAAATGCCCCTATAATTATAATGAAAGTACCTCACATATAGGCCGGTATAAGAATCATTAAACTATCCCACTTGAATGCCGAATTAAGAATAATTAAAATATCCCACTTAAATGCCGGTATAAGAATCATTAAAATATTCCACTTGAATGCCGATATAAGAATAATGAAAATATCCCACTTAAATGGCGATATAAGATTACTGAAAATATCCCACTTAAATGCCGATAATATTCCACTTAAGGGCCGATATAAGATTAATCTTAGAGTATGCCACTTAAATGTCGATATGAAAATAATGAAAATATCCCATTCAAGGGCCGATATAAGAATAATGAAAATGTCCCACTTAAATGCCGATATAAGACTAAAAGAAAATATCCTACTTAAATGCCGATATAAGAATAATTGAAATATCCCACTTAAATGCCGATTAAGATTACTGAAAATATCCCTCTTGAAAGCCGATATAAGGCTAATTAAAATATCTCACGTAAATGCCGATATGAGAATAATGAAAATATCCCACTTAAATGCCGATATAAGACTTATTAAAATATCCCACTTAAAGGCCGATAAAAGAGTGATGAAAATATCCCACTTAAAAGCCGATATAAGACTAATGAAAATATCCTACTTAAATGCCGATATAAGACTAAAATAAAATATCCTACTTAAATGTCGATATAAAAGTTATGAAAATATCCTACCGAAAAGTCGATATAAGAGTAATTATATTTTAATTACTCTTATATCGACATATTAATTATTTTTAATTACTCGTATTCCACTTGAATGCTGATCTAAGAGTAATTAAATTACCGGAGTGACGATATAAGAGTAAATAAGATATCCCACGTAAAGCCGATTTAAGAATAATTAAAATGTTCCACTTAAGGGCCGTTATAAAAATAATTAAAGTATACCACTTAAATGCTGCTATAAGAATCATTAAAATATCCCGCATAAAGGCCGATGTAATAATAATGAAAGTACCTCACTTACAGGCCGATACAAGATTAATGAAAATATCCCTCTAAAAGGTATATTTAAGAGTAAAAAAAAATATCCTACTTAAATGCCGATATAAGAGTAATGAAATATCCTACCAAATAGTCGATATAATAGTAATTAAAATATTCCACTTAAATGCTGATCGAAGAGTAATGAAACTGCCGATATAAGAGTAAAGAAAATATCCCATTTAAAGGCCGCTATAAGACTAATGAAAATATCCTACTTAAATGCCAATAAAAGATTAATAAAAATATCCCACATAAAGCTACATTTAACATTAACTAAAGTATTGTCTCACTTAAATGCCGATCTAAAAATAATAAAAATATCCTACTGAAAGGCCGATATAAAAATAATGAAAATATCCCAAATAAATGTTGATATTTATGAGAATAATTAAATTATCCCTCTTAAAGGCCGATATAAAAAATAATGAAAATATCCCACTTAATCTTATATCGGCATATAGGATTTATTAAAATATAAACTATATATTTATATTTCAATTAAAGTCAAAGTCAAAGTAATTTATTGATAACAATACAGTTACAAGCCACACAATCAAATTAAATATCTTATAATTAATACAAATGCCAATAAAATTTCAAATACAAATGTCAAATATATATCAATAATTTACAATGAACTTATAGGTAGAAAATAGATAGAATATTTCTAGATATAGTTATGATTTAGAATGTATGTAAGCCTTGCAATGTTTCTGTGCCTCATGTCATAGGTGACTGCCATAGCATTTCTAGTCCTATATTTGTGCATTCGATGTTAGATTTTAAACTCATTTATGAATGTTTTTTTTTTATATTTCATGTTATAAATGGTTGCTTTTGTCATGCATGTTATGGGTAAGACGCATACTTTTAACTAAATGGTGGCGATTCAGCTGCACACACGACTAAACTAAATTTAAAGAAGCCCCGTCTCTTTTCATCTTAGGTGGCCAGAAAGAGACGGCACGTTCTGCACCATAGTCAAAACAACTAAAATCACTTCAAATGTAGAAAATATAGGCGACTTTAGACGGCACTCACTTGTATCACCTCTAAAACTGCCTGCACATTCCATATTTAACGAAATTTTAGTTGTTTTGACTGTGGTGCAGAACGTGTCGTCTCTTTCTGGCCACTTAAGATGAAAAGAGACGGGGCTTCTTTAAATTTAGTTTAGTCGTGTGTGCCGCTGAATCACCACCAATATTTAATATAAACCACTCGATACAGTAAACATTTAAAAAGATAGATAATTAAATTCGAACTAAAAATATCGTGAAATAAGGAAATATCATGAGGGCAAAATCTTGAATTTACTGTTTTTTTTGGTTGTAAATCATAAACGATATAAAATATTTTTGAAAAATAGCTTAAATACGGTCTGAATTTCAAAAATTTCAAATTTTCAAAACTTTTATATCAAGTAACAAGGACTCATACATACATGTTAAAGAAAATACCTACATAATGTCAAAAACTATACAATTATAAAATGTCAAAAAATAAAATTAAAATAAAATAAAATATTAAACTTTTACTGTGTCGAGTGCAAGTATGCGTCGCGCCTGTATGTGTGTGTGTTTGTGCGTGCGCGTGTAGGCGTGTACTGCGAACAAGCGGGAGGCGCGGGCGCGGTGGGCAAGGCGCTATCGGACCTCAAGGCGGAGCGGTGCTCGGCGCAGCCGTGCGCGCACGCGATCTCCTGTCTCGATGTGCCGGTGAGTTTATACCCTGATTTGGGTGTACAGGGTTTTAGTGGTGACCAACGCACAACCTTCAACCGGTTTTTTACGGGTAAGCCCGTTCCACGTTAGATCGCAATGTCGCTTACAATCAAATTAATTGTGATGAAGCTCAATAAGCATGAGTGATGAAAGCACTTGTCCAATTGTTGAATTTTCAAAGTATACATACTATGCGTGCCAACTAAGAATGGGATCCCGCTTGCTTCAACTTCACACGATAACTGACAAAAAAGTACTGCCAGCAAAGAAAGCGTAAAAAAGACATTTAATTATTTTTTTTGGTTTATAGATATAAATTGAATTATTGTATAATTATTCTTGATTTTATTACTGAACAATTTTGGATTAATTAATTCTACAGGTAAGAAGTACCCAAGGGAAATTAACAACACCTAACAAAAAACACGTGACGAGACATTGGTTTTGGATAGTTTCGACTTAAGTGCTGTAAGCAGTATAATAAACTCTTTTTATTTGATACAAAAAGAAGTGCCAACAACGAATTTTTTTTATATTAGCAAAACAGCGTACTTTTAACCTAGAAACTGAATATAATTTGTTTACAATTTTTGTTCCACACCATACACTTTGGTAATGACGTTTGCGCGTATTATTGAGCAATATGGCGGTTTGACAGTCCTATTCTTAGTTGGCACGCATAGTACAAAAGCTTTGACGTAAAAAATCACCTGGAAGGTTCTGCGTTAGTTTTATCAGTAAGCCTGTATTGAAGCACTATTTTAAAGCACAGTCATTTTGTACACGAAAATTTGGACGAGTTACACCCACATGCAGAGTCTTTTTCTTCTTCTTCGTATGAGCTAATTGGCCAATCTCTGGTGTCGAGAGTTTTCAAGCAGCCCGAAGGCCTCTGCCCTGGCTTAACGACTGTTTATACCAAGACTAACAACTAACAAGCTGGGACCATACCAAGACTAATAAGCTGGGACCTACAATTTAACGTGTCATCTGACCCACGGTAGCGCCCAGGTGAAAATGCTACTTGAAAAACGACAGTCTTGTTCATGGTCACCCATTCCAACAATGTCCGCATCGACCGTTACTTAGCTTCGATGACCGCGTCAGATCAACTTAGAAGACTATCATAAGTATACCATACCTGGAACCTACAATTTATCGGGTCACCCGACTTGATGACAAGCAGAGTTTACACAAGGTTCAATATAATATAGCTCAGACAGAACACAGTAAGTTTTTTTTTTTTTACAGTGAATTGGCCTTAGTTTGCATTTGTAAGCAAGTAGTTTGTTTTATATTGTCAATTTGTTTACAGATAATTGTTTGCTTTGTTTTTGTGAGCAACATTTGTTTTGAGTTGTTTATGTGTGTGTTTGCATATTATTATATATGTTTTTCCTGACGATCTGTGCATGTGATATTGTACTTATATGTACATTTAGTGTACTTAATTTGAAGTTGTTCCAAGAAAATATGATGGCGCTACGTGTATCAAATGATACATTTGGTACGATTTTCAACAAGAGGTTGGGCGTCTATAATATTTATTAGTCTCTAATCATTACAACGCATGGCCATACACTAATAAATATAATAGACGCTTAACCTCTTGTTCAAAATCGTATTACGTGTATCATTCGATAGACACGTGGCGCCATCTATTTAGCTCTTTACCTCTAGCTTTCAGTCCACTAGCTTTTTTATATACAAAAGCTAGCGGAGTGAAAGTGATTGCTGCCTTGTGACACAGGTTCTCAAAAAACCTACAGCGAGGCGCAATGAATCAGCAACGCACGGCTCAAAAGCTTAAATATAAGTATACTTTTGTTTTGATATGTGTAATCCGTACTCATAATAATCTTTATCTTTATTAATATTTTCTTGAAATGACTTCACTCGGGTCACGCAATCTACTATCGTCATATCACAATGCGACTGCAGCGCGTGGATTTGGCGGCAACTAGGCTGCACGCTCGATTTACAGCGCCATCTAGGTTTCATCGGTAATGATGGCAAACTTCCGCGCCACGCTTTATTGTATGGGAATCAGCAATCCTCTCTAGTGTTCTGATCCCTAGTAAAGATACAGAGTGTTGTGTGTTTGCGGAAGAATGCTTCATCTTAGGCCAGAGTATTGTTAACTCGTGTGGTTACGCGCCTGCGGTCAAATGCCTAGCTGTAGTGAGTAAAAAGAAAATAAAAAAAAATGGTTGCCTGTAAAGTCGGTTTTACGGGCGAAGATTTTACGTGACAACGTCTGCCGCGTGCTGCGCGCGCGGCAGACCGATCATAGTTGAGTGGGAGAGAGACGCAAGGCATTCGGCGGGCCTCTCTCTCGTTCGGTGACTCATCGTAACGTTACCGGGCGTTACACTTTTTCATAAGTGACTCCCAGCTGCAACCTAATTTAAGACGTTGTCACGTCAAAACACACAAACTACAGTGTAAACTCTATATAACGACACTGAAGGGACTGTGCATTTTAAAGATAAATAATTTATTGGCCTTACAACATCTCGTCGCATTTGGCAAGTCATTCATTACATTTTGATTTACATTGGATTTAAAATAGACAATTACATTATATACATAATTATTTATATTAAAATTAAATTAAATATAACTAATTAAAATCTATTCAGTCAACTTAAACAAAGATTCCACTAGGTGCATAGTCATGAATTCCTTTAAGGAGTACAGTGGATTGTCTTGAAAAAAATGTTTCAGTGTTGTTCTGAATGTTGCGAATGGCAATTCAATAACTTGACGGGGTAGTTTATTAAACATCATTATTTTATTATACATTCCTTGTTTTTGTACTTTGGCTAATCTGATATTTTTATGGCGCTATAGAGAGTGCTCGTTAAATGGAGAAAATGTATCATTGTGTGGAATACAAGCTAAACCGACTGAAGTCGTTACTTACGTTACATGGAGTTTACATTGTACTTTTATCCCGGATTGAGGCGAGTAACGCCGCGGGGTGCGGCTTGTTTTTTTTTTGACGTGACAACGTCTTAAATTAGGTTGCGGCTGGGAGTCACTTATGAAAAAGTGTAACGCCCGGTAACGTTACGATGAGTCACCGAACGAGAGAGAGGCCCGCCGAATGCCTTGCGTCTCTCTCCCACTCAACTATGATCGGTCTCACGACGAAGATTTTACGTGACAACGACTCTCGAGACGTTGTCACGTAAAATCTTCGCCCGTAAAACCGACTTTACAGGCAACCATTTTTTTTCTTTCTAATGACATGGGTTGTTGTGTAGACGGGCGTGCAGTGCGAGTGCGAGGCGGGGTGGGCGGGCGCGCGGTGCGACGTGCCCGCGCCCGCGCCCGCTGAGGGCTGCGCGGCGCGGCCCTGCGCCAACGGCGGCACGTGCCGGGACTCCGCCGAGGGCGCGCTCTGCGAGTGCCGCGCCGGATACCTGCCGCCCACCTGCGAGGTCAGTTCCTTCACATATAAGTAAATAAATAAAAATTAGGACACATTTCGTCGACGACCTCGTTGGCGCAACGGTTACCATGCCGGACTGCTAACCAGAAGGTTCCGGTTTCGATTTCCGGCACGGCCAACATCTTTCTGATGAACTAAATTTGTTGGTTGTGGGTCTGGCTGTTAAATATGTATCTATATAAAATATATATGTATGAATATGTAGTATATCAGTTGTGTTAGCAACCATAACACGAACTGAAAATGGTTCAGTATGGGGTTAACCAGCCGTGTGTGAAATGAGTCCTAATATTTATTTAGTTATTTCACACACCACTGGTTAACCCCACACTGAACCATATCTAGTTTATATTATGGTTACTAACACAACTGATGATTAATAGTAATCATTAGTATGCATCACATATTAAAGACAAAACCAATTTCTGACATAGAAATTCTGTCAATGTTCTGCTAATGTCTGTTCTGACATAGAAGTGGCCGCTCTGTTCACTCTTACCTGTTCTGCCGTGCCATGTGGGCCGGGTGCCCCCTGTGAGTGATCACCGACACATACAGAACAATGTTGAGCTTTAGCATTGAAAGCCCCCAAATACTAATGGTGGCCATACACGCTACGAGAAATCGTTACGATCAGACTGTACAGTTCGAACGGTACCGATAAATCGCTACATGTATGTTATGAAACTGTGCAGTTTCGCACGATTTTTTGAGACTGTACAGTCGAACGGAACAGTACGAAAATTTCAAATGATTTATCGGACCGGACGAACTGTGACTGATCGTAACGTGTATGCGCTCGTTCCGTTTTCGTGTTCAGTTTTGTAGTCGGTCGAAACTCGGGTGGACGTGCGCACGCGTCATGGCGTCTCAAACTAGTCGCGAATGGCTTGAAGAATTTATTGATTTAGATCGCAGTTAAGTATTAAGTTATTATTGTAGTATATATGACTTGCCTTTAACGTATGTTATTTAGGGCTAATAAAGTTCTGTATATAAAAAAAATAAATGTTGAGCTTTAATGTTAACGAGTGTTGGTGTTGGTCAGCGGAGCGCGCTGGACTGCCGCGACGCGTCGTGGCCGTGCGGGCCGCAGCAGGAGTGCGTGGAGGGCGCGGGGGGAGCGTGGCGCTGCGCGCACGCCGCGCCCGACTCCGCGTGCGCCTCCTCGCCTTGTCTCAACGGCACCTGCCTCGCGCTGCAGGCCGGCCTCTTCCAGTGCCAGTGCCTGCCCGGCACCACAGGTACACTCTATATAGATGACAAAATTAAATATTTAGTGTACTTCCGCTGTGATCCGAAATCCAAATTAAGACAAGTAAAGGAAAAATCAACTAAGATCAATTAACCAAGCTTAATTAACTGAGACTAAATAGATGACAAAATTAAATATTTAGTGTACTTCCGCTGTGATAACATATATCACAGCGGAAGTACACTAAATATTTAATTTTGTCATCTATTTACAATGGATTTCCGCAAAGTAACGCCTGAGTCAATAAGTTATTAACTGAGACTAATTAACTATTATTATTATTATTTATTTATTATTTATTGAATTTAATTAAACGGTACATAGACCAATTACATTAATTAAATATAAATATAGCATAAATCTAATGACAATAGTTTCATACTTGTAGATAAATCATTAGTTTCATTAAATTAAGACAATAATAATTACATTACATTAAATTGTTTACACATATTTAAGTCTAACCTAAAAAATACAAATCTAACTTAGATCAATTAACTAAGATTAACGTTACCTATCACAATTCGGAAGTTCTTAACTCTACACGTGTTTCGCCTAACCACAAGGCATCATCAGGAGATGCTGACTCTTCGAACGACAAGTCGAGAGTCTATATAATTACACTAACTAATTGCAATTGTTTTTTTTTTTACTTGTAATGGGCTTTCGCTTGACCACAATTCACCTGATGGTAAGCGATATTGCAATCTAAGGTGGAGCGCGCTTGCCCAGAAGAAACCGGTTCACTCTTGCCTTGAAAACCGCTAGATTAATTATAGTTATCGGGGAACAGAGAACTTGGCAAAGAATTCCACACCTTGGCGGTACGCACAATGAAGGTGGAGGCAAACCGCTTAGTACGCGACTTAGGCACCTCCACTGTATAACGATGTAGTAATGTAACTCCTTGGTGTTTCCCTACTCGTCCGATGGTGGAATGGGGCGGGGGGGATCAAATCATGCAATCCCGATGCACATTTAGACACAATTTGATGTCCTCGTCGGCGTAATGACTGCCAACCAGAGGATCCCGTGTTCCATTCCTAGCACGGCCAACTTCGAGCGAGCGGAGTATTGACAACAGACAATTTTATATAGCTCCTTGAATTTTTGTTTGCACGACATGTACATATGTTAGTCTTTTAGGTATTTATTTATATGGGTCTAGAGCCTGAAATAGTTTTCATTATTATTATGTAATGGGGTAATCGCGAGCGAGATTTAATAATAGCTTAAATAGACACCTCTTTTAGAAGGTATGGTTCGACAGATCGTATAAAACTGTGGCAGTTCCTAATAATTTAATAGGTTTTCACAGAAAATTAAGTTATTTATTTATTTATTTTTGTTAGCTTTTATTAAATAAAAATATGTACCAATAATTCAACTTTATTTTCTGATGGAAAACCTCTTTACTTATTAGGAACTGCCAGTTTTTATATAATTGGTCAAATAATACCTAGATTATTTGAACAATTCTCTTAAAATATTATGTTTTTTTAAGCTATCATTAACTGAGTATGTGTTTTAGGGACTCTTAAATAAATAAATATATCTTGATTTTACGGACCTTATGAGTTGATAACTTGGTTTCCTACACAGGGTTATAACCGTGACAAACAGACCTTACTTCAGTAAAGTGTTTTGTATTAACATAATAAATTGTGTGAACAGATTGAAAATGATACTTATGTTCACTCATATGTATTATTTTAGTGTGGTTTTCTACAAGGCAAATGTGATGAGCTAAACTTGTTTCATATTTTAAAGTGAAACACATTTGTTGGTGTTATGTAATTTTTTCTGTATTTATCTTTTTTATTTAACTTATTTAACTAATTTACATTCACAATAACACCTCATTCGTCTTCCACAAACACTTTGCCCACCATATACGCAGGCGTATCTCTGACCCTCTTCCCTTTCAAATTTATTGAGAACGGCAACACTGATGGGTATCTTCTGTGCACGCCTTTGGCTTCAGGAGTCCACGCTTGCACTTTACAGAGCGTCCTTTTCTTAGCCGTCACTGACACCCAGCCAATAGAAGATAGGACGATATCCCCACAGCACTGCTTAGGTCCTTCCCCGTCGAATTCCAACTCTTCATCATGTTTCTTAAGTCCGGGCCAGTTGCGGAGTCTCTCCTCCCCGCCTGTGGGTACAGCGAACAGTTCCGTGCCAACAAATTTGTTGTAAACATCGTCTGCGTCCGCAGTCTTAGTAACCGTTATAGGTAAGGTCTCAGCGCAGAAGACAGTGAACCGGCACGGCGTTTCGCAGTAGATGAAATCAACGCGCGCTAATCCACCAATAAACAACGAGTATCCGTGACGTAGATAGTACGTTTGCGGTCTTATCAGGGTCTTGGGAATCGTCACGAGCAGCTCCTCAGTACTGAGCAGAGGCAGGACTTGGTCCGGGTGGATAACGCCCGGAGAATCGTAGAACCATCGACTGTTAGCCAGCAGCTTGTGTCTGTCATCCAACACTGTTAACCTCCTTCTCTCTATCAGCTCGTTCAGCTTGTCGTCTCCGTCCACAAACATGGAGTAGGACCGGCCAATGTGCCCGATTAAAGCCGGAGTTTCTCGATCCGGCAAACCTGTCACTTGAGCCTTGCGAATCTCCTTCTCGATCTTCATCAAACGGGCTTCCTCTTTCAGTCTTTTGGTTCTCGCGTAAATTTTCCAACCGGACGGTCTGTTGATGGGGAATTTGAGAAGGTTGAGAGTTGTTCCGGGCCAACGGCTGACGGTCGCTCTCTTTACTATATCTGAGGCGTGAACTTTGCAGTAGTCTGACTGGAGTAAGGCATTGAATAGAGAGCTTTTGCCCACATTTGTGCAGCCTACTAGGAAAACGTCTCCCTTGTACACCCAGTGTTTGAACATGGCGCTGATCAAGTCTTCCACTCCGTACCCGGTTTTAGCGGATATGAGAGCGACGTACTTGATGTTGGCTTCGCTAAGCTTTGTTCTCTTGATTTCGGCCATCAGGGATGCCTTGATGCGCTTCATGTAGCCGATACTGTCGCCGGGTAACAGGTCCACCTGAAGTTAACATTAAAATGCAAAATGAATATTCAGCTTTTTTAAATTAATTTTTTGAGCTTAATGATTGATGCAGAAGGAAAATACAAGGCAACCTTAATTTTTAGTCAGAAAAAAAAGTTACTGTCTATTTAAAATTATCATAAAATTGTCAGAAAAGAAAGTTATTGTCAGTTCAAAAAGATTTTTTATTTATAAAATCATTTGTGGTCCAAAAAGCATGCCTGTTTCTGGCATGTTTTTTTTTACAACTAATAGGTTTGCATTTCACCACAGCTTACTAAACAAAATTCTTTTAGAATGGGAAGTTTTTTTTTAATACATAATGGGCTTCCGCTTGATCGCAATTCACCTGATGGTAAGCGAAATTGCGATCTAAGGTGAAGCGCGCTTGCCCAGAAGAAACCGGTTCACTCTTGCCTTGAAAACCGCGATCATAGTTATCAGGGAACAGGGAATTTGGCAAAGAATTCCACACCTTGGCAGTACGCACAATGAAGGTGGAGGCAAACCGCTTAGTAAGTGACTTAGGCACAAGTTTGTGTGTTTTTGTATGCATTTGTTGGAGTCTATCTCTATGTCATCTGTGACATGAAAAAACATAAATATCCTAATTGTCGTAAGGGATTTTTTATGTTTTAATTTACCTTGTTAGCCACAATAAAGATGGGTCTCTCTGTGCCAATGATGTCCACTATGCCGGGCCATATTGAGCATGGGAAGTCGAGCAGGTCCACCATCAGCAGCACCAGAGACTTGACATGTCTGCAAGAAAAACCATAGACACATTATTTACATATTTTATCTTTTCTTCTTCTTTGGCCACAATACATATTTTATCTTTTTTTTTTTTTTTTTTTTTAATATTAGGACACATTCACACACGGTTGGTTAGCCCCATACTGAACCATTTCTAGCTCGTATTATGGTTGCTAACACAACTGATATACTACATATTATATATAAATACATATTTATATTTTATAAATACATATTCTTTATATTTGGCCATACAATCTTTTATCTATGTTTAATTGCAAAAAATTTCTGACAAGTTTTCTGTTATATTACAATATGTATTTATACAAGTTTAACCAAATTTTTTACTAAATACTATTCAATAATGTTTCATCCAATGATATTAATGTACAGTTTGTTGTTTGAACTCTGATAGTTTTGTATGTAAAAGTTTGCTCTATACATATTAAATATTTTCAGAAAAGCTTGCACAGTAGGTGTTTCATTATATTCTTAGACAATATTCAATTAAATACACTGATTTATGTTCCACAACAAGTAATAAAATTAAGGCTTTTCAGAAATAAAGACACTTGTGATGAAAATGTAAACACACCTCTTTAACTTTTTCCTTTGGAATTAATTTACAACTGTGCAATTTGTCTTTGAACAATAGATTATATAATGAAAAGCACTCTTTAAACTTGTCAAACTATAAGTAGTTTTTTGGTAACAGATAAGAAACTACTTTAAAAAAATATACATAGAATACTAAATCAAATAAAAAAATCAAAATCAAATGATTTATAATTTGATTATCTATTATATTCTAGACATGTGTATATAAATTAAACTGTAATACTAAAGATGCTCTAAGGTTAATAAATTAAACCATAGGGCATCACACTGCACTGGGCCAGTTAAATTACAATTATTTAGTATTACACTTTAATTATATACACAGGTCTAGAACAAAATAGATAATAAATTACAATATCAAATTATAAATTACAATGTCAATAGGGCAAGTCAAATTATAAATTACTATGTCAATCTTAATAACTGTCTTATAGCTAGTGTCATTATTATTGTCCATATTTGTTAAAATCTTATATATAAAATTTCCTTGTCACAATGTTAGTTACCACACTCCACCGAAATGGCTAGGCTGATTTTTACCAAATTTTATATACATATTTAGTAGGTCTGAGAATCGGCTACTATCTATTTTTCATACCTCTAAGTGAGGCAAAACAACATTTGCAGGGTTTGCTAGTAATATAAATGAACATACTATTTAATCTATGAGGTTAGATCATGGAAAAGTAAGCAATAATAACATTGTTTAATCATATGACTTACCAGTGTTAAACATATGTGCTTAAATCACACTGATCACGATTGTGTAAATTGAATTTTGTCTGTCTTATTAATTAATAAGTAATTACTTAATATGACTTAATGTAGAAATTTTTCTCATTCTTAGAAAATTTACATAATTAGTAGTTAATGTTAATGTAATACTATTAATTATTTTTTTAAGTAGGCTAAATTATGGTTTTATTCAGAAATAACCTTGCACATTCTCTTAAAAAAAATATTTTTTTTTTATTAAAAGTACAAAATAATTTATTTATTTTATTTTAATGTTATTAATTAATTCTCACCGGACAGATTGCAGGAGTTTCTCATACTCTTCAGGCTGCACATTAACATCTAGAGCTATATTATATTCTTTAAGGAAATGGCATCGCTGGCATTCCATCACTTTGAGCTCATCATCTTCTCGGTGAAGGAATAACTCACTGGGCAAGTAGCCTGGTATAGCGGGGTCGTTGCAGTGCAGCAATGCACCACAGCCTCCGCAAGCTACCCGACTTATAGGTGCCGAGCGGTCTGTCGTGCCATACTGCCTACTCCATTCACTGTCCACTTCCTCACTATCCTCGGAACTCAGCATCTGACTGTCATCAAAATGCTCATAATTGCTCATCCAATTCTTAATGTTGGAGCGATCGAAAGTGTCACCTTCATTTGATTGCACAGTCGTTGGTTGCCGTTTAGACAAATCGTTGCTATTTTTATCCATTTTAACCTCGGTCGTGTTAGCGTAAGGTAATTGGAATGCTTTTTCTGGTTCGGGAGCAGATGGTACATTTTCTTCCTTAAGTAATCTGTCTTTGTCGACGTAATATTGCAGGGCCAGAGGTAGAGGAGGTAAATTTTTCTCGAACAAGGCTTTCTTGTGGTCTATCGTAGCTCGCTTGATTGTTTTCAAGTGATACTTGAAGTAACCGAGCGAAAGTTTTTCGTGTTCCAAGTAAGAATTAAATGTGATTTTATCTTGATTCTCACGAAGTAATGACTGAAAGTTCTTGTTATTATCGTAGTTTTCTTTAGTGTCGGTGCCATTTGTCGCTCGTAAGTTGTTGTTTAGGCGTTTATGAACAATATTTGTCCGATTTCGACATAACCTCAAAACCCTTTGCATCGGATATAGCATTGTGATTTATGAGTCATAGATGTAATTGCGTAGAGCAGAATCCAATAATTAAGACACAATTAACATTTTGAATTGTATTCAGCTGCTTCTTATTAAACGAGTTCATAAATTAAATTAATTTTATCGATCGCAGATTCAACAAAACAAACTGGGTCAAATGGAATTGACAATGAGATGACATTGACGTAACTGAGACATTGACATTGATAGTTTTTTCCTCTCAATTTGGCATCACACTTTTTGTGTATTTGCTAGTGTACATCAAAGTTGGAAACGGAAACAACGCGTAACGGATATCCGTATAATTGGGCGCGAAAGAGTTTGTATATCATTAGCTCGATTATATGACCAAGCATTTAATATAAAAACTTTTGTATGCATTCAACAATAATGAATGATCAGAAAATTGAAAATCATCTCAACATTTCATTCATTTGTAAATTTTTGCGATCAGTTTGTGGAAGATTTCCAGTCAATCAACACATCTGCTGTTTTTAGTTGTTTCATATTTTTTTTAGGTTAAAAATCTTAAATGTTACGTCGACTATTTCGTGTAACCATAAAATACCATAGCAATTATGCAAATTAGAATATTAGTGTTGTTCTATTTCTGTTTTGAAGGTGGGTTTTTACGGTGCTAGCGTATTTTTTTGTGTGATAATTTTCTATGGTCAAATTTTTCTTTTGTTACAGGAAGATATTGTGAAACCGACATTGACGAGTGTGCGTTGAAACCGAAAATATGCAATAACGGAGTTTGTGTCAACGTTCCGGGCTCATTTCAATGCTACTGTAGGCCAGGTATTGTAATATTTTTCGTTTTTTTTTATTGATTTGAATATTATGGGCGGGAAATATGAAACTACAGAAAGTTTAAATTTTTTCGTATACGAATATGTGCGATTATTAATTTTATTGCTTTTTTTATTCTATTTACTTTATATTATTAATTTCATTTATGACTAATTAGCCTGGTCACTTAAAAGATTCAATAAATTTAATGTATTTTTATATAAGTAAAATTTCAATAAAAAGCCATACTGTCAATTCATACAACATAATAATATTATACCTCTTAACATAGAATGTTCCTTATACGAAACTATTTTTTATTATTTATTTCCATAGCTGAGCATGTACACAAGTTATCGATATAATTAACTTATAATATATTGACATGTACTCTATAATCAGGTGAAGTACGGGTTATTTGCCGGTAATGCGCATAATCATGCATATTTCTTGAGTAACAATTGAAAATCAATTCGTGAAGTTTTTATTTGAATTTTAGCGCTTTTATTTTGAAAATTATCACATATTTTTGCAAAAGAGCTAAATTAGCTAAAAATAACTGTTTAAAATTTGTATTATCACGCCAACAACGCTCGACACCCAAAGGCGCTATTGTACGAGTTAGTGAGTAAATAGTACCAGGATGTATGGCATAAACATCACACAATTTCATATTGATAATTCTGGTTGGTACCAAAATAAATATTCTTAGATCGAATAAAAAAATGCTTATAAAGGCCGCCTATCTTTATTTACCGTTTACTATTTATAGCTATATGTGTATTAGTTTATAGTTGTTGTTTTATATAAAAAAATAGCGAAAATTCTGTACAATCAAGAGCCAAAGTCAAAGTAATTTATTTGTAACAATACAGTAAGGTAGGTACAAGTCATATAGATTTTGCCCTCATCACAAAATGGCTACAGCAAAGAGTTCCAGGTTGCATAACTGACATATTGGTCGCAGGGTATACGGGCGATAGCTGCGAGCAAGATATCGACGAGTGCCTCTCGTCGCCGTGCAAGAACGGCGGCACCTGCATCAACTTGGAGAACAACTTCGAGTGTACCTGTATGGACGGTTTCGAAGGTCAGCCGTTGTATAATTATTTTATGACCGATAATAATTTGTTTTGCACGCACAGTTTGTGCCGTGTCTTGCTAACATTGTGAATGCGAAGTGTGTGCTTGGATGGTTGGTTGTATGTGTGACACGTTTCGTATGTCAATCGAGCTGCCGCGTGACGTCAGTAGAGGTGTTTGGTACAGTTTGCAAAACGGTTTTACAATATTTTCTATCTAGTTAGGAATCGGGAGCGCGTCAATAACTTTTTAAAAACTAAGTTAAAACTGATTTTAAGTTTTATTTTATTTAATACTAATTAAACTACTTAAGCTAGATGTTGAGCTTCGAAGATTAGATTCAAAACTGAACTTAATACTAGGTCTTACTTGTAATGAAACGTTTGCTGATACGGCAAAGCCCGGGTGGCCGGATTCTACGAATTGTCGCGATGCCGCATCATCTTTCATACAGGGCACTAAAGATAACTATTTTTAACAAATCTTCTGTTCTATCTAATCAGTAATCAAATAAAAAAAATTGTCATGTCACATTGTTAGTTACCGTACTCCTCCGAAACGGCTTGACCGATTTTTACCAAGTTTTATATGCGTATTCAGTAGGTCTGAGAATCTGTTGTATCTTATGACAACGATTGCAACCAGTTCCGTATTTCAAATGAAGCTTGAGGTAATTTCTTATTAAATCACAAAATGTAGTTACTTTATTTTATATATACTTATTAATGAAATCTCTACAACGCTGGGCAAAACTGGTGTTCACAGAAGGTGAAAGCACCCTGTAAGTCCATTGTAACACTGTTGTAACATTCTACTTATGTGTCCTCGTTGAACTCACACTCGTGTTTTAATACCCTTCATTATATGACAGTTGCATAAACTACTATTATACATTTTTTAAATATCATAGTTTCTAGAATGAAATTTGATATTTTAAAAATCTATGTTCTTTGATTTTGTTATAGCTATTACCGTCGAACTAGTATGTGTAAACTCTTTATAACGACACTGAAGGGACTGAGCATTTTATGGCACAAAGAGAGTGGTCGTTAAATGGAGAGAATGTGTCATTGTATGTGATACAAGCTAAACCAACTAAAGCCAATTGATTTCGACGCTTTAGAGAGTTTGTCGTCAAATCGAGTGACGTTACATGGAGTATACACTGTAATTTAAAACGACATTTATTTTCATAGTTTCACAGATTTTCCTTAATAAGTTATAATGAAAAGTAATTGAAAAAAAAGCAACTAAAATATTTATAATTCTGTTTGCGAGTATTCTGCTAGCTGTACTATTGGCGGAGTTTACGAGTGAAGTTAACCAATAGCCGAGGTCGCTTAGCATTTGAGTCGGGTTGTAGGCGTTTGTAACACTTACTCGCTCTAACGGCTGGACCGATTGACATGAAATTTGGTATTAAGATAGCTTAGGCTACTTTTCATACCGGGTAATACCGCGGGGCTAAGCAAGTCATTTAAACGGCTGCTTTGTTTAGTATTAATTATAGACGGTCTAGGAGAGCCTCTTTACAATATTGCGTTGGTAATATTTTTTTTAAAACAAAAGAGTTGAATATTTTTTTTAGTATTTTTTTTTTGTTTTATGTTTCCGTTATCGAAGGTTAATTTTACTCTTCTACTACTTAACTTTAAACTGCAGATCTTTGTTGAAGATAAAAAGGTGCAAAAGCCAAACTGGACATCCTCGTGGAAGAAACAGTAACACCGAAAAAAACGATATAAAAAGCCAAGATCGGACAATTCTTATTACAAAAGAAATCTACTCCTTCACGCTCCAACGGCTGGACCAATTTTGATGAAATTTTGTGTGAAAATAGGTTAGACCTTGGATTAACACATATACTACTTTTTATCCCGGATTAACTTCTTCTAGTCCCGGATAAACGCAGATAAAACTGCGGGGCGCAGTAAGTATTATAATATAGCTCTACCGGTATCGCTTCGACGCTTCGGTCTAAGAGAGTCATCTTAGACCGAGTTAATCCGGGATAAAAGTAGCCTATGTGTTAATCCAAGGTCTAACCTATTTTGACACTAAATTTCATCAAAGTCGCTTCAGCCTTTGGAGCGTGAAAGAGTAACAAACATACACACTTATACATAAACTTTCGCATTTATAATATATGTAGGATATTATATTTGACCGATTTCAAAAAAGGAGTAGTTATATGTTTGACTGTATGTGTTTTATGTTCAAACCTATGTATTCCTTTCTTTTGTTTCCGTTTCTATACGTAAACAAATGATCTCATAGATCAAAGTATTTGAGAAAGTATTTATGGATAAAACTTTACCGAAACGGAAACGGAATATAGTTTTGCGCATTCGATATATCTATTGAAAAAAGGTTTTTTTTATCTGCGCTTACATATTTTTTTTAAATATTTTTTATTACGAGATAGAAGGTTAGACAGAAGCAGTGTTGAGCATCCCACGTATCGAAAATAAAACATATCTTTGTTGCAGGCAAAGACTGTTCTATAAACATAAATGAGTGCGAGTCGAGCCCGTGCGCCGCGGGCTCCACCTGCGTGGACGGCGTCAACAGCTACTCGTGCGTGTGCCAGGACGGGCTCACGGGGCCGCAGTGCGAGACCAACATCAACGACTGCGAGGTTAGTCTCCTCACATCATTATACTGCCTCACATTATACTAGCGACGTGCCAGGACGGGCTCACGGGGCCGCAGTGCGAGACCAACATCAACGACTGCGAGGTTAGTCTCGTCACATCATTATACTGCCTCACATTACACTAGCGACGTGCCAGGACGGGCTCACGGGGCCGCAGTGCGAGACCAACATCAACGACTGCGAGGTTAGTCTCGTCACATCATTATACTGCCTCACATTATACTAGCGACGTGCCAGGACGGGCTCACGGGGCCGCAGTGCGAGACCAACATCAACGACTGCGAGGTTAGTCTCGTCACATCATTATACTGCCTCACATTATTTGTTTATTTATTTTTTACTAGCTGACCCGGCAAACGTTGCTTTGCCTCACTTAGGGGTATGAAAAATAGATAGTGTAGCTTATATGACACGTTCGTAGATTTACCATAGCAGCGCCATCTATTGATTACTTACTCAACCCAGTCGAAAGGTATCGACATCTGTTAGAATCATTTGGAGTTAACAGATAATTGTGACTGTCAAATAATAACAGACAATAATTAGCAATAAATTAAAATTGCGACTATAATTTGAGATTTAAACTATACTATTTCTCAAGTTGGATCGAACTGCACATGGTGTGCTAATTTCATTATAATCGGTTAAGTGGTTTAGGAGTCCATTGAGGACAAACATTATGACACGAGATTTATATATATTAAGATTGATAGAGGATTGCATGCGGCAGAGATGGACGTGTGAAGTAACGAGAATGGACATGGTAAGAAATGAGTATATAAAAGGAAGTTGGAAAGTGGCGCCTGTGTCAGAGTAAGTGAAGGGAAGGTTAGCGTGGTATGTTCATGTAATGCGTAGAGAGGAGATGTAAGTAGTATGTAAGTGTAGACTAGGAGAAGTAATGAACCTACCTACGTACCTGAAAGTAATGGTTGGTCGAACGGACGGCTGTAATCGAAACCGATTTTGATGACATTTGTCGTGAAGATAGGTTAGACCTTAGATTAACACATAGGCTATTGTTTATCCCGGATTAACTAATAATTGTCCAGGATTAACGTGGGTAACACTGCGGGGCTAAATTCAAATTCAAATCGTTTATTGCATCATTTATGTTATGCAATACAAAATTATCATAGAACATAAAATGTACCCTAATCAGGGTGTTGCAATTCTGGTTTGAAGCGAGCAGATTTATTTTTTTCTTCCAATAGATGGTGTACATATGTGTTATTAAAACTTTTATCATTTAAGAATTCGTCAACTGTATAATAACACTTGTATAACAATAATTCCTTCAGGGTTTTTTCAAATGTGTTATGATCATTTAAGTTTTTTAATGTGGCCGGTAGGTTATTATAAATTTTTATTGCCATAGCATTTGGCCAGTAACTTTGCATATTTAGTCTAGATTTTTGGATAGTAGTAGGCTAGTTAGTCTATAGTTCGGACAATCGCGAATCCGTATAACTGAGGGCCGGATAATAGAGTTCCTACTGTACTTGTTGACTACGTATTGTTCCAAGTTGTGACGCAATAAGCTGATTAACTGTGCGGGTTTATGGAGAAGAGCCGGTAATTAGTTCTGTGAACCGCGCGTTACGTCACTTCAGCTTGTATATACAGGCTTACTGGAAATCTTTTAAAGGCGTCTTTGTTAATGGCTTTTGGAAATTACCAAAACATGTGCCCCTTTATACCTACATTATTAGTCACTGATAGCTAATGCACCTCTTTGGGGGCGTCCATAAATTACGTGAGGTGATTTTTTTTTTAATTTTCTGCCCCTCCCTCCCCCCCTGGTGAGATGTCGTGAGATTTTATTCAACCCCCTCCCCCATCTCCCGATCTCACGTGAGATTTTTCAAAATGTGAGTTTCTTACGTAAACGTGTTGGATTGTTCTTGTAAAAAGAAAAAAACAAATTTGTTTCGTGCTTTTATTTACATATTATTTATGCATGTACAATCTGGATGAAATGGACCAAAATAATATATTTTTTTTTGTTTCAATCAGAAAAAAAATTGCGTGATATTTGCCGTGACCCCCCCTCTCTCCAACGTAAGATTAGATGAGATTTGACTCGACCCACCCCCCCTTAAGCACCTCACGTAATTTATGGACGCCCCCTTTCGATGGATGGCTTTAATTTTTTTACACGCTTTATATTAGCTTCACCTGTATGTTTGTTTGTAACCGACTTCTTTGGGCGCGATTTTGACCCACTTTAAACGGCCAGATTTCGTTCAAACTTTGTAGATTTATTGAGGACCGATGACAATACACTAATTTGATAAAATTATTCCAATTTTTTTGTATTTTTGTTTGTAACCGACTTCTTTGGGCGCGATTTTGACCCACTTAAAACGGCCAGGTAAGCGTGTTTTTTAAACTATTATTTAATATTAATTTAGATTGCTATACGACTTTTGGAAAATTACAAATAGAATAGTTGATTAAAACAAAATAGAAAGTTAATTATTGATACATACTGTTTTGAAAGCGGTTTTAGTGATTTATTACACAATACGGTAATGCTATTAGATAATCTGACCGAAGATGTAACATGGAGCCTGTAGGTACTAGGTGACAGATTTTCAAATTTGAAGATAGCGTCTAATCATGCGAGCTATATAAAGCTCTACCATCATGAAAAAGACCAGCAACATTGAAACAACTTTTGGAAATTTTGGAAAAAAATACTAGTTATACAAAAATTTCGACGATTTACGAAAATCCGCCAACCCGTACTTGGCCAGCATGGTACATTATGGTCTATATCTCTCTCCTCGTGAGAGAAGGCCCCGAGTTCCAGTAGAGGGAACGCATAGTGGGCTATTTTTTTTTTTTTTTTTTTCACACGGCTGGTTAGCCCCATACTGAGCCATTACTAGCTCGTATTATGGTTGCTAACATAACTGATATACTACATATAAGTACATACATACATACATATTATATATAAATACATATTTAACACCCAGACCCACAGCCAACAAATTTAGTTAAGTACAAAGATGTTGACCGGGCCGGGAATCGAGCCCGGAACCTTCTGATTAGCAGACCGGCATGGTAACCTTTACGCCAACGAGGTCGTCAAGCTTATTATATTAGCAATTTATGCTTTACCGCTAACCCTGTAACTGTCGATAAAGAAACTTATCAATGCAGTGTGTCCTAGAGATGTAACAGTGCAAGTTACGTGCAATTTTCAACCCTAACTGCAAAGACATAGCCGATAAATTCGAATGAAATGCAGCTATATGTACTTCAATGAAGGTTAGATTCATTGACATAGATACCTTTTTCTATCGCGGCGGCAAAAAACGTTGTGCTGCTTTCGATATTTAAATTTTATGTCATATTTCTTTATAACCTATTGACTCAGGCGTTACTTTTCGGAAATCCATTGTAAATAGAAGACAAAAATATTTTTCTTTATTGTTTTTTTTTTTTTTTTATTTAATCGCAATGTTTCCTATTGTGTTAGAAAATTTGTAATGCATTATATTTAAGTTACTAAAAAATGTTAATGTAGTTTTTTTTTCTTTTAAATTCGTTTAATTCCCTTTTCTATTCTATTCTAATTCTATTTTTCTTTGTCATTAACTCTGTTTTTCTAACTAGATAAATTAGCATCCAAACTAATATTATAAAAGCGAAAGTTAGTTGAGTGTTTGTATGTTTATTTCTTTTTCACACACAATTAGCTGAGTCGATTGGGGTGGTATTTGGTATTTAGATAGTTTAGATCTTGAATTAATACATAGACTTTTTACCGCGGATCATAAGAGCATAGGTATTTTTTTTTTATTTGGGATCTTAGGATCATATGCAATACTTTCTATCCCAAATTATAAGTTAGGCTACTCTATCTCTATCTATATTCCACATCTTAGAACAGAATAGAATATTTTTATTCATCTTAAGGTATCCTATTACAAATACATTTATTATTAATAACAATATAAAGTATGTACTTTCAAGAAAAAAACCTTAGGTACAATATCTCGATTAGCAATTAGATAATAAGATATTATAGTATTACTGGCTACTATGTATCCCAAATTATAAGAGTTTAGGCTATTCTTAATCTCGGGTTTAGGACCGTACGCTACTTTTAATCCTAATTATGAGACGTATAGGCTCCATTTTATCCTGGATCTTAGGGTCATAGGCAACTTTTTATCCTGTTCTAACGCGTGTTACACCGTGGCACGCAGCTAAATAGACAGATTGAAAATATTCTTAATTAGACATAAACTTGAAATTTGAAAAAGAAAAAGAAAAGGCTAATAAAGCTAGTGCATCATTAGGCAGGCAAGCAAGTAGTGTTTCAGTTTACAGTATTTTTTATTTTTATAGTCACAACCGTGCCAGCACGGAGGGCGCTGCGTGGACGGCCTTAACAGCTACACGTGCGATTGCACGGGCACGGGATTCGAGGGCGACGACTGTGCGCTGAACATCGACGAGTGCGCGCCGCAGCCGTGCAGGCACGGGGGCACCTGCCTCGATGACGTCAACGACTACCGCTGCGAATGCTATCCCGCTTACACTGGTATGTCTGTCTCTTTTTTGACATGGAGGCAATCCATTGCATTCTTCGATCAAATATGTACTGCAAAGCAATCATTTTGTGAGGTCGTTTTTAGGGTCGTACCTAAAAGGTAAAAACAGGACCCTATTACTAAGCGTCCGCTGTCTGTCTGTCTCCAGGCTGTATCTCAGAAACCGTAATAGCTAGAAAGCTGAAACTTTCACAAGATATGTATTTCCGGTCCCCATACAATAAATGTGTTTTTTTTCTATATATCAATAACGCTAGGTGCTAGACACTTAAAATTTTCTCAAAATACATTAAAGTAAATTAAATTATAAAATTGAAATAAAATAAATATTTAGGAAGGGCTCCAACACAACAATGGTACGGAATCCGTCATGCCAGGGGGGCCCTTAAATATTTTTTTTTATTTTTTTTTTTAAAAACGCTCCACAAAGGCTCACACATTTCAGCCTAATTTAAATACAGTCAATTGGGATAGAAATTGTCAATTTGAAAACCAGAGTTGTGACATGATTGTCATGGTTACATTCAAATAGCTTAAGTATTAGGCCGCGAAGTTTTCTAATCCACCCTCGTATGTTTGTTGTATGGGAGCCCCCTCAAATATGTATTTTATTTAAATTTTATAATTTAATTTGATAGCTAATGTACATTTATATATTTTGTGATTTTTTTAGGAACTAGCAGCTACCGTTATTGATATATAGCAAAAAAATACGAAAAAAACACGTTTATTGTATGGGGACCCACCTTAATATTTTTTTATTTTTTATTTTAGCATTTGTTGTTAGCGGCACGGGAAATACATATCTTGCGAAAGCTTTCTAGTTATTACGGTTTCTGATAGCATGGAGACAGACAGACAGACAGCGGAGTCTTAGTAATAGGGTCCCGTTTTTACCGTTTAGGTACGGAACACTAAATAGCATCAAATCTCTTTCCTACCAAGCTATTCTCAACTCTGTGTATGTGCAGGCAAGAACTGCGAGATCGACATCCCGGAGTGCGAGGGCGAGCCATGCAAGTACGGCGGTATTTGCCTCGAGCGCAGCAACGCCAGCCTCTACGTACCGGCGGACGCGCCGCCGCTGCAGGTCGGGCCGCAGCCCCACATGCTGCTGCCGCGCGTCTTCTACCAACCCTTCGAGCTGGAGACTGCTAGCGGGTAAGGTGGCTTTGTGCCTCGCAGCTAGCGTAGTTTTGCTGAAAACATTACTAAAATACGTTTGCTGTCATCAGCATAAACATCACGTGGTTTTATTAGCATAAACAACACTTGCTGAAATCAGAATAAACAACACTTGTAAAAAACAGCATAAACCATACTTGCTGAAAACTACATAAGCTACACTAGCGTAAAACATCATAAACCACACTGGCCGAAAATAGCATAAACCACACTTGCCGAAAACAGCATTAGTCACACTTGCTGAAAACTGTGCAAACCATTCTTGCTGAAAACATCATAAATCACAATGGCTGAAAACAGCACAAGTCACAATCGCTGAAAACAGCATATGCTACACTAGCTTAAAACACCATAAACCATATTTGCCGATAACAACATTAGGCACACTCGCTGAAAACAGCCTAAACCATACTGGCTGAAAACAGCATAAACTACACTAGATTAAAACAACATATACCACATTTTCTGAAAACAGCTTAAGTCACCCTCGCTGAAACCAGCATCAACCATTCTGGCTGAAAACAGCATTAATTATCCATACTAGCTTAAAACGTCTTAAACCACTCGTGCTGAAAACAGCCTAACCAATTTCTGAAAACAGCACAAACCACATTAGCTCTACATAGTCGACTGCTCTGTAACTGATGATAATGATGATGTTAATGCATTCAGGCTGGAATGCGTTTGCGTGGCGGGCACGGCGGGCGCGCGGTGTGAGGTCAACATCGACGAGTGCGCCTCCTCGCCGTGCGGACACGGCAAGTGCATTGACGACGTCGGCGCCTACCGCTGCGAGTGCGACGCCGGATATGAGGGCCAGCACTGCGAGACTGAGATCGATGAATGTGCCAGGTAACTGTAGCTACTCGATAGGACAGATTTACCTATTTATGTTACTCGATTGAATATTGACCAGTTTATTAGTTAGTCGATTGGAAATATTATCCAGTTTATGTTCCTAGATTAGAAATGTTATCCAGTGTATGTTACTCGATCGGAATGATTATCCTGTTTATGTTACTCGATTGGAAATATTATCCAGTTAATGTTACTCGGTTGGAATGATTATCCAGTTTATGTTACTCGATTGGAAATATTATCCAGTTAATGTTACTCGGTTGGAATGTTTATCCAGTTTATGTTACTCGATTGGAAAGATTATCCTGTTCATGTTCCTTGATTGGAAGTTTTATCCACTTTATGTACTCGATTGTAAAGATTATCAGTTTATGTTACTCGATTGGAAAGATTTATCTTTTTATGTTACTCGATTGAATATTGTCCAGTTTATGTTAGTCGATTGGAAATATTATCCAGTTTATGTTCCTAGATTAGAAATATTATCCAGTTTAAGTTACTCGATTGGAATAATTATCCTGTTAATGTTACTCGATTGGAAAGATTATCCTGTTTATGTTACTTGATTGGGAAGTTTTTCGAATTTATGTCATTCGAATGGAAAAAGAATACCGTACCTGTTTAAAAACTTTTCGGGTTTCTGTTACTCGATTTTAAATATTTATTTTTGATTTAAAGTTCACATATAATATTAACCCTTAAATGGACAATGTTGTTTTTAAACAACATACTAAAAATCACACATAAAATTGACCATCATTGTTTTTTTTTAATTTGCGCTATGTTGTTTATAAACTACACTCACATTATTGCAAAAAAGTATAGTAAATAAATGTCTAGATTTTTTTACTAATTTTTCCTAGACTGTAATACTATGCACACAAATATTTTTTTTAAAACTTTAAGCAAAAATTGTCTATTTTAGGGTTAATATTACTGCATTTCGGTTTACGCATAACTCAGAAGCGTTTATGTGAATCAGGTACCAGCCGTGTCTGAACGGTCGTTGCGTGGACGGCCGCGCGTCGTATTACTGCGCGTGCGCCGCCGGCTGGGGCGGGCAGAACTGCACGGTGGTGCTGCAGGGCTGCCGCTCGGCTCCCTGCCTCAACAACGGCACGTGCCACCCCTGGCTGCGAGACGAGACCGAGCATCTGTTCAACTGTAGCTGCGCGCCTGGTTACCTGGGCACCACGTGTGAGAAGGTAACACGGACACTTTCATTTTATTTTTAATTTAATTTTTTTTTAAATTTACAAATTCATGTTTCATTTTAACAAACAAACAAACATTTATTTATTGAAGCAAACAAATTTACAGTAAAATTTTAAAAGCTAGCCCTGGCTTCTGTGCTAGTGTGCACTGTGTTACAGAAGCCAGTGCCTTCTCAATTTTACAAACATATTGATTATACTTATAAACTAGCCATACAAAATAGAATAAACAAACAACTTGGTTTATTATGATTTATACATTTGATATTCCAATATTTTTTTTAATTGTATTAGGGGGAGGGTGGCGAATTGGCGATGGGCGAGCGGGGGCGGGTTATTTGATTAGTATTAGTATTAGTTTTTAATACGTGACATGTATAAAATAAATTTAAGTTATAAAGTACATACATTAGATGTTATTCAAATTGTTTACTATTCACCCAAAATGATCAATATATCTATAACTTAAATCAATAGTACTAATATACAGAAAAATAACTTACCATAAAAGTTACTTCTTCGTGCTCAAACGGCTGGACAAATGATTAAGATTGAGATTTACCATGAAGATAGGTTAGACTGATTGGATTAAACTGATTTATAATTTGACAAACTGTTAATAAAATGTTTATCGGGTTATAAATACGTACTCGATTTCATCAATATTTAACAACATGTCACTCACTCATGTCAGTCTATAAATCAAAATCAAAACGTTTATTATCCTTACGGCATCGCACCGTACTGGGCAAGTCAATTTACAATTATTTATTACTAAAATTTAATTTACATAATACACATACATTCATGACAAATATTATGTAACTTAAAAAAAAAATGGTTGCCTGTAAAGTCGGTTTTACGGGCGAAGATTTTACGTGACAACGTCTGCCGCGTGCTGCGCGCGCGGCAGACTGATCATAGTTGAGTGGGAGAGAGACGCAAGGCATTCGGCGGGCCTCTCTCTCGTTCGGTGACTCATCGTAACGTTACCGGGCGTTTAGTCCATTGAAAAGTTACATTTGGGGTTGCGTTTTTTAGAGGACGCAATTTTATTTTTTTGATGTGTAGGGGGGGTCAGTGTAAAGCTAAAACCAAGTTTGTGGGGTCGCCACCCTTGTCCCACGGCCGCCATCTTGAAAATAGGGGTTGTAACGGTTTTTATGATATATCTCTTAAACTATTTATTTGATAAAAAAAAAAATGTTACCATTTTTTGTTGCAAATTAAATTCTCTACAACTTTGGTCCAGCAACTTTTTATCGTAAAACTATAAATAAAAAAGTTATAAGCGAAAATCTTCAGAAATTCGAGAAAAAAACATTTTTTTTTTCTCGAAGTTATATCGATATAACTTTTTTTATTTTCATTTTACGAAAAAATAATATCAGACCTTTTTTTAGATCGTTTTTTGGGGAACAACTTTTATTTGCATCATTTTTTCATTAAGTTAATAGCTAAGGTTTTACAGCGCTCCGAAGTGAGTACTATTGTTTAGTACTCTTAACTTTACCTATATTATATGTGTATACTAATAATATGTCATCAGTTATTTTTTTTTATTTTTTTTTGTTATTATAACTTTTTAATTACAAATTTAGCAATTAGTGAACAGTATTCCCGGTAACGGCCATCAGATTTAAAATTATTTTAAAAATCAATAATTGTTAAATCCTGTTATGGAGTGAGAAAGAGTCAATAATTAATTATTAATCATATTGCTAAATTTGTAATTAAAAAAGTTATAATAACAAAAAAATAAAATAACTGATGACATATTATTAGTATACACATATAATATAGGTATAGTTAAGAGTACTAAACAATAGTACTCACTTCGGAGCGCTGTAAAACTTAATGAAAAAATGATGCAAATAAAAGTTGTTCCCCAAAAAACGATCTACAAAAAAGGTCTGATATTATTTTTTCGTAAAATGAAAAAAAAAAGTTATATCCATATATTTTTCGATATAACTTCGAGAAAAAAAATTATAATTTTTTTTCTTTAATTTCTGAAGATTTTCGCTTATAACTTTTTTATTTATAGTTTTACGATAAAAAGTTACTGGACCAAAGTTATAGAGAATTTAATTTGCAACAAAAAATGATAACAATTATTTTTTAACAAATAAATAGTTTAAGAGATATATCATAAAAACCGTTTCAACCCCTATTTTCAAGATGGCGGCCGTGGGACAAGGGTGGCGACCCCACAAACTTGGTTTTAGCTTTACACTGACCCCCCATACACATCAAAAAAATAAAATTGCGTCCTCTAAAAAACGCAAGGTTAGGCCTAAAAAATGTAACATTTCAATGGACTAGTTACACTTTTTCATAAGTGACTCCCAGCCGCAACCTAATTTAAGACGTTGTCACGTCAAAAATATTGCTTTTTTTTTAATAACGCTATACTAATATTAACATTTGTATTCCTCAGATCACAACAATGTCCCTAGAAAAGAGCAGTTATGCGGAAGTGAACACGTCCCGGGAAGAAGGGTACGACATCTCGTTCCGGTTCAAGACCACCCTCGGCAACGGTCTGCTGGCCATGGGGCGCGGGTTGACGTACTTCTTCCTGGAGCTGTCCAACGGGAGGCTGAACCTGCACTCCAGTCTGCTGAACAAGTGGGAGGGAGTCTTCATTGGGTCCAACCTCAATGACAGCAATTGGCAGAAGGTACGTGCTGACTACAGTCATAATATACTAGTTTTCTGTCTTTTACAATAATATTAATGTTCCAGTGAGATCTCTTTTACAATGAAAATAATCCAGTTTCTTTTCATTTGCAATAATGATATCATCAGATTTCTCTCTTTCATAATGATAATATCCCAGTTTTCTGTCTTTCACATTAATAATATACCAGTTAAATCTCTTTTACAGTGGTAATATCCCAGTTTTCTCTCTTTTACGAGTATAATGATAATATCCCAGATGTCTCTCCTTTACATTGATAATATTCAAGTTTACTCTCTTTAACATTTATAATATCCAAGTAAGATATTTATTTATTCATGTCAAATATCTAACTAATTTAAATAAAATGGTTGAACCCATGTCAAAACGTAAGCCTACGCGTTGTCAAAAATGCCACACCGAAACGCTCGTTGCGCGCTGAATGGCTATCGACATTTGCTGTGTCGAAAACCACCCAATATCCAAGTTATGTCTTTTTTACACGCTTTATATTAGCTTCACCTATATGTTTGTATGTTTGTATGTAACCGACTTCTTTGGGCGCGATTTTGACCCACTTTAAACGGCCAGATTTCGTTGAAACTTTGTAGATTTATTTATTGACCAATGACAATACACTAATTTGATAAAATTATTCCATTTTTTGTATTTTTGTTTGTAACCGACTTCTTTGGGCGCGATTTTGACCCACTTAAAACGGCCAGATAAGCGTGTTTTTTTTTAGTTTTTTTAAACTACTATTATTACAATGATATATCGCCATTAGCAGAGATGCCAAAGAAGACTATTATATACATACTAGCTGACCCGGCAAACGTTGTTTTACCTTAATAAAAAAAAAAACTAAATATACAGTAGCCGATTCTCAGACCTTCTGAATACGCATATAAAATTTGGAAAAAATCGGTCAAGCCGTTTCGGAGGAGTACGGTAACAAACACTGTGACACGGAAATTTTATATATAAGATATTATGTATGAATGTCGTTTCTTTCATCAGGTGTTTGTGACAATAAATTCCTCCCACCTGGTGCTGGCGGCCAATGAGGAGCAGACCATCTACCCCATCAGCCAATTGGAGGCGTTCAACTCGTCGGTGACGTCATTCCCGTCCACTAGGCTGGGCACTGCCGGCTCCTCCCTGGCCACGGTTACGCACGGACCCAACTACTTCGTGGGCTGCTTCCAGGTATATATCTCTGTCTCTCTCTTTCTCTCTGTTTAAGTAATGTTTAAGTTTTTTTTTCCTGTGGTAAATAAATATTTTATTATTATTATTATTTAACTCACTCTACTAAACTACAGCTTTCCATTAGACCAGCAAAATATTGAATATTAGAATAGAATTTAATTTTGAAATGATCTCATTACATTGTTTTTTTTTTTTATTATTAGCAACAATATGAACTCGTCAATATAATTTTATTCGGATTAAAAATATATTTCAAATATAAATTAGGATATAATTATAAGCTCGAGAAGAATAGAGCTTCGCTACAATATGATATGTTAAAGCACGTCACACTACAATCATTACTTAAAAACTTAAAAAGATTAGTTAGATAAACTAAACTTTATATCATTGAATATTGTACACTAATTTGTAATGTTTGTCAGGACGTGGTTGTGAACGGCGTGCCGGTGCTCCCGGAGCCGGCGCCGGCGGGCCCCGCGGGCTGGGTGCAGCGCGGCGTGCGCGCCGCGTGCCCGCGCGTGCCGCAGTGCGCGCCCAGCCCGTGCCGCTCCGGCGGCGTGTGCGAGGACGCCTGGTCCTCCTTCTCGTGCGCCTGCCCGCGCCCCTACCTCGGCTCCACCTGCCAGTACAACTACACGGCGGCCACCTTCGGGGCTGAAGCTGCTGTTCCGAGATCCATAGTGGCGGTGGAAGTGTCTGAGGCTGCGAGACGGGCCGTCAGGGCCGCGCTGGATATATCCATGTTCATAATGACGAGGAAACCCACGGGACAGATCTTCTACCTCGGGACGTTGCCTAGGTAAGTGGAAAAGTTACGTTTACGCCTGGTCTTCCTTCTCGTGCGCCTACCTCGGCTCCACTTGCCGGTACAACTACACAGCAGCCACCTTCGGGGCTGAGGCGGCTGTTCCAAGGTCCATAGTGGCGGTGGAAGTTTCTGAGGCTGCGAGACGGGCCGTGAGGGCCGCGCTGGATATATCCATGTTCATAATGACGAGGAAACCCACGGGACAGATCTTCTACCTCGGGACGCTGCCTAGGTAAGTGAAAAAGTCACGTTCTTCCTTCTCGTGCGCCTGCCCGCGCCCCTACCTCGGCTCCACCTGCCAGTACAACTACACGGCGGCCACCTTCGGGGCTGAAGCTGCTGTTCCGAGATCCGTAGTCGCGGTGGAGGTGTCGGAGGCTGCGAGACGGGCCGTCAGGGCCGCCCTGGACATCTCAATGTTCATAATGACAAGGAAACCAACGGGGCAGATATTCTACCTCGGGACGTTGCCTAGGTAAGTGGAAAAATCACGTTTACTCCTGGTCTTCCTTCTCGTGCGCCTGCCCGCGCCCCTACCTCGGCTCCACCTGCCAGTACAACTACACGGCGGCCACCTTCGGGGCTGAAGCGGCTGTTCCAAGATCCATAGTGACCGTGGAAGTTTCTGACGCAGCGAGACGAGCCGTCAGGGCCGCGCTGGATATATCCATGTTCATAATGACGAGGAAACCAACGGGGCAGATCTTCTACCTCGGGACGCTGCCTAGGTAAGTGGAAAAGTCACGTTTATGCCTGGTCTTCCTTCTTGTGCGCCAGACCGCGCCCGTACCTCGGCTCCACTTGCCAGTACAACTACACAGCAGCCACCTTCGGGGCTGAAGCTGCTGTTCCAAGATCCATAGTGACCGTGGAAGTTTCTGAAGCTGCGAGACGGGCCGTGAGGGCCGCGCTGGATATATCCATGTTCATAATGACGAGGAAACCCACGGGGCAGATCTTCTACCTCGGGACGCTGCCTAGGTAAGTGCAAAGGGCCGTTTTACAAAAAAAGATAAATAAATTAAATGGTACGAGCGTTATGGGTACCTTTCCGTCGGGTTCTACCCGGAGTGGCCTATTAAATTAATTTTATGAGTGTTTTTTTTTTTAATTTTTATTAGTTTTTAATCTTTTAAACTGTTTGGTAAATAAATACATTCCGTTGATTTTAATTAAATTTGTATATTATATATCCGCTTGTATGTTGAAACACCGGCTCCCGGTATAAACACATTTTCGCCGCAACTGTTGACATACCGGGAGCCGGTGTGGGTAAAACTAAAACTTGGAACTTGACTTTTTTCAACGTATAATACAAAATGGGCTAATGTCATTCAACATACGAACGGATATATACAAAACAATGCTCAAAACACAAAACTATACATGTATAGATCTTCGTATGAACTAAGTGACCAAGCTCTGGTGTCGAGAGATTTTCAAGCTGCCCGAAGGCCTCTGACTGGACTTGACGACAGCTTGTACATATAATAACAGCCGGGACCTACTATTTAACGTGTCATTCGACCCTCGGTAGCGCCCAGATGAAAAACGACAGTCCTGTGCGTGGTCACCCAGCCAATCACCGTCCGCATCGACCGTTGCTTAGCTTCGATGATCGCGTCAGATCACCTTAGCTAGCCGAGCTAAGGCTTAGCTAGGTACGCAAATGACGGCTTTGTGTATTTCCAGGTACGGTCAAACCGAGGAGAGTCAAGTCGGCGCGTCACTGGAGAACGGCGAGCTGCTTGTTCACCTGCGGTTCAACCAGACGCACGAGAACTACACCGTGGGCGGCACTAGGCTCGATAACGGACATCTGCATCTTATTGAGGTAATAGGTTCTTCACATAAGCAATTGTATCTAGTTCAAGGCCTTTTACTTTTTTTGTTGACGAGGGGGAAATCTTCAACGGGCTACGATGGGGCGCAGCCAGGTTATGTGGGATTGTACCCATTAAAACCCCCCCGGTGACCTCTGTGCTAAAAGGAGGTCTCCGGGTTCTTCCGGGAAACACTCCTTGCACTGCGCTGTGGCCCTTCCCGGATAGCTGACCAATCCGCCAACGACGGCGACGGTTACGCGACGCTGTCGTTCACCCCGGACTCGATGAAGCGGGTGTCGGAACCCCATCTCCGAACAACCTCGAGTCTGATTGTTTGTTTTCAAAATTCTTTAGTATACATACACATATTAACAATGTAAAAGATGGACACTGTCCACACTTAATTTTATCTTAATTAATATTGCAACTTACAGACCTTATCTTTCTTAGCTCTTAAAAACAAAGTTTTAAAAAATACATGTAAATACGTGAGTTGATTTGCTTACCTATTGTGCCAGGTTCACATTTTAAGTCTTCAGACCCTCGAGTCTGATGCCCCTTTTAGTCGCCTCTTACGACAGGCAGGGGAAATTCCGCTGCCGCTTGCCGCTGCCTTATTCTTTCACCCAGGCTGCAGGGTTATCTAGTTGAAGGCCTAGGGGCTAAAGAAGAAGAAGTAGAAAGAATATTGTATATAATGTTAATATTGTTGGCAGGTGGTCCGCAACTCGACCCTGGTGCAAGTAAAGTTGAACGGAACTGAGTACTTCAGGAAGTCCATATCTGCTGCCAAGTTCATCGATGCTCAGGTATGTTAACGCTATTATAGTTAACCTTCAAAATTAAGCTATTAGGAAGAAATACTTCTGATTGGGTTCTTACATAATCTAAATTTAAGAGACAAATAAAATATAGTCTATGTTACTCATGTAGCTAGATAATGTAGCTTCCCAACGGAGATAGAATATTTCAAATCGGTCCAGTAGATTCGGAGCCTATGCGAACTTAAATTCAAACAAAAAATTATCAACCTTTTTCTCTTACTAATTGGTATAGATTTGTAACGTTCGTTTAAAAATACGAGAAGCTTTCTTTTTAAATTCTTTCGCAAAAATGACTGCGTTTGATGTGTGTGAATGCGTGCGCGTGCGTATGCGTGCATGTAATTTAATACACAATATTTACTATAGTAATTAAAAACAAACTAACTTTACATATCAATTCCAACATTTCAAAGTCGAAAAGTTTGATTGTTTGTTCGTTTGCCGCGAATTGTATTACCTCTGTTTAGTGTTTCGTAAGTCCTGTTTTGTGTTTTCGTGTGCAACAAAGTGATGTTCTATTGTGTTCTTTCTTTTCTTCCAATCGTTCATTGTAATCATAAAAACATAAAAAAAACATAAAACATCTTTATTTACCAAAAAGTTGTACATTTTTGTATATCAACTCAATCATTAAATACTTTTTTAATTTTCAGGTTCTCTACCTGGGCGGTCCGCCACCGATCCCACAAATGCCAGTGGCCGAAGCTCTAACATTGGCGCAGACATCTCCCGCGCTGAGCCCCTTGCCCCCTTCCCTGCCTCCCGTCAGCCCCCTGGCACCTGCACCGGCTCCAAGCCCGGTGTCTCCCGCCCAGGGCTCCGCCCCTCCAGTCACGACGATGTCTCCGTTAACAACCACAGCTCCGCCCACTCCGCCTCCGCTGCCGCAACCTGATGACGCAGCTTACTTCAAAGGTGTCATACAGGATGTACAGGTTAGTGATACAGTTTATGTTTATTTATCTTTTTGAAAATTGTGAGAAGTTTCGGTACGTAACTGAAGTGTATAGGACATTGAATATAAAATGTATATATCATCTAAAAGGATTCCGAACACACACTTTAACATCTAACATAATTTAACATATAAGTGATAAACACACAAAGGACAGATTTGTGTTTTGCTCCACATTTTAAGGAGTAGGTCAAAGAAGAAGTTTTGGGCTGAAATTGTGTCATTGCACCTTGATCAGTACCAACACAAAACTACAAACATAAAATCTGTTACAAAGATAATGGTTTCATTCCTGGGGTGAACACGAAATGAGTTTAAAAAGTAAAATAATTAATGTATAAAAATAAAAAATATTGCGTGTATAGAAGCTAGCCAATACTATGGTTTCAATATAACGGAATCAACATTCTTTGTACTTACTATTTCTATGATTTTTAATTGATTTTCTTAAGATAAGTAAATTAAAGCATGTCACAAATATTTGAAATTGTAGTCCTATTAACTGATGTACGACATTCTAATTTTAGTCATTGGAAGGTACTAACCTCCATGACACGGGCGCTCAGTCCAGTTTGGGGGTTAGGGAAATTAAATTATGTACATACATTTCATGAATAAGAACATTTAGATTTTTTTTGATCATATCTACTAGAATCTATGAAGATGTAACACATACTATTGTTTTCCAGATATCAAACGGCGTGAACGTAACAATAGTAGAATTCTTCCCCCTCGTGGCGGCTGAACTCTCTCTCCCCCCACCATTCGGGTCGGTATCGCTGGACCCGTCCGGCGTCCTCTCCGGCGTGGTGTCTGACGATGCTTGTGCTTCACACCCCTGTCTACACAATGCCACCTGCACGAATACTTGGAATGATTTCACGTGAGTTTTTCAAGTCTTTGGTGTGTATGATAAGACTTGCGGGTCCTAGAGTATCTCCCTGTACTACCCCTGTTTACAAAACACAACCTGTATGAACATTGTGAATGGGAATAGTTTAAGTGTTTAAAAAAAGAAAATGTATATTAATTTCATACGAAACTACTTTGATTTTTAGAATAATAAGACTGTAGGTTAATTTTTTTGTCCTTTTATTTCGTGAGGAAATGCATTTACGCATCTCCCGCCACAAGCCTGGACGAGGCGGGTGGGGTATGTCGGGCTCGAGGGCCGGTGGGCCGTCACTACCAACTACAACCTCACGGTGTCCCATCTCACGACGGGGGCAGGAAGGGCGCATTGCGGAGCGGTCTTGCATCCGCTGATATATGTTTTTGTCCATATCATTCTTTAAAGTCTGGATTCTAGAAATCTACCTATAAAGTGTCAACGGTTTATGGTGTTAAGCCTTACAAATGGTAACAAAACCATTACCTGTCTTACAGCTGCCAGTGTCCGCGCGGCTACAAAGGCAAGCAGTGCTCGGAGGTGGAGTTCTGTCAGCTGCAGGGCTGTCCGCTCAACTCGCACTGCCGGAACTTGGATAACGGGTCAGTGTAGATTATGACAACCCTGAGTATGTGCTAGAATAGTTGTGTTAAAAGCATTAGTTATTAGTGCTGTACGTTTTGTTATTATCTATTTTATATTTATATATTTTTACCATTTGACCCAGCTGTTGTGGTCCATTATCTACTTTTAGATTTTTTACTCAAAAATATTTATAGTCACGCCGGTTCATTCGATCGCAATCGCATCGCGCCTATATAACTGTTTGGATTTGTAAATAACAATAAACATTTTTTGTGGATCATTTCAAGTTTAATTTAAATATCGAGTAGCAACAATCCCACATAATAATATTCTGTCGTACCTGTCTCTAAAAGAGGAGTTTAATAGTTCATAGTCATTCATTCCTTTAGAGTTCTATATTTATTACATTTATGCTAATATGTTACAGTGCGTATCAAACTTTTTTTTGAAACATTCTTTTAGTTTTGTACTGTGAACTTATTGACATATGCCGACGATAGCGCACCAGTAACAAAATCATTTTTAGTGTTCTGTATTAACATACATATACTAATTATAATGTGATGTTGCAGTTACGTGTGAACCTACGCTTAGATCCGGTTCTGGTTCTCGCTGCTAGTTGCGGACTGTTGAATGTCAACAATAATATGTTTTATCTACCGCCATTTTTTAGGCATTCTTCTTTTGTTTAATTGTTTTTTTTATAAATGTAATGCTCTTCTTCTAAAGCTTATATAAAGTAAAATTATTGTCATATTTCTAATTAAAAGTAAATAAATAATAATAATATATATTTACATGAAATAAGTTTATATTAGGTTATTTATGCTTCTTAAACAGTTAAAATCTCAATACTATTGTATAGCTAGGAACTGAACACTGGCTTTGTACATATGTTAAGATTTTTATTGCAAATAAAGACTCTTTGAAATTGAATTGAAATTGCAGTTACGAGTGCGTATCGAACGCCACGTTTGACGGGTGGAGCACGCGGCTGGAGTACAAGCTGCGCGCCGGGCAAGCCGAGGCGGGCGCGGCTCCGGTGCAGCCCGACTCTCTCACGCTCACCTACCGCTCCAAGCACGGGGGGACCTTGCTGCAGGTACTCTCCCCACTAGGTGGACCTACTTGTAAAGCCAAGTCTAGCCGGGTGGTTGGACTTGGCTTCCAACCGCTGGGAATCGGGCCTTATCTCACGAGATTAGTGAGTGATACACGGACCATAATTGACGACCTCGTTGGCGTAAAGGTTACCATGCCGGTCTGCTAATCAGAAGGTTCCGGGTTCGATTCCCGGCCCGGTCAAATCTTTGTGCTTAACTAAATTTGTTGGCTGTGGGTCTGGGTGTTAAATATGTATTTATATATAATATGTATGTATATGTAGTATATCAGTTGTGTTAGCAACCATAATACGAGCTAGAAATGGTTCAGTATGGGGCTAACCAGCCGTGTGTGAAAATGTCCTAATATTTATTTATTTATTTATAACCCGCCACGGTGGCCAAGTGAGGCTTAGCGGATGACACACGCTTTCGGATATTGTGGTCCTCAAACTTGTCGGTTTCCTCACTATGTTTACTTTCACCGAAAAGCGAGTGCAAATTTACACATAACTTGAATAACATGTCATTGGTGTAGAGGCGGGATCGAACTGGGGGGGGATTGAAAAGCAGACGTTGTCCAACCGAAGAAGGGAGCTTGCGGTTCAGACGTTGAACCAAGCTTGCATTTTCCCACCGAGCCACACTCGCTCTTACTTTTCCTGCTAGGTAAACCTATTTGCGACGGTTTGAGCACTCGGATACAAACTTCAAGAAATCTACCGGATACTTTCTAACGTATAGCGGTATTTGCCTACTACTTACTATACATTCAATGTTCTTCTTTTACGATTTCTTTGTGAGTCAATAGATAACGCACCTTTTGCCTTAGTTAATGGTGGCGATTCAGCGGCACACACGACTAAACTAAATTTAAAGAAGGCCCGTCTCTTTTCATCTTAGGTGGCCAGAAAGAGACGGCACGTTCTGAACCACAGACAAAACAACTAAAATCACGTCAAATATGGAATGTGCAGGCAATTTTAGAGGTGATACAAGTGAGTGCGCTCTAAAGTCGCCTATATATTCTACATTTGACGTGGTTTTAGTTGTTTTGACTATGGTGCAGAACGTGCAGTCTCTTTCTGGCCACCTAAGATGAAAAGAGACGGGGCTTCTTTAAATTTAGTTTAGTCGTGTGTGCCGCTGAATCACCACCATGCTCTAACGTATAATGGTATTTGCCTACCATCTATACATTAAATGTTCTTCTTTTACGATTTGTGGGAGAGAGACGCAAGGCATTCGGCGGGCCTCTCTCTCGTTCGGTGACTCATCGTAACGTTACCGGGCGTTACACTTTTTCATAAGTGACTCCCAGCCGCAACCTAATTTAAGACGTTGTCACGTCAAAAAAAATTAAATCTGTGTGTGTGCAGGCGGTGTCGGCGAACGGCGAGCAGTGGTTCACGGTGGCGGTGTTCAAGGAGCGCGTGCGCGTGCACTGGCGGCTCGGCGCCGGCGCGCTGCCCGTGCCGCGCCACCTCACCGCGCGCGACCACCACCACTGGACCTCGCTGCGGTTCTCGCTCGCCACCAACACCATCACCGGTCTGTTCTAGACAATCTTCCTCTTCTTTCACATCTACTTTACCCACTACGTGCGTAACGTTATACAAGATAAACCATTTATTGACAATTTATTCAATTATACGTCAAAAATTTAAAAATGTCTATATGTAATACAATCAATTTGTAATAAATGTCAATCTGTAATAATGTCAATATTAATCTTATATATAAAATTTCCGTGTCACAGTGTTTGTTACCGTACTCCTCCGAAACGGCTTGACCGATTTTCCAAATTTTATATGCGTATTCAGTAGGTCTGAGAATAGGCTACTGTATACTTAGAAATCATTATTAAGGCAAAACAACGTTTGCCGGGTCAGCTAGTAAATAATAATAATAATATCAAACAATTACATGTCACGACACAATTTTTTTTTCCATATATACATTTATTCTTCTTCTATGACTTCTCGTTCAATCGCTCAGTGCGTCACGTTATACATTTATTCTTCTTCTATGACTTAGACATCTTCTTTCGTTCGTTACAATGTGTAACGTAGAAATGAGCGAGTAAAGAAGTAGATTGAATTTAATTCTTCTTCTTTGTACCCACTAAGTGCGATACGTCACGCTTAAACGCTTGATGCGTTACGTTACATATTTATTTATCGTCTTTGACATCTCCTTTAATTACTAAAAGATATGCGCTACACATTTGTTTTTCTTCTTTAACATCTACTTTACTTACGAGGGGAGGTCAAAAAGTTCGCGGAATGGCGGGGAAGGGGGATGAAATAAAATATTATGTTATTTTTATTTTTCAATATATTCCACCCTAACTCGAATACACTTTTCAGATCTCTCTTTTAACTTATTTATACCGTCGAAAAAAAATTTATTGTCTTTGTCCTCAAAATTGGCCGAAATCGCAGACTTGACTTCTTCATCATTGGAAAATTTCTTCCCACGAAGCTCTTTTTTTAATTTGGGAAGTAAATAATAATCACAGGGGGCTAAATCTAGACTGTAGGGAAGATGGTTTAACATTTCGAAGCCACAGTGATGAAGGGCAGCCATCGCAACGCGGCTGTTGTGTACCGGTGCGTTATCATGCAAAAGCAGCACACCTTTTGTCAACTTTCCCCGACTTTTTTCTTTGATCGCTGTTTTTAATTGTGTTCGTAGATCAGCTTAGTATTCTCCTATTACAGAAACACCCTTATTTTTATAATCGATCAATAAAATACCGTCTATACCTCCAAAAAACCGTTGCCATGATTTTTCCAGCCGATTTTGCCATGTTTTTCCTAGGGGGTGGCTGACCCTTTTTATGCCACTGCATAGACTCTTGTTTCAACTCAGGCTCATAAGGATGAACCCAAGTTTCATCTACAATAACAAGTTTTGCAAAAACTTGTACCTTGACGGCGCTGCAGAGGTCTAAAAACTCCTTTGAACTCGACGCGCAGTTGTTGCTGTGGTGGTCTGAGCATTCTTGGCACCCATCTTGCGATAACTTTTTACATCCCAAGATGGTCGTGTAGGATATTTAAAGTTGTTTTAGGTGATACTCCAACCATTTCTGCAAGTTGTTTCTTCTTCAATCGAGTAACCTCCAGTATAAGTTTCTCCACATTTTCAACGATGTTTGAAGCGGTGGTCTCAATTGGCCTTCCTGAGAGGGGGTCGTCTTCAAGAGACTCACTACCTTGCTTGAAAATACTATTCCACTTGTATACCATGGTTTTCCCAGGGCAAGAGTCCCCGTAAACCGATAACATTTCTTGTAAAATTGTTAGAGGTGGTTTTCTCTGTTTAGTGAGGAACTTTATGACGGCACGAAACTCGATGTTCTCCATGTTCCAAATTTTTTTCCGGATTCAATTGTTTGACCGATGGTAGCTGACAGGTTATTGACCCAATTCGGTTCAAACTTGGCATATATACTCATAAAGAGTCCCTTATTAGGAACTATCAGCGGCAGTTTCCCCACCCCCCGCTAACCACTCCATTCCGCGAACTTTTTGACCCCCCCTCGTAATTGTTTAAAGATGATTCTAGCCATATTTGAATATTGCAGGAGCATTCATAGACTCGGAAGGTCGCTCGGAGGCAGGCTTCACGAGCAGTATCGACGCGGCGGCGTGGCAGCGGCTCTTGATGGACGGCACCATCTATCTGGGTGGCGTGGGGCCCTCGGCCACTACACTCGCCACACTGCCAATGGTAACTATACTGTACTTTGTGCTAACCGTACTGTCTATACTAACTATACTGTGCAGTACACTAGTACACTATCTATACTGTACACTATATTTACTACATCGTACTCTGTACTGACTATACTGAACACTGTACTAATTGTACTGTACACCATACTAACTATACTGTATTATTATTTGTTATTTTGATGAGCTTTCATTAAAACGTGTTTGGTAGTTTAATCGTGAAAGAAGAACAAATTTTCGCGTTTAATATATTATTTATTTATTTGATTTATAGGCGAGCAGCACTATGCTGATGTGCCTATATCACACTGAGTTGAAACTATTGTTTTAATAGTTCACATAATGTCCACTGTTCAATGTCAATGTTTAAAGTCCACTGGTGCACTGATCACAGGTTAGCAAGTTTTTTTTTTGTTTTCTGCAACCAGCTATCAAGCCGGTATACATTAAATTGGTGTTTTTTTTTTCAGTATGAGAACTCTACGGATATGAGCGAACTGGACTTCATGGAGGGAGACAACTTCACCGTCGATAACCTGGAAGGGCAATACTTTAAGGTACTATTACTACTATTATATTTATACATGTCACACACGGCTGGTTAGTCTCATACTAAACCATTTCTCGTTTGTATTATGTTTGCTGACACAATTAGTCCCTTGAGTTACCACTAACGATAAAAATATTCTAAGACATAATTGCATTTTTTATTTTAAGAAGAAAGAAAGAAACATTTATTTTGTGACACAAAGAAAAACAATACATAAAAACAATAAAAAACATTTACGTGGCACAAAACTATGTAACTGGATGTAACTTATCCTTAAGTCTCTGTGCAAATAAAATTATTTATTATTTGTAATCTTTACGACTTCTCGAAATTCGAAGAATTTCGGTAAGTAAATGCAAAAACCACGGGCATAGAAGACAAAATTAAATATTTAGTGTACTTCCGCTGTGATCCGAAATCCAAATTAAGACAAGTAAAGGAAAAATTAACTAAGATCAATTAACACACAACAATGGATTTCCGCAAAGTAACGCCTGAGTAAATAAGTTAAAAATCACGGGCCTCAGTCAAGTGGAGATTGCCGTGGGAATTGTTTTCAATAGTCATGTCATCTTGTAAGAACTTCCGAACAATCGTGCATGTGTTAAAAATAGCAGCTTTCTGCATCGTCATATATGTGTTGGTGTCTTTCAATCATTTTTATTTATTATAATTATTATTATGCAAAAGTAATATGGGGTATTGACTCAGATGTTCCCGGTTCACAAACGCATGAAGGGTTCCTTTTTACACGCTTTATATTAGCTTCACCTGTTTGTTTGTAACCGACTTCTTTGGGCGCGATTTTGACCCACTTTAAACGGCCAGATTTCGTTGAAACTTTGTAGATTTATTGAGGACCGATGACAATACACTAATTTGATAAAATTATTAAATTTTCTTGTATGTTTGTTTGTAACTGACTTCTTTGGGCGCGATTTTGACCCACTTAAAACGGCCAGATAAGCGTGTTTGTTAGTTTTTTAAACTACTATTATTAATTTAAAAGTGTGTGTGTGTTATTAGGGTTGCGTAGGCGCAGTGCATGTGGGCGGGTTGTTGCTGCCGTACTTCACGGAGGCCGAGCTGTTTGTCGGCGCCGCGGCAGCCCTGCTCGCCGCCCAGCCTCACTACGCCCTCTTGTGAGTACACTCCACATCTCGTCTACTTCCCACTGCTGAGTATAGCCTTCACTCTGCTTGTAACATCTTCTCACTCAGTAGTTCAAATTCAAAACTTTATTTACAAGTAACAAAGACTCATACATGTTAGAGAAAATATATCTATAATGTCAAAACAATACGATTATAAAATGTCAAAAAATAAAATAAAAATGAGAATGAATAAATTACAATTTACAAATTAAATAATAACTAAACATAATATAACATTTAATTTACAAAAACATAATTTTTTTTAGTAGTGGCTTTGACAGCGGATATAATTTTCATAGCGGAGTAAATAAATTAAACATATATTTTACCTCATTAATATTATATAATGTTTTTTTTTCCTATACTAGATGGGAATATACAATTTAATCTTTATAAAATTAAATATAGAAATTATTCTGCCCTTCTTAGCGCAAAAACGGTATCTCAAAAAAAATCGAAAATTTGATTTTTATGCCATTGGATAGCTTAAGAAAATATGCATCTAATGAACTAAGCCTTTTAGCGGTATCTTGTTTCAAACATGTGAAAAAACCCTTAAGAAAGATTTCTCTATCTCAGTTTTACCTAAACGTATATAATATGTTGGATACTACGGGAGAAAAACGCAGTTTTGATTTATCTAAAAACAGAAAGATTTATTGTTAGTTTACAATATTATATTACAATGGAATGAAAACTTAATATTTACACACACAATGTACAAACCTAAAAACAGAAAAATCGACAATAAAAGGTTTTACTTCCAGTTATTTATTTGTAGATCAACTCTGTAACGCCTCAATTCAGTTCACTTTTCAAATTTCATTAATTCTTTGACTTTGACATTTCGGCTGTCCTGCCGTATGCAATGTCATCCTCTAACATACCATAAACAAAGCTTACATCTCCCCCCCCCATTGAAAATTAACTTATATAGTCTGGCAAACGAAACATGAGACTCGAATTTTTTGCAAACTTTTTATATGGCAATGCTATAATAATCTCAACGTCAATATCCAAAACAAGATGGCGTGTTGTTATGATTTAGTTAAACACTAATTACTCAGCGAAAAATTAAAAAAATCATGAAAAGTGGAGTACGGGAGTTGTTGTTCCGCATGATCTCAAAGTATCATAAAAAACAACAAGAAAAAGAATTGAAATTCGGCGTAATTTCAACGAAAACAAGATTGTTTACATTTGGTGTTTGATTTCGTAGGTTAGTATGACGCTACTAAGTTGATACTTTGTTTTAATTCGTATTTACTATATATCTTTTTGCATAAAGTTATCTATTTCAAAATTATCCTACTAATATTATAAAGGCGAAAGTTTGTATGTATGGATGTATGGATGTATGGATGTTTGTTACTCTTTCACGTAAAAACTACTGAATGGATTTGAATGAAACTTTACCACAATATAGCTTATACATCAGAATAACACATAGGCTATAGCTTATACATCAGAATAACACATAGGCTACAATTTTTGAGGTTTTTAATGTGAGGTCGTAAAAAAAAACACATTTTTTGCGCTTACATTGCAAACGCTGACTGAATCCTACAAGATAGATCAAAACAATTTACTACAGTATTGTACAACTTAAAAAGGTCTACAAAAAAGTCCGTGTTGGTATATGTTTATCTCTTAGGAATAACCCACAATAACCATTTTTTATCCTTTACTTTGTACGAGAAATAATGGCTTATTTACGAAGCGATTTTAAGCAATACACTATTAATCCTTATCAAAATAAATTATTTCATCAATAAGAACAGTTTGTGTTGATAATATTTGGTCTTTGAATGATTAAAATTGGACGTTTGGTTTTGAAGTTATGGTGAAATTAAAATATTACGATTTCTGCTGCACGGCCCGTTGCAAAGAGGGCGTGTGCGGGGGAGGGGTGTTTAGATCTATGAGTAAGGTACCCGCGCGGCTCAGTCGCGAGGTTGGCTCCCATCGCAGCGGTCGTGCGCGAAGTCTAATAATTTTCGGGTTGTTTTTTTTTTTGATTTTGTTCTTTTAACTACACATACGCAAAAGTTCTTCTCAGAGCTAAACTGTTGTCTAATATATAATACTAGCTGACCCGGCAAACTAGGTTTTGCCTCACTTAAGGGTATGAAAAATAGATAGTGTAGCTTATATGTCACGTTCGTAGATTTACCATAGCAGTGCCATCTATTGATTACTTACTCAACCCAGTCGAAAGGTATCGACATCTGTTAGAATCATTTGGAGTTAACACATAATTGTGACTGTCAAATAATAACAGACAATAATTAGCAGCTAATTAAAATTGCGACTATAATTTGAGATTTATACTATCCTATCTCTCAAGTTGGATCGAACTGCACATGGTGTGCGAATTTTATTATAATCGGTTAAGTGGTTTAGGAGTCCATTGAGGACAAACATTGTGACACGAGATTTATATAAATTAAGATAAGATTATTAATATTATATGTATGTTTTTTATTATTCTTTATTGTACACTACGTCCTTCTTTAGTCGTTTATAAATTCCTTTCCATCCAAAGGTTGCCTGGATGAGATCGCTTTAAGCGATAAGGCCGCCAATTGTGGCACAATTGGCGGTTTTTTTTAAGTTAATTGGTTTTAACTGTGCCTTTTTTATTTATGTGTCCAATAAAGAATTATAAAGTTTCCATGACACAATGTTAGTTACCGTACTCCTCCGAAACGGCTTGACCGATTTTTACCAAATTTCATATGCGTATTTAGTAGGTCTGAGAATCAGCTACTATATATTTTTAAGGCAAAACAACGTTTGCCGGGTCAGCTAGTCTATTATAAAATTATCCATTTCGATTCACATTCTTTTATCATTAGTCAAAACCTTCCCACCTTCCTAATAATGCATTTTGGTTAGTTATCATACCATAAAATGTTACATTGTAATTTTAACACATTTTTTTCTTTAATAGGTTTTTCTTAATTTGGATTTTGCCATTGAGCTGATATGAAGTTTGGGTAAACGCAAAATGTCAAGTGAAAATATTGCCTTGTCTGTCTTGCGGTGTTGAATCAGAAAAAGCGATTAAAGAGACATTTGGAACCATAACTCCAGAGAAGTGGATGAACAATATGACTGATAATGTTATATACATTGAAAATGAATATGAAAATAAGATCGGGACAGGATCACCGAAAATAATTTGGAAAGTTTTATTATAGTAGGAAACTAATAAATATAAATAAATAATACTGTGATTCTAATGAAACTGGTGAATCTTTTCAAATTTAAGTCTTAGATTCACATTTTAATTATGACAGTGAATAAAACATTATAGAATACTGCTTTTTTATTCAGATTGATTGTATAATTTCTAAAGTATTACTTCCTAAAGTACTTAAAGCATTTTTATTCAGACGAAATAAAATAAATAATTTCAAAGTATCAAATTAGTTTATTCCAGGTATTTCATATTAGTTTTGGGGTTGCTATACTCAGATTTTTTTAAATTTGCCGCTCTTTTCCAGGGTCATGTTTCGTTGGCCAGACTATAGTTAATTTGATTAATCAAATTGAGGAATGAGCTTTGTTACATGGTAAAGTCCTAAGGACTTTTTATTTTTTCCAGTGTTAATCTTGCATAGCGAATCTGATATCATTTCTTCTATTTCAAATGGACCGATTCTAATTTCATCCATTTTTGATCTGTTCAACTTATTACAGTCCATTACATAAACCATATCACCTTTTTGAAATTTATAATCTATTCTATTTCGGTCAAAAATAGCCTTGTTCATCTCATGTGATTTCTTTGATCTGAGAAATGCTATTTGTCGGTCTTTATCCAGTTCTCCAGGTTCTGTTTGTGTCTTTTTTAGTTCTGTTGGTAGTACGTCCGTTGGTTCTCCGTTTAATAGATATAAAGGTGAATAACCTGTTACTGAGTGGTTTGTTGAGTTGTAAGCTGTCACACAATCCATAGCTATAGTTGTCCAAGCAGTTCTTTTTTCTTTGCTGTTTAAAGCACATCTAATCTTATTGACCAGCGTCTGGTTCAGTCTTTCATTACGACCATTGGAAAAAGGGGCATCCACTGCTGTTAAAATTAAATCAACGGAGTGATCCTTTAAATATTTTCTGAATTCTTTTGAATTCAGTGCTGGATATTGATCTGAAAGCAATATCTCCACTTCATTATCCTTGATCACTTGCGCCATCAGTTTTATATAGTCCTTAGCCAATTGTGTCTTCGAGCACGAAATGTAAGCATAACGTGTGAAATGGTCCATCAACAAGTGTAAATACTTTTTTGAAGACCTGTTGCCACCAAATCCTCCTATTGTGTCTATTGACATAATTTGGAAAGGTTTCACTGCCGGTCCCAATTGTGACATTAATCCATACTTTCTATTTAAACGTGTTTTATTCTTAATACAAATTTCACATTGCCGGCAAATTAGCTTTATATTATCCAGCAGATTGGGGGCTGTGTACAAAGGCCTTAATTTTGACTCCATCTGATTTATTCCTATATGACAAAAATGCTCATGTACCTTTTTAATCAGTATCTTACTGTAGTCTTCTGATAACACAATTTTCTTCTTCTTATTATTTTGCTTGTAATATATACCATTTTCTATAATAAAATTTTGTTTATTCCTTATAACTGAATTTTTTTCCTGGTCATCTAATATTTCCTCAATTTTTACAATATTTACTGTTTTCAAGTTATCTTCTTCGTTTTCGTAGCTTTCGTATACTGGATTTCTGCTTAAGCAGTCTGCTTCCATATTGTTTCTGCCTGGGTTATATTTTACTATAAAGTTGTATTGTGATAGGTAATGAGTCATGTGTTCATCATCTGTTCTATTCTTTATGTTCAGATTTTCTAGGGGCTTGTGGTCCGTATAAATTGTGAATGAGTTTCCTATTAGCCAGTGTTGCCAAAATTTCAAACTTTCTTTTATGGCTAAGCACTCTAAAAATATGGCTTTCTTCTTCTTTTGAGATGTGTTTAATTTCTTCGAGAAGTATGCCACTGGTTTGATTTCTCCATTTTTTTGTGTTTGTTTTAATATTGCACCAATTCCTTTTATACTTGCATCAGTGTAAATAAAAGTGGGCGCCTCTCTGTCAAAAATTGCCAAAATTGGTGCTGAGCATAAACATTTTTTTATTGCTTGGAAAGCATTTTCACAATCAGCCGACCAATCATATTTGATGTTTTTTCTAAGTAAATTGTGTATTGGATCAAGAGTTATTGCTGCATTTGGAATATATTTATTATAAAAATTTACTTTACCTAGAAATTGTCGTATTTGTTTTTTGTTTTGTGGTGCTGCAAATTCTGCTATTGATTTAAGGTTGTCTTTCAGAGGTGTGATTGTATTGCCTTTTACTATATGCCCCAAGAATCTTACTGACTGTGCTGCAAATTTACATTTTGTTAATTTCAGACGGAATCCTTCTTCAGCAATTGCATCCAGCAGTTTTGATAAATGTTCAATATGTTCGTTAAAAGTTTTCGAGAATACCATTATATCATCAATGTAATTCATTACAAAATTTGACAAGTTATGTTTTCTTATTATATTTGTCAAAATTCTTTGGAAAATTGCTGGAGATGTTTTTAATCCAAAAGGAAGGCAAGTCCATTGGTAATGACCATCCTGTGTAACAAAACCTGTCTTCTCTCTGTCGCTGATTCTCAATGGTATAGACTAAAATGCAGAATTAATATCGAGTGTAGTAAAATACTTACAATTTATCGTTTTTACCATCAGATCATCTATAAGAGGGAATGGCTGTGGCTGTGGTACAACAATCTTATTGAGTTCTCTGAAGTCGATGCATAATCTTGATTTTTTCCCTTCATCTCGTTTGTATGCCAATGTCACTGGTGCTGCGAATGGGCTATAAGATTCTTCAATCAATTCATTCTGTAGCAATTTGCCAATTTGTTTCTCGATTTCTTCTTTATCATCTAATGAGCATCTATATGGTCTTTTTGAGCAATATTGCTCCACTTGTAGATCTATGAATGCTTCATAATTTTTCACTTGGCCTACATCATATTTATCTTTTGCAAATATATGTTTATAACTGTCTAATAATGAACAAATTTTTCCCCTCTGGTCATCTTCCAAGTAAGCAGTGTCTATATCAAATTGATTCACATCTATGCCCTCATTAAAATTTATTTCGTAATTTAATGTTTCTGATTTTAACCCTCCGGTTGCAATTTTATGAATGTTATGTTTTTTGTCTTCAGTGGGCCTCATATATTTATTTACACTTGGGATGGCATTTTGTTGAAGTTGGATGTTTAATTCCCCGTCATGGGTCAACCCAAACCTTTTTATTGTATCCAGTCCCAAAAGCAACTCATGAGTGAAACTTTTATCATTGCAAATAAATGCATTTATTTCCTCTTCAATATTTAGTATTTTTCCATTTAATTTGATTAAACCTGTTGTTTTTCCCCCACCACCAATTGTACTGAATTTATTTTCAAAGTAATTTATCTTTGAATTTTTTACTTTTATTAATTTGGAATTTATTAAAGTTATATTTGAGCCGGGGTCATAAATACCAGTGCATTTCAAGGTGTCATTCAGTATAACCTCAACTTCTATTAGTGGGGGAACATTTAGTTTTTTGTATCTTGAAATTGATCAATCTCCAACATCAAATTTTTACAGTGTTTTACACTGTTATTACTATTCTTGTCTTCTTTGAACCAGCACAAATCTTCAGAGTGAAATCTGTTTTTCTTTCCAATCTTGTAACATATTTGACATGGTGTTTTTTTCTTTGATTCTAGTTCCGGTCTAGTTGAACTTTTTCTTTCAGCAAAACTTTTTTGAACATCTCTATTTTGATTTTCATGCATACGTAAGGCACTAAACAGAAGAGTAGGGTCTGCCATCTCTTGTCTATCTAGTTTGCTTCTTATATAAGCTGGCAATCCTGCGACAATCAAGTCAGTAAGAGTTCTGTTATCAATATCACTGTTATACTCTAGAAGCAATCTCTGTTTTTTTAATGCATATTCCAGTAGAGAGCCATTGAAATGTTTGTAAGTCAATGCATAGATTACGGTGGACCAACTTTTATCAGCAAATGTGTCCAAAAAACTTACTTGCCATATTTTCCACTGTGAGTTCAAACTATGCTTAATTAACATAGACTCATACCAGTCACTTTCCGAGTCATTCAAAAACAATCTCAAGGCACTAATTTTTCCTGTATCATCAGTTAAATCGAATCTTATACATTCACTCTCAAAACTTTGCAACCATTGTTTAGCATTGGTGATCTTATTATCAAACTTTCTCAAAATAAATTTATCAGTTAATTTGCTTAAATTGTTATGTTTTTCTTTATTGATAGCGGATGTTTCACTTTTTCCACTTAGTTTTTCTAAAATTTCTAACAATTTTTCATCTGTAGTAGGTAGGCTTGTGACTTTGGTTGTTTCTTGTAATAAATAATCATTAAACATAATATTTCCAGTATCATCTTTGTACACGGCTAAAATATCACTTGGCAGATTTATCCACACCTTTCTGTTATTACCTCTTCTCTGTAGTGTTTTCTTTATTCTCATAAATTCTGGTAACTTTGTCAGTTGAAGGTGATGTTTTGCTGCTTGGAAACATGGCGGTAGGAGATATGTAATTCCATCTTCGGTTGTTAACGATTTTATGATTATGATATTGCTCTTCGGATCTTCATCCGCTGCCAATTCAACCTCAAATTGTAATCTCGACATGATCTACTATTATCCAATCAAACTCTGACAATTGTCGATTTATAATATGTTGGATACTACGGGAGAAAAACGCAGTTTTGATTTATCTAAAAACAGAAAGATTTATTGTTAGTTTACAATATTATATTACAATGGAATGAAAACTTAATATTTACACACACAATGTACAAACCTAAAAACAGAAAAATCGACAATAAAAGGTTTTACTTCCAGTTATTTATTTGTAGATCAACTCTGTAACGCCTCAATTCAGTTCACTTTTCAAATTTCATTAATTCTTTGACTTTGACATTTCGGCTGTCCTGCCGTATGCAATGTCATCCTCTAACATACCATAAACAAAGCTTACACGTATTTAGGGTATAAGAGTATACCAATATTGTGTAGGCAACCAGCTGTATATTTGAATACCGCCAAAACTCTTAAAAAAGAACATATTTTTTTCTGAGCCGATTAGCGGTAAGTATAACAATATATAAAAAATCTAATTTTACATAACTTTTGTGTGGTTGTGTCCGTTTTGCGAATTTTCAAGGCACTAGCGATTTGATAAAAACGTATGGTCGCCTACTTTAGGTAATATAGGCCTAAGTCTAATAGGTTAGTTATTGCCAGGTTTCTTTTTGGTTAGGAGTAACACGTACAAAAAGATACTTCATTTTTACGAATTACTTCATTGATAATTCAATTACTATATAGATAGGTTACATACAGTTAATTATAACAAATTATATTAGCAATAAATTAAAATTGCGACTATAATTTGAGATTTAAACTATCCTATCTCTCAAGTTGGGTCGAACTGCACATGGTGTGTGAATTTTATTATAATCGGTTAAGTGGTTTAGGAGTCCATTGAGGACAAACATTGTGACACGAGATTATATAAATTAAGATAAGATTATTAATATTATATGTATGTTTTTTATTATTCTTTATTGTACACTACGTCCTTCTTTAGTCGTTTATAAATTTCTTTCCATCCAAAGGTTGCCTGGAAGAGATCGATTTAAGCGATAAGGCCGCCAATTGTGGTACACTAATTTTAAGTTAATTGTCTTTTACTGTGCCTTTTTTATTTATGTGTCCAATAAAGAATTATAAAATTTCCATGACGCAATGTTAGTTACCGTACTCCTCCGAAACGGCTTGACCGATTTTTACCAAATTTCATATGCGTATTCAGTAGGTCTGAGAATCTTCTACTATATATTTTTAAGGCAAAACAACGTTTGCCGGGTCAGCTAGTCCTACTAATATTATAAAGGCGAAAGTTTGTATGTATGGATGTATGGATGTATGGATGTTTGTTACTCTTTCACGTAAAAACTACTGAATGGATTTGAATGAAACTTTACCACAATATAGCTTATACATCAGAATAACACATAGGCTATAGCTTATACATCAGAATAACACATAGGCTACAATTTTTGAGGTTTTTAATGTGAGGTCGTAAAAAAAAACACATTTTTTGCGCTTACATTGCAAACGCTGACTGAATCCTACAAGATAGATCAAAACAATTTACTACAGTATTGTACAACTTAAAAAGGTCTACAAAAAAGTCCGTGTTGGTATATGTTTATCTCTTAGGAATAACCCACAATAACCATTTTTTATCCTTTACTTTGTACGAGAAATAATGGCTTATTTACGAAGCGATTTTAAGCAATACACTATTAATCCTTATCAAAATAAATTATTTCATCAATAAGAACAGTTTGTGTTGATAATATTTGGTCTTTGAATGATTAAAATTGGACGTTTGGTTTTGAAGTTATGGTGAAATTAAAATATTACGATTTCTGCTGCACGGCCCGTTGCAAAGAGGGCGTGTGCGGGGGAGGGGTGTTTAGATCTATGAGTAAGGTACCCGCGCGGCTCAGTCGCGAGGTTGGCTCCCATCGCAGCGGTCGTGCGCGAAGTCTAATAATTTTCGGGTTGTTTTTTTTTTTGATTTTGTTCTTTTAACTACACATACGCAAAAGTTCTTCTCAGAGCTAAACTGTTGTCTAATATATAATACTAGCTGACCCGGCAAACTAGGTTTTGCCTCACTTAAGGGTATGAAAAATAGATAGTGTAGCTTATATGTCACGTTCGTAGATTTACCATAGCAGTGCCATCTATTGATTACTTACTCAACCCAGTCGAAAGGTATCGACATCTGTTAGAATCATTTGGAGTTAACACATAATTGTGACTGTCAAATAATAACAGACAATAATTAGCAGCTAATTAAAATTGCGACTATAATTTGAGATTTATACTATCCTATCTCTCAAGTTGGATCGAACTGCACATGGTGTGCGAATTTTATTATAATCGGTTAAGTGGTTTAGGAGTCCATTGAGGACAAACATTGTGACACGAGATTTATATAAATTAAGATAAGATTATTAATATTATATGTATGTTTTTTATTATTCTTTATTGTACACTACGTCCTTCTTTAGTCGTTTATAAATTCCTTTCCATCCAAAGGTTGCCTGGATGAGATCGCTTTAAGCGATAAGGCCGCCAATTGTGGCACAATTGGCGGTTTTTTTTAAGTTAATTGGTTTTAACTGTGCCTTTTTTATTTATGTGTCCAATAAAGAATTATAAAGTTTCCATGACACAATGTTAGTTACCGTACTCCTCCGAAACGGCTTGACCGATTTTTACCAAATTTCATATGCGTATTTAGTAGGTCTGAGAATCAGCTACTATATATTTTTAAGGCAAAACAACGTTTGCCGGGTCAGCTAGTCTATTATAAAATTATCCATTTCGATTCACATTCTTTTATCATTAGTCAAAACCTTCCCACCTTCCTAATAATGCATTTTGGTTAGTTATCATACCATAAAATGTTACATTGTAATTTTAACACATTTTTTTCTTTAATAGGTTTTTCTTAATTTGGATTTTGCCATTGAGCTGATATGAAGTTTGGGTAAACGCAAAATGTCAAGTGAAAATATTGCCTTGTCTGTCTTGCGGTGTTGAATCAGAAAAAGCGATTAAAGAGACATTTGGAACCATAACTCCAGAGAAGTGGATGAACAATATGACTGATAATGTTATATACATTGAAAATGAATATGAAAATAAGATCGGGACAGGATCACCGAAAATAATTTGGAAAGTTTTATTATAGTAGGAAACTAATAAATATAAATAAATAATACTGTGATTCTAATGAAACTGGTGAATCTTTTCAAATTTAAGTCTTAGATTCACATTTTAATTATGACAGTGAATAAAACATTATAGAATACTGCTTTTTTATTCAGATTGATTGTATAATTTCTAAAGTATTACTTCCTAAAGTACTTAAAGCATTTTTATTCAGACGAAATAAAATAAATAATTTCAAAGTATCAAATTAGTTTATTCCAGGTATTTCATATTAGTTTTGGGGTTGCTATACTCAGATTTTTTTAAATTTGCCGCTCTTTTCCAGGGTCATGTTTCGTTGGCCAGACTATAGTTAATTTGATTAATCAAATTGAGGAATGAGCTTTGTTACATGGTAAAGTCCTAAGGACTTTTTATTTTTTCCAGTGTTAATCTTGCATAGCGAATCTGATATCATTTCTTCTATTTCAAATGGACCGATTCTAATTTCATCCATTTTTGATCTGTTCAACTTATTACAGTCCATTACATAAACCATATCACCTTTTTGAAATTTATAATCTATTCTATTTCGGTCAAAAATAGCCTTGTTCATCTCATGTGATTTCTTTGATCTGAGAAATGCTATTTGTCGGTCTTTATCCAGTTCTCCAGGTTCTGTTTGTGTCTTTTTTAGTTCTGTTGGTAGTACGTCCGTTGGTTCTCCGTTTAATAGATATAAAGGTGAATAACCTGTTACTGAGTGGTTTGTTGAGTTGTAAGCTGTCACACAATCCATAGCTATAGTTGTCCAAGCAGTTCTTTTTTCTTTGCTGTTTAAAGCACATCTAATCTTATTGACCAGCGTCTGGTTCAGTCTTTCATTACGACCATTGGAAAAAGGGGCATCCACTGCTGTTAAAATTAAATCAACGGAGTGATCCTTTAAATATTTTCTGAATTCTTTTGAATTCAGTGCTGGATATTGATCTGAAAGCAATATCTCCACTTCATTATCCTTGATCACTTGCGCCATCAGTTTTATATAGTCCTTAGCCAATTGTGTCTTCGAGCACGAAATGTAAGCATAACGTGTGAAATGGTCCATCAACAAGTGTAAATACTTTTTTGAAGACCTGTTGCCACCAAATCCTCCTATTGTGTCTATTGACATAATTTGGAAAGGTTTCACTGCCGGTCCCAATTGTGACATTAATCCATACTTTCTATTTAAACGTGTTTTATTCTTAATACAAATTTCACATTGCCGGCAAATTAGCTTTATATTATCCAGCAGATTGGGGGCTGTGTACAAAGGCCTTAATTTTGACTCCATCTGATTTATTCCTATATGACAAAAATGCTCATGTACCTTTTTAATCAGTATCTTACTGTAGTCTTCTGATAACACAATTTTCTTCTTCTTATTATTTTGCTTGTAATATATACCATTTTCTATAATAAAATTTTGTTTATTCCTTATAACTGAATTTTTTTCCTGGTCATCTAATATTTCCTCAATTTTTACAATATTTACTGTTTTCAAGTTATCTTCTTCGTTTTCGTAGCTTTCGTATACTGGATTTCTGCTTAAGCAGTCTGCTTCCATATTGTTTCTGCCTGGGTTATATTTTACTATAAAGTTGTATTGTGATAGGTAATGAGTCATGTCTCCCAGTTCATCATCTGTTCTATTCTTTATGTTCAGATTTTCTAGGGGCTTGTGGTCCGTATAAATTGTGAATGAGTTTCCTATTAGCCAGTGTTGCCAAAATTTCAAACTTTCTTTTATGGCTAAGCACTCTAAAAATATGGCTTTCTTCTTCTTTTGAGATGTGTTTAATTTCTTCGAGAAGTATGCCACTGGTTTGATTTCTCCATTTTTTTGTGTTTGTTTTAATATTGCACCAATTCCTTTTATACTTGCATCAGTGTAAATAAAAGTGGGCGCCTCTCTGTCAAAAATTGCCAAAATTGGTGCTGAGCATAAACATTTTTTTATTGCTTGGAAAGCATTTTCACAATCAGCCGACCAATCATATTTGATGTTTTTTCTAAGTAAATTGTGTATTGGATCAAGAGTTATTGCTGCATTTGGAATATATTTATTATAAAAATTTACTTTACCTAGAAATTGTCGTATTTGTTTTTTGTTTTGTGGTGCTGCAAATTCTGCTATTGATTTAAGGTTGTCTTTCAGAGGTGTGATTGTATTGCCTTTTACTATATGCCCCAAGAATCTTACTGACTGTGCTGCAAATTTACATTTTGTTAATTTCAGACGGAATCCTTCTTCAGCAATTGCATCCAGCAGTTTTGATAAATGTTCAATATGTTCGTTAAAAGTTTTCGAGAATACCATTATATCATCAATGTAATTCATTACAAAATTTGACAAGTTATGTTTTCTTATTATATTTGTCAAAATTCTTTGGAAAATTGCTGGAGATGTTTTTAATCCAAAAGGAAGGCAAGTCCATTGGTAATGACCATCCTGTGTAACAAAACCTGTCTTCTCTCTGTCGCTGATTCTCAATGGTATAGACTAAAATGCAGAATTAATATCGAGTGTAGTAAAATACTTACAATTTATCGTTTTTACCATCAGATCATCTATAAGAGGGAATGGCTGTGGCTGTGGTACAACAATCTTATTGAGTTCTCTGAAGTCGATGCATAATCTTGATTTTTTCCCTTCATCTCGTTTGTATGCCAATGTCACTGGTGCTGCGAATGGGCTATAAGATTCTTCAATCAATTCATTCTGTAGCAATTTGCCAATTTGTTTCTCGATTTCTTCTTTATCATCTAATGAGCATCTATATGGTCTTTTTGAGCAATATTGCTCCACTTGTAGATCTATGAATGCTTCATAATTTTTCACTTGGCCTACATCATATTTATCTTTTGCAAATATATGTTTATAACTGTCTAATAATGAACAAATTTTTCCCCTCTGGTCATCTTCCAAGTAAGCAGTGTCTATATCAAATTGATTCACATCTATGCCCTCATTAAAATTTATTTCGTAATTTAATGTTTCTGATTTTAACCCTCCGGTTGCAATTTTATGAATGTTATGTTTTTTGTCTTCAGTGGGCCTCATATATTTATTTACACTTGGGATGGCATTTTGTTGAAGTTGGATGTTTAATTCCCCGTCATGGGTCAACCCAAACCTTTTTATTGTATCCAGTCCCAAAAGCAACTCATGAGTGAAACTTTTATCATTGCAAATAAATGCATTTATTTCCTCTTCAATATTTAGTATTTTTCCATTTAATTTGATTAAACCTGTTGTTTTTCCCCCACCACCAATTGTACTGAATTTATTTTCAAAGTAATTTATCTTTGAATTTTTTACTTTTATTAATTTGGAATTTATTAAAGTTATATTTGAGCCGGGGTCATAAATACCAGTGCATTTCAAGGTGTCATTCAGTATAACCTCAACTTCTATTAGTGGGGGAACATTTAGTTTTTTGTATCTTGAAATTGATCAATCTCCAACATCAAATTTTTACAGTGTTTTACACTGTTATTACTATTCTTGTCTTCTTTGAACCAGCACAAATCTTCAGAGTGAAATCTGTTTTTCTTTCCAATCTTGTAACATATTTGACATGGTGTTTTTTTCTTTGATTCTAGTTCCGGTCTAGTTGAACTTTTTCTTTCAGCAAAACTTTTTTGAACATCTCTATTTTGATTTTCATGCATACGTAAGGCACTAAACAGAAGAGTAGGGTCTGCCATCTCTTGTCTATCTAGTTTGCTTCTTATATAAGCTGGCAATCCTGCGACAATCAAGTCAGTAAGAGTTCTGTTATCAATATCACTGTTATACTCTAGAAGCAATCTCTGTTTTTTTAATGCATATTCCAGTAGAGAGCCATTGAAATGTTTGTAAGTCAATGCATAGATTACGGTGGACCAACTTTTATCAGCAAATGTGTCCAAAAAACTTACTTGCCATATTTTCCACTGTGAGTTCAAACTATGCTTAATTAACATAGACTCATACCAGTCACTTTCCGAGTCATTCAAAAACAATCTCAAGGCACTAATTTTTCCTGTATCATCAGTTAAATCGAATCTTATACATTCACTCTCAAAACTTTGCAACCATTGTTTAGCATTGGTGATCTTATTATCAAACTTTCTCAAAATAAATTTATCAGTTAATTTGCTTAAATTGTTATGTTTTTCTTTATTGATAGCGGATGTTTCACTTTTTCCACTTAGTTTTTCTAAAATTTCTAACAATTTTTCATCTGTAGTAGGTAGGCTTGTGACTTTGGTTGTTTCTTGTAATAAATAATCATTAAACATAATATTTCCAGTATCATCTTTGTACACGGCTAAAATATCACTTGGCAGATTTATCCACACCTTTCTGTTATTACCTCTTCTCTGTAGTGTTTTCTTTATTCTCATAAATTCTGGTAACTTTGTCAGTTGAAGGTGATGTTTTGCTGCTTGGAAACATGGCGGTAGGAGATATGTAATTCCATCTTCGGTTGTTAACGATTTTATGATTATGATATTGCTCTTCGGATCTTCATCCGCTGCCAATTCAACCTCAAATTGTAATCTCGACATGATCTACTATTATCCAATCAAACTCTGACAATTGTCGATTTATAATATGTTGGATACTACGGGAGAAAAACGCAGTTTTGATTTATCTAAAAACAGAAAGATTTATTGTTAGTTTACAATATTATATTACAATGGAATGAAAACTTAATATTTACACACACAATGTACAAACCTAAAAACAGAAAAATCGACAATAAAAGGTTTTACTTCCAGTTATTTATTTGTAGATCAACTCTGTAACGCCTCAATTCAGTTCACTTTTCAAATTTCATTAATTCTTTGACTTTGACATTTCGGCTGTCCTGCCGTATGCAATGTCATCCTCTAACATACCATAAACAAAGCTTACACGTATTTAGGGTATAAGAGTATACCAATATTGTGTAGGCAACCAGCTGTATATTTGAATACCGCCAAAACTCTTAAAAAAGAACATATTTTTTTCTGAGCCGATTAGCGGTAAGTATAACAATATATAAAAAATCTAATTTTACATAACTTCAAAATTATCTCGAAACTAGCGTTCATTGGGATACCGCCTTTGCGCTAAGAGCAGGGCAGTATTGATAAATTAAAAAACTTTAAGACCGTCCGAACCGATTTTAATTAAATGTTATAAGAATCAAAATAAGAAAAAGTTCCTTGATTTCCTGTGATTAACACTTATATCCCAGATAAACGCGGGTAACACCGTGGGACGCAGCTAGTAATTACTATTTTCAAAAACAAGATGTCCGCCACAAAAAATTGTTTTGTCAATTTTTTTTGTACATTCACTTGTTATTATTACCCCGTGTGTGTATAAGGTTAATAATAACAAGTGGATGTTAAAAAAAATGTTCTTTAGTGGCTCTCGCTAAACAGGGTGCAGAAGCTTCAAGAAATCTTTATACCATATATTAATTAGATACCATAACATAACGGATTTTATCGTTTTATTACAATGGATGTGTTTTTGGATTAATTAAACTATTGTATTTTATGAAACACCACGAGTCTATGCTAAGTGTGTCTGTACGATCCGACGAGTATTCAATATCGCGTCGCTGTGTATGTTTTATATTATTACTAGCTGATCCGGCAAACGTTGTTTTGCCTTGAAGAGTCGCGTTGCGCTTGTCTTAAAGGCGACACTACGAATCGTTGCTCCGCATTCATAAACCAATTTAAGTGGAAAAAAGTTAACTATCGGTCTATAAAATTACACTAACATGAAGATTACCGAGTTCCGCGTGCAGTGCCGCTTACCCCGTTAATTTGTGACAAGTATTTGAAGAGAAATAAGTGAAAATATATTCAAATCTACGGTAACGGTCGTAAGTTGTTTGACTGACAGCGCGCGAGCAGCGCGCATTTCTCGTCGGCCGGCAACAAGGAGGTCATTCACCTTTACTGGAAGTTTATTCACAAAAGGTGTTGCGTAAATTTGTAGCACCAGTTAACAGCCGAGTGGTATAAGTGGAAGTAGTATCGGCCAACGTTCAGAAGGTCGACGGTTCAAGTCCCGAGATAATACAGACAAAATTTTTGCTTAGTTTTTTTTCTTTTTTTTTACGTTTTTCATTTATTTTGTCATACGCTTCGAATAAAATGGAAAATAATTCAATAAACGCGTCATTGGAAAGCACCAAAGAATGCTACGTCAACTTTAATGTACGACAACCACAGAGAGCTAGCTCTGTAGGCAACCTGACTGACTCTTCTCTGGAAAACTGTCCGCTACCATTGACAGACGTTGAAGAGAGCGACTCGGACACAAGTATAAGATGCAAAATTGTAGATTTAGAGAAACAACTTTCATCAGCACATGAGCAAATAGATGTTTTAATTTTAGAAAATCAACAACTTAAAAATCAAATAGACAATTCTCAGAAAGTTATAAGCATGTACAAAAAAATTGACTATGGCGAGGTACAGGGAACGCCAACATTCGGAAGGAAAAGAAGGCGAGTACGTACATCGATGGGCGCAGAAAATACCCCGACTACAAGAGCTGCAACGTGTACAGAGCGACAGAAATTTTTATATGAAAGACAACAGGAGACTATCGAGGAATTAAATTTAGAAATTAGGAAACTCCAAGAATGGTTGCACGAAGAGAAAAGTAAAAACGAAGATTTAGATAATAATAAGAAAAAAATACACAAAATGATCAGGCGTAACCGTAATATTATAACAAAAATTTCACACACAAAAGAAATGGTAATTCAGAAAAAAATTAAAAAACTATCTCGAACAATACGTCATCTGGAAAAGCAATGTATAAAAGAAAGACAAGAGAACAAACGTCTACAACACAAAATACTGGAGCTAGAAGCTAAAGAAGTTTTTAATGGAAATAAAAATAACGCCATATCAACAAAAGCAAATAAACATGATTATGTAAAAAAAATGAAGCATCAAAAGAACAATGAATATAATAAAAAAAGAAAAATAATTACATTTTCTGATCTAGTAGGAAGAGGCATGGCTTCTAAAATAGCAAACCAAATAGGCGAGAACACAAGAGTTATAAATTACTGTCAACCAGGTGCTAGTTTTTATAAAATCTTCGAAAATTTCAGTGACAAGACCAAAGACCTTGATAACAATGACATCGTAGCAATACTTATCAATAAATATGACGACGCATTCTATCCGAATATAAGAAACAAAGATTATATTAAAGTATTGAAAGAAATCTTAGACGGAGATCAAAGAAAATACAACATTATTATAAGCGGGTTCCGTTACAACAACACTAACGATATGCATATTTACAATCTGAACAAACAATTATCCCAACTAGCATGTATGGCGGAAAATGTAAAATATATAGATCCTAATTTAAGAGACCACACTGGAAAAGTATGTAACTTCAACGACTTAAAGAAATTTACTGAACAAACAATAGTTTTGGCTTCCAAAAACAAAATATTTCAGCGATCTTCAACCCTGAGATTCATTACATGCCAGACAATAACTACGACTAACAGAAATGAGAAAAATTTTCAACCCAGGAATCGAAACGGCAACAACACATGATAATATATCATGCAAATGTCCAGTGCTTAAATAACAAATATTTAGCAATTGAAGACTTTTTAAACGACCATCACTGTGACATATTATGTCTGTCAGAGACATGGGGCCATGACGATCGAGTAGAGACTATGGTTATTCCAAATTTCGTACTCGCAGCTTTCTTTAACAGAAAATTTTTTATACATGGTGGTGTGGCGATTTTTGTAAGAAACAATGTAGAGTTTAAAGTACGATACGACATAGCTAAATTATCGTTTGAAATGAATTTTGAGTTAGCAGCGATAGAGATAAAGTCCCTCAAACTTATTGTTATAGCAGCTTACCGAGTAGATAAAGACATAGATTTATTTTTCGATATATTTAATAAACTTTTATGTAAATTAGATAGAGAAAATAAGAAATTTGTACTAGCAGGTGATTTTAATCTAAATATTTTAAAAACTGACAAGAATGTAAAACGACTTTTGAAAATAGTTGACAATTTTAATTGCTTTTTTTTAATAAAAGAACCAACTAGGATAGAAAAAACAACAGCCACCTGTATTGACAATTTTTTAGTTAATTTTGACTTATGTAAAGGTAGTGTAATTAACCATAAAGTAGCAGATCATAAGACAATAGAACTAGTAATTTTGAACCATTCAATCGATAATAATAAGGACATCTGCGCACCCTCACGGATGAGCAGACAGATAAGTAATAATAACAAAAAATATTTCCACTACCTTTTAAATAGAGACATTTTGAAATTGAGATTCCAAATAACTTCATGTGATGATCCCAATGCACAAATGATGATTTTGCAGGATGCAATCAAATATTATTATGATGTGGCATTTCCTAAAAAAATAACCTGCTCAAAACGTAAACCTAAAAGATGGACCACTCGAGGCATAGAAGTATCGAAAAGCAATCTTGCGAAGATGGAACTTCTGCAAGAAATACAACCAAGTAATAAGCGACTTTCATATATACGAAAATATCGAAAGATTCTTCGTAAAGTGTACATAGCGGCAAAGAAACTACAGTATTGTAACCGAATTAAGTCATCAAATAATAAAATCAGAGAATCTTGGAATATAGTCAATGAGCAAGTCAGATACAGTAAGAAACAGAATAAAAATAAGTCTATACAGAAGATATTATCTGAAAGCGGACAAGAAATAACCGACTGTAAAGCCATTGCCGATTTATTTAACACATTTTTCATTAATATTGCCCATAAATTGACAGATAACACTAAAATTGACATTGAAAGATGTTGGACATATTTAAATCTTAAACCTAAAACTCTTAACAAAATAAAATTTGACCAAGTAAATATTAAAGAGTTATGGACGACTGTAAAGAACATGAAACCAAAGACTACTCCAGATTACCTTGACATTAATAGTAAGACATTACGAGAACTGATATTATCAAATGTTAATTTAATGGAATTACTCTACATAATCATTAATGACTGCCTGCAAAAGGGTATATTTCCTGACTGCCTCAAACACGGCAGAATTATTCCTCTTTATAAAAAAGGTGATCCTAATGAAGTAAACAACTATAGGCCAATATGCATATTACCTACGATATCAAAAATCATAGAGAGTATAATTAAAAAGAGAATAATCAGACATTTTGAAGGTAACAATCTGTTTACTGCATCACAATATGGATTCCGTCCAGGAAAGTCAACTGAAATGGCCATCAGAAAAGTCATTTACTATATTCTTGAGTCACTGGACAAATCTAAAAAGTGCAGCAGCATTTATTGCGATTTGTCCAAAGCATTTGACTGCCTTAGACATGATATATTGCTTTTAAAGTTAAAGTACTATGGTTTTGAAGGGACGGAAATAAACTTTATGCGCTCTTATTTAAATAAAAGATCACAGATAGTTTCAATAAATGAAACGAACTCATCCGTGGGTTATGTGAGCATAGGAGTACCCCAAGGATCTATACTTGGACCTATATTATTTTTAATATATATAAATGACATTGTTAATATAATGCCTAACTGGACATACATTAGTTTATTTGCTGATGACACCCATGTGGGAATAAATGACAAAGATAGAAGTAAGTTGACAACAAAGATAGACGAGGCTTTAAATATACTCAAGACATGGTTTAGGGATAACGGTATCACTCTTAACGCAGACAAAAGTGTCATAATGACTTACCAATCAAGAAAAGGACTAAAAGAAGAACTAGGACCAAAAGAAAATGTTTTCCTTGGCTATACCATTGACAACACAATAAATCATTCAGCACACATTTCTAAGCTGTGCAAAAAACTGTCAAGCGCTAATTATGTACTGTTCAAATTAAAACCTTTATTGGACATAACCTCCATGCTCTCGGTATATTTTGCATATATTCACTCGCATCTGAGATACGCTATTACTATCTGGGGAAATGGAAAAGATGTCATAAAAGTACTCAGAGCTCAGAAGAGGGCAATTAGGACAATGCTAGGACTGAGGAAACGCGAATCAGTCCGGCAGCACTTCGTCAAAAATAATATAATGACCGTGATCTCACTCTATATATATAGTTGTTTACTTGAAATCTTTGACGAGAAAGAAAATTTGATGAATTATAATGTTTATAACAGTCAACGAAGAAAACGCAATGCTTTGAGACCACCATTGAACAGACTAGCTAAAGTCCAAAAGCAAGGTATATATAATAAAATATGCTTATTCAACAAGTTGCCACATACTATTATAAATCTGCCATTTATTGAGTTCAAAAAATGTACAAAACAGTTTTTTAAAGCAAATGCATTTTATTCTATAAATGAATTTATGAGATTGCCTCTTGCAGAGTCCTCATTTGTGTATGGAAATCAATCATGTATATAGTATTTATTTAGAATTAATTGAAGTAGTTTTTAAGGATAATTTATATTTAATATTTTGACGTGCCTATTATTACGAAATGTGATAAGGTTAATAAATATCTATGATTTCTATGATTTCTATGATTTCTAAAATATACAGTAGTCGATTCTCAGACCTGCTGAATACGCATATAGAATTTGGTAAAAATCGGTCAAGCCGTTTCGGAGGAGTACGGTAACAAACACTGTGACACGGAAATTTTATATATAAGATAACTTTGTTTAGGTCTGGCCGCGGTTGGGGCGCGGCGCAGGGCGTGGGCTGCGTGCTGTGCATCGAGGCGGACTGCGCGCACGGCGGGCACTGCGCCGACGTGCGCTCCGAGTACGCGTGCGCGTGCGCGGCCGGGTACGCCGGCGACTACTGCACGCTCGACATCGACGAGTGCGAGCACAACCAGTGCGCCAACGGGGCCACCTGCCAGGACCTCGTGGCGGCCTACTCCTGCCTCTGCCCGCCCGGCTTCACCGGCAACTTGTGAGTTTACATTTATTGCGCATTGACGACCTCGTTGGCGTAAAGGTTACCATGCTGGTCTGCTAATCAGAAGGTTCCGGGTTCGATTCCCGGCCCTGTCAACATCTTTGTGCTTAACTAAATTTGTTGGCTGTGGGTCTGGATGTTAAATATGTATTTATATATAATATGTATGTATGTAGGTATGTATGTATGTATGTATATGTAGTATATCAGTTGTGTTAGCAACCATAATACGAGCTAGAAATGGTTCAGTATGGGGCTAACCAGCCGTGTGTGAATGTGTCCTAATATTTATTCATTATTTATTTATTTATGCGTACGCATTGCAACAGTAGTCCCAGTTTGCTCTGCTGGGACTTGACCATAAATCCGGAGACAGCAAACTTTCAAATGCATTCTTTATTGAATCCTCCTGGTCATATCGACATTCACACAATCCATCCATACTTTCTTAGGCCGCCCTTCCTATCTGTCCGTCCACACTCATTGTCTTCCTCGTGATATGATCTTCCTCACGTCGCATAATATGACCATACCACGACAGCCTATTACTCATTAGGTTGTTTGCTTATACCTACACTATTAATACTTCTGGTATAGTGGAAATACTTGAAATCAAGTATTACGACAAAAGCTAAATAAAAAAATCGATAGCGACACCGGTCAAGGGGCAAGTTTCGTACACATACTTTTGAGTGGTACATGATTAAATAGTAAAAAAAAACAAACCAGCTTCAAATATTATCAACTTTTACTACAACGGTGTCCTCACATGTAGCACTTGTTCTACAATATTCCCTGCTAAAATAGGATACATCAGCCATATGGAGACACATAGTGTAAATGGATAATTATTGGCAAGCAGTCGCCATGGCCGATACCGGCCTGAAAATCATCATCATCACATTATTATTTTATTTATTTATTTGATTTATAGGCGAGCAGCATTATGCTGATGTGCATATATCACTTTGAAATTTATTTTTTAACTGCCCACATAATGTCAATGTTCAATGTCAATGTTTAAAGTTCACCAGTGCACTGATCACAGGTTAGCAATAGATTTTTTTGTTTTCTGCAACCGGCTATCAAGCTGGTTATTAAATCTGTTCACTGGTGTAGCAATAACCACTTCTTCATGCAACTTATTTATTATATATTTATTGCATTTAAAACTTAAGTCGTCGATAAATATAAACACACAGACTGCATGTAACGGATGCGCGTGTGTTGTAGCTGCGAGCGCGACATCGACGAGTGCGAGTCGAGCCCGTGCCAGCACGGCGGCTCGTGCCGCGACCTGGCGGGCGGGTTCGAGTGCGCGTGCGCGCCCGACTGGCGCGGCGCCACCTGCGCCGACCCGCTGCGCACCTCCTGCGCGCACCGGCCCTGCGCGCCCGCCGCCAAGCGCTGCCTCGACGTGCCGCCCAGTCAGTACATCTATACTAGAAGAATCTTTGTAGTGGTCACCTTTTTTTTTTAACGTGAAGAAATGCATTTAGGCATGCCCACCACACCCGGGAGGTGAGTCATTTACGCATGCCCACCACACCCGGGGAGGTGGGTCATTTACGCATGCCCACCACACCCGGGGAGGTGGGTGGGGTATGTCGGGCTCGATGCCAGAAGGGCATCACTACCGACTAAAACCTCACGATGGCCTCCTCACCGGAAAGGGCGGGGTGAGGTTCCGCTCCTCTCATTAACGCACCACCCCGCCCACCTCGGCTAGCCTACGAGACTCCCCTTGCAGTGCACGTGGTGCACTGCAACCACCTCGGGGACCGTGAGTGCAATGGACGCCGGACAACCCCGGTCCGACGTCCCAGGTCCCTTTAACGGGTCAGATCTGCGCGTTTGGCTTGCCTTCCCTTGTACGACAATGCGCTCTATGGACTTGTTATTTCGACTATAAATTTTTCCAATAAAAGTGAGGATACGCGATTGCACTGCAGAAAACAGTTGCTGATTGTTTTAATGTACACCTGTGTTTCTTCTTCTCCTTTACCATTTCCCACTAGGTGTGGTCGGCACAGCCTGTTTTTCTCTTCCACGCCACTCTATCAGCCGTCATCTCCACATTCACTCCCTTCTCATTCATATCCTCCTTCACACAATTCCACGTCTTCTTCTAATGTACACCTGTGTTTATTGCTGAAATAAAAATGTGTTATTAGTTGTGTTGCGACCCTCTCGCAATGTCTCGCAGCGACACGTACAATTAATTATTTGGCCTCTCAACGGACACTTAGCACGATACTGAGGATAACCGTAAAAGAAACACTTTACTTTGTCAATCACTTTTTATTGATAGAATCACCGTTATGGTCGGACGCTAGCAAGCGAATGCCCGACCGAACTAAGTCTCGTTACACCACAACTTGAGTCAAATGAGCGTCTGTGAATATATTTCGCTAATAACTGTCAGTTTGAAGGCGGAAGTCAAACGAGCGTCCCTTCAAACTGGCAGTCAATAAATAGTCATTTGACCTACTTATAATATAGATATAAATTCAAAATGACAAAACTAATTAATGTATGTACTATGTTGGTAACAGCTGTGAATGTATGTGTTGTCCCCTGCAGCGCCCCCCACCGGCAACAACTTCACGTGCGAGTGCGGCGAGGGCTACGAGGGCGTGTACTGCGAGCTCGCCTTCTGTGACGTCACGCCCTGCGTGCACGGCGCCTGCCTCAACTACACCAAGGTACGCGATTTCCTAATCTAGTGCTAAATTCACACATCACTTGAATAACACGTCATTGGTGCAGAGGCGGGATCGAACTAGGGGGGCGTTGAAATCCCGAGGAGACGATGCCTTTGGTTGTCCCAGGGCATCGCTCGCGCCGTAGAGGGGGGCGTCGCCCCCCTTGAGGTGGGTCCGCTCGGACTGCGGACAGTGGCCTGGGCGGGGAGAGCAGCGGCAATGCGCGAAGCGGTCCTGCATCCCTGCCCCCGTCGTGAGATGGGACACCGTGAGGTTTTAGTCGGTAGTGACGGCCCTTCTGGCCGTCGAGTCCGACATACCCCGCTCGCCTCCCCCAGGCTTGTAGCGGGAGATGCGTAAATGCATTTCCTTACGAAAAAAAAAAAAAAAAAAGGGGGGCATTGAAAAGCAGACGTTGAAAGAAGACGAGAAACTTGTGGTTCAGACGTTGAACCGAGCTTGCATTTTCCCACCGAGCCACACTCGCTTTTACTTTAGCCCTACTAGGTTAACCTATTTGCGACGGTTTGAGCGCTCGGATACAAACTTCAAGAAATCTATCGGATACTTTCTAACGTATACCGGCATTTTCCTACTACATTAGAATCCGGTTATAACGACTGCCAAGGGACCGGTGACATTACGTCGTACTAACCGGAAGTCGTATTAAACGAACAGAAAAAAAGTTTGTTTTTATACATATGACAGATATTATTATTACAGTAAAGATATTGTCGAATGATTTACACCGAATTTCTTCGCAATCGTTACATTTGACCTCGTTGGCGTAAAGGTTACCATGCCGGTCTGCTAATCAGAAGGTTCCGGGTTCGATTCCCGGCCCGGTCAACATCTTTGTGCTTAACTAAATTTGTTGGCTGTGGGTCTGGGTGTTAAATATGTATTTATATATAATATGTATGTATATGTAGTATATCAGTTGTGTTAGCAACCATAATACGAGCTAGAAATGGTTCAGTATGGGGCTAACCAGCCGTGTGTGAAAGTGTCCTAATATTTATATTTATATTTATTTATTTATATTTGACTCACCAGCTTCTATTTTTTCCACTATCGGACGAGCAGGGAGACTGCTAGGAGGCACCGCTATACAGTTGAAGTTCCAAAAATCCGCACGAAGCGTTTCGCTTCCACATATATTGTGCGGACTGATCAACTGTGGAACTCATTGCCGGAGTCCCTGTTCCCTCTGAACTATAACCTCACTGTCTTCGAGGTGAGAGTGAATCGGTTTCTTCTAGGCAAGCGCGCTCCACCCTAGATCGCAACATCACTTAACATCAGGTGAGTTTCGATCAAGCGCTTGCCTATCCAACATAAAAAAAATAAAAAATCGACTCACACTCTCTATACATTATTTTCACAATTGACATTTTAAACATATTAGTACCTGGATTAGTACCTGGTTGACCGAGCTTTGCTCGGTATTTTTTTCTTTTTTTTAATATAACATTTTCTAAAAATGATTCCTAGCTAGATCGGTAGGCAAAAGACAATTCAACAACCAACCATCCATCAACTTCCATTTTTGTTTGTGGCCTCTGCGGTAATGCTGCATACACCAAGGTACTTGATCGTCTCAAGCAGCATTTTCAAAAATAAGCTCAAGAACTGGCTCGTTCAGAGAACGTTTTATTCTGTGGACGAATTTTTTCATATAGAAAAAAAAAAATTATTTAAATTAATGTGTGACATGTAATTGTTTAATATTATTATTATTTCATTAATGTTGACATTATTACAAATTGATTGTATTACATATTGACATATTGACATTTTTTAATTTTTATTTTTTTTGACGTATAATTGAATAATTATCAATAAATGGTTTATCTTGGTTTATCTTGTTTATCAACATCACTATACATTAGTTTGACAATTGACATCTTATATTCATTATATATGTATATCCCATACTGCAGATTATGAAAAAGATTTTTTTTCTTAATATTATCTTATGTTTGTATCTTAAAAAAGTTAAAATCACCTTAAAATTATATACAATGCATAGTTTATTAAACAACTATAACTAATACACCAACAATAATAATAGTATATTACGAATATGTTGTAAACTTTAAAAAGATTTAAGCCACCCGCTCAAACGTGCCCAACAAGCTTGCGGCATTGCCTGTTTGGATGGCAAGGGTATTTTTTTATTTTCACATGATATTCCCTGGCCTGTGGGTCACGCCGCCCCATATTCGCTATATATTTTTTTTGCTTCTGAACTCCACGGCCTAGCAACCTCTACGGCAAACGGCACGAACTCACTCGCTGCTTCCTACACAGCATATTTTTTTATGTTTGCACAGAACAGCCTCCTATACTTTTGCGTTTACGTTTGAGGAATTTAAGCGTTATTAGTATAGTAATACAGTTGAATTTTTTTCTAACGCTCACTGCGTACGGTCATATAATTTTACGAGCATTAGTCGAAACTCAACCTTAAGATATAGTGGTAAAGTTGTCTTGAATTAAAATATTTATTGTGACGTGGTCATATTTTGTATTTCTGTATATCAAAGCCAATTTAAAATAATAATAATAATAACATGTCACATATAATTACGTACAAAGAAAAATCAGGCGAATACCGCTCCGGTTCGTACCTAGCGCAAAGGCTATCCATAGCCATACAACGCGGCAATGCCACGAGCGTTATGGGTACCTTTCCGTCAGGTTCTATCCGGAGTGACCTATTAAATTAATTTTATGAGTGTTTTTTTTTTGTTAGTATTTAATCTTATTATCTTCTATCTGTAATAAATTATTTTTACATGTCAATATTAATACATAATGTTTAATCAAATAATTACGTACGTCCAATATAAGATTATATTTACATTAAATACACGTCACTTATAATTAAAAATACAAACTGCACAAACACGAAAAACAATAAATCAGACTATGAGCTGCCCGCGCTGCACCAAAGGTCCCCAAAATGCTGGCGGCGTTACCCCTCTGAATTGCCAATTGATGTACATTGTAATAGAGACAATAGTATAGTAAACTCATGCCATTTTTGTGTGCTGTGTTTGTATGCATCACTGAATGCGGTATATACTTGATGGAAGAGTGTATGTATGTGAATAACTTATTGACTCAGGCGTTACTTCCTTTATAAGCAAGTGCGGTGAGCGCGGCGCCTCACTCTCGACTTGTCGTTCGAAGAGTCAGCATCTCCTGATGATGTCTTGTGGTTAGGCGAAACACGTGTAGAGTTAAGAATTTCCGAATTGTGATAGGTAACGTTAATCTTAATTAATATTAGTTAATTGATCTTAGTTACAAATACAAATCATTTATTGATAACACCAAAGTTACAAGTCAAATAATATGATATCATTACAAAAGTATATGATATGTATACATGTCAATTTTCAATTATATTCTAGTACTATTATATCATTACAATAGTATATGATATTATATTTATAGTTAAATTAATCTTAGTTAATTAAGCTTGGTTAATTGATATTAGTTGATTTTTCCTTTAATTGTCTTAATTTGGATTTCGGATCACAGCGGAAGTACACTAAATATTTAATTTTGTCTTCTATTTGTATGTGTGTGGTTGTTCCAGCCGCCGCTGTGCGAGTGCGCGGCGGGGTACTACGGCGCGCGGTGCGAGTGGGAGCGGGACGAGTGCGCGGAGGCGGGCGCGGGCGCGTGCCTGCACGCCGGCACCTGCCTCGACGCCGCCGGCAACTACACCTGCGACTGCACCGGCACAGGTAATGCATGTACATTACGCGTCACACACGTTTCTAATTGAAAAATCTGACGCCACTTACATAGGTTACAAATTGAGAAATCTGTCACCACTTGAAATTGAAAAATCTGTAACCAGTTACACAGGTGTCAAATGGATAAATATGTCACCACTTGAATTTGAAAAATCTGTAACCACTTATGCAGGTTTCAAATGGATAAATATGTCACCACTTGAAATTGAAAAATCTGTAACCACTTACACAGGTTTCAAAAGGATAAATATGTCATCACTTGAATTTTTAAAATCTGTCACCAAATTGACACAGGTTTAAAAATGATGAAACTGTCACAAAGCACCAAACAGTGTGTGTTCGTAAGCCTCCTCGCAAACTCGAGAAGTTACGCTCCCTAGTTGTATCGTATAAAAAAAACTGGTAATACATGTACATTGTTCACACAGATAGATAAATAAATAAATATTAGGACACATTCACACACGGCTGGTTAGCCCCATACTGAACCATTTCTAGCTCGTCTTATGGTTGCTAACACAACTGATATACTACATATACATACATACATACATATTATATATAAACACATATTTAACACCCAGACCTACAGCCAACAAATTTAGTTAAGCACAAAGATGTTGGCCGTGCCGGGAATCGAACCCGGAACCTTCAGATTGGCAGTCCAGCATGGTAACCTTTGAAATCTGTCACTAGTTACATAGATTTCAAATGGATGAGTATGTCGCTACGTTATCAAATTGACACAGGTTTAAAATTGAAAAATCTGTCACAAAGCACCAAACGGTATGTTTCGTAAGACTCCTCTCGAACTGGTAATACATGTACATTGTTCACACAGATAATTCGGGTACATTACTACACAAGTAATACCGGTGCATTCAGTTGCAAATAGAAAGAAATATGACGTGACAAGAAATAAACACAAACTGTTAACTAGTTTAATAAGAGGTATATATAGTGATAGATATATTATTATATGTATATCTGAAGGGTCCATTGCAATAATGATGAATGTCGTTGACCTATTCCTCCATTTCATTAAATATGAAATGGAATAGATGAAAAAATAAAATGAGGAATCAGCAAGCACATGAATATCAAACATAAAATAATTCAGCTGCCTTTTATAATATACATCGTTTGTAGTTGTGTTTGGTACAGGAAGATTTTTTTTTAATCCATTGGACATTTATCATTATTGGCGTGAATACCTGCGACGTTGAGCGTTCTAGCCGTGTAGTCAATATATCAAATATACATTTATCACGAGTGTGTAAGCGATATTGTTAAGTTTGACAACTAAATTTCTTAACATAATTTCAAGGGACCGAATGGCATTTCTCATTAAAATTTAAATATTTTTGGACATTCATCATTATTGCAGTGGACCCTTCATCTTATATCATATAGATATAGTAGACACCATATCGCAGTATATATCACTCATCATCACCCTTGACCACTCGAAGTAGCAACACTACCAAACTCTTTTACCGTCAAAATTGCCAAAGTAAGAATTTCATTTTTTTTGTTTTTTTAGCGCCTTATAAATAGTCTCTATGATCCCCCGAGGTCCGGTATATAAGGCTATGTATTTCCCACGCATGTGACCTGATTCAATGCCTAGTGGCCTACAGAAGAATGTTTAAATAAAAGTACAGATACAACGCGCTATCTTATCGTTATCACTCAGCCGTCTTATCAGCCGATACGCTGATAACAACACAGTGGCTCGCAAACTTTTTTTCAATTATAGACTAGATTATATTTAAAATTTATATTCAAAATTCAATTCATAATAATTTAGTGCCACAAAAAATATACATGTCTTATTCATTTGGTTCTAGTTGCCAAAATAAGCGTTACCCCGTGCCTTGGCAGCTAGTCCTTCCCAAAATGTATCTAATAATTAGACTGACACAATTAGAATAAAAATTATAATAGATCCATATTAACTTAGTTGCTAATTCATAATAATAATATATTAAAAATACATAATATTTCTCATCAAAGTTGGATTAAATTTCATAATTTTAGATCATTACATTCAAGTGTACTGTTAGGATACTGATAGGATTTGTAGCTCGGCTAGCTAAAGTAATCTTACGCGATCATCGAAGCTAAGCAACGCTCGATGTGGACTGTCGTTTTAAAAGTGGCATTTTCATCTGGGCGTTACCATGGGTTGGATGCCACGTTAAATTGTAGATCCCGGCTGTTAGTCTTAGTACAAGCAATCGTTAAGCCAAATCAGAGGCCTTTGAGCGGCTTGAAAACTCTCGACACCAGAGCTCGGTCACTTAGCTCTTACGAAGAAGAAGACTGATAGGTAACTTATTGTCTCAGGCGTTACTTTGCGGAAATCCATTGTAAATAGAAGACAAAATTAAATATTTAGTGTACTTCCGCTGTGATCCAAAATCCAAATTAAGACAAGTAAAGGAAAAATTAACTAAGATTAATTAAGATTAACGTTTGCCTCTCGACTTGTCGTTCGAAGAGTCAACATCTCCTGATGATGCCTTGTGGTTAGACGAAACACGTGTAGAGTTAAGAATTTCCGAATTGTGATAGGTAACGTTAATCTTAATTAATCTTAGTTAATATTTCCTTTTCTTGTCTTAATTTGGATTTCGGATCACAGCGGAAGTACACTAAATATTTAATTTTGTCTTCTACTTAAGACTGATAGGATTTGTTAGGTATTTTATAACTTAGTCACACCAGACGGAGTGCGTCACTGAAAAGATCCCGCAGCTTCCGCCCGTAAACAATTGAGTATATCCGGCTAACAGTAACCATTTTGAAAATATGTCCTTAATTGCGTTAGCAAATATGTGATTCATTTTCATTCATGATGACTGACACGTTTACACTTAGTAGTTTTGAAACACAGGCGCAAAAACCTCGACGTAATGGTTACCTGCCGGACTGCCAACCAGAGGGTCTTGGGTTAGTTTCCCGGTGCGGCCAATATCTTTGTGCTGAACTACATTTAATTTTGTTGGCTGTGAGTCTGGGTGTTAAATATGTATCGATATAAAGTATGTATGTATGTATATGTAGTATATCGGTTATGTTAGCAACCATAATACGAACTAGAAATGGTTTAGATGGGGACACTAGACATACATACTCGTACACATACATAAATACTTTATATCAATACATATTCAATACCCAGACCGACAGCCAACAAATTTAGTTCATCACAAATATGTTGGCCGAGGCGGAATCGAACCCGGGACCTTCTGGTTGGCAGTCCGGCATTGCAACAATCACGCCAACAAGGTCGTCACTTCTCTGCTAAGTCTTACAATATATAATTAACTAGCAAGCCCGGCGAATCGGGGGTGATAAAATATTAAAAAAAATAGGTTTTATGTATTTTTAATGCCACATTATAAAAAAATAAAAACAAAAAACTCGCACAAAAATTAAAAAAAAAAAATTAAGGGTGAACAACCCTTATCACTTAGGGGTATGAAAAATAGATAGTAGCCGATTCTCAGACCAGACAATACGTATATAAAACTTGTAAAAAATCGGTCAAGCCGTTTCGGAGGAGTACGGTAACTAACATTGTGACATGGAAATTTTATATATTATTATGAGATTTATACAGTATTTAAATAAATAGTAGGACACTTTTCACACACGGCTGGTTAACCCCATACTGAACCATTTCTAGTTCGTATTATGGTTGCTAACACAACTGATATACTACATATATATACATGTATATTTTATATAGATACATATTTAACACCCAGACTGACAGCCAACAAATTTAGTTGAGCACTACCTAAGCTGTTGGGCGTGCCGGAATCGAACCCGGAACCTTCTGATTGGCAGTCCGGCATGGTAACCATTACGCCAATGAGGTCGTCAGTGTTTTAGTAACATTGATAGTAGCTATAAGGATAAAGCAACGTAGTAGCTGAGTCCAGTAAAACCAAACGATGATTCTAGTTTGTGAATCACTGGCACCTACATACGTCAGTGCTTAAACAATGCTCGTCCGACCGACCGCCAATATGCGAGCCTTACTACAATAATAAATACATATGTGCCAAATTGTTCAGTACATTTCTTGTTGAAAATAAGATAATTCAGTTTGAAATGGTGTGTTGAAAGTTTTTTTTTGTTTGGACACATTTCACACACGATTGGTTAACCCCATACTGAACCATTTCTAGTTTGTGCAAAGTCGTGAAAAATATTTGGAGTTTCCCAACTGAAAAGGATTTGCAGTGATAAAGACTTTTTATTTTAATATTAACAGTTTATTGTTTTGGGTTTTTTCTTTACGGTTTAATTTAAAAAAAAATCGTGAGTCTAAAATAAAACTATGTCTAATCAAAAAGTTTAAACTGTATTATTAACATATGTATGTATATGAAAATTTGAAATGCGTTTAAAAGTGAAAATGTGTTTATTTGTATTATAAACATAATAAACATTTTTCAATACATTTACCAGTGGAAATTTAAAATTGTCTCCTTAAATATGATGGATTGCAGTGATGCGGATCTTACATATGAAAATAGTACATTACATACATTTATAGTGAATTAGGAGAGACGCTCTATAAAGTCGTATAATTACATACATAAGTGAACTAAATGTGTTAAAAAAAATTATATATTATTTTTGATGCCGAGAGATTAATTAGCAGTGATGAGGATTTTATATATAAAGGTGATTTAACGTGGCAGGTTTGAGTGATAATGCTAATTAAAAAAATAATATAAATATAATATAAGTGTAGTGTAATCAAACAATGGGTGTTCAGATGAGATTATTCCTGATACTGTTAATAGGTATGTGATAAAGAATATTGTTTATTCATTAATTTATGTTAAAATATATAGGTGTAACTCTAAAATGAAATATAGCAACAGGAAAAAAAACAATCTTTTTTTCGTAAGAGGAAACTACTTAATTATTTTATTTAATAGACCCAATGAAATGAAAAAAACTACACAATATTTAAAAATTAAAAACCTTACAAATTAAACCTAAGTCAGTGTCCGCGGGTAAGGTGCCTAATAAGCTGGCGGCATTACCTCGCTGGATCGCCAAACTTAAGCGTTGGCCGAGGTTAGCGCCAGATCTTGGGTCATTGGTTCTGTCGACCAGCCGTTTAGAAAGATCATTAAGAACTTACGAGCGTTGAGCCCCATGGTCCCAATCTTATTATATATGCGTTTTATATAAGTTAATCTATAAATAAATCAATTGAGTAAAACCCATGTACCTATTGTAGTGATCAGCAGATTGCATCATGTCTCGGTGAACAATACACATCGTTATATAAACAATACAAGTAAACAATTGCTATCATTGTTTATCGTAGCGCCTGTAGCTCGGCTAGCTTAAGTGATCTAATCATCGAAACTAAGCATCAGTCGATGCGGGCGCTATTTGGATGGGTGACCATGCACAAGACTATCGTTTTTGTAGTGGCATTTTCACCTGGGCGCTACCGTGGATCGGATATTACGTTAAATTGTAGGTCCCGGCTGTTAATATAGAATAAACAGTCGTTAAGCCAAGTCAGAGGCTTTCGGGCGGCTTCAAAAGTCTCGACACCAAAGCTTGGCCACTTATCTCATACGAAGAAGTAGATTTATTTATTTAGTGGCGTGTGGTTAACATTCGATTGACATATTGTTGCATTTACTAAATGCTTGGTTACTTACCCTGGACGCAAAACGACGTGGTTTTATAAGTTGATGTATTAGAAGCACTCTAAGAATATTAACTGTAGTTATTTTGGTCCTATCCGACTTATCAATTAGAAATGAAACTGGTACAAAAAATATAAAATGAAGTTTTTGCAACTAACTTCCTTATCGTGCGTTGAGAGGGCTAAACGGAAAAAAATCTTACGAAAAGTTGTAATGCTCTTCTTAACCTTATATAATTTGACCCATATGCAGTTTTTAATTGAAATTAATGTCATTATATAAATATATATATTTATATTCACATGCTATAAGTTTATATCAGGCTATTTGTACTTCTTAAACAGTTCAAGTCTCAATATTACTGTATAGCTAGGAACTGAACACTGGCATTGTACATATGTATGATTATTATTTTATTATTATTATTTTTAAGGATTGAAAAAAGTATGAACATACTTAAAAGATTTATTAATAAGAATTGACATGTAAATTGGTTTTACAAAAATAAATGATTATGATTATTTCAAAATTAAAAACTCCTTTAAATTTAAAACAATAAATTATTATACATTTTCGTTGTAATCTTGTTAAAATATCGTATTTTGTATGTTTGCAGGGTGGACGGGCGCGCGATGCGAGACGGATGTGGATGAGTGTGCGCTGGGGCTGGTCAGCTGCGGGCCCGGGGAGTGCAAGAACCTGGAGGGGTCCTACACGTTAGTATACATACATTATTACCAGGGGATCGGATGACACTCAATGTCAAGATTAATTACAATAGATCTACGCTAAAAATTAAGAAATAAAGGCAGACAAAACAAAAGATGGGAAGATGACCTCAAGAAAGTGGCAGGTCCGGTATGGATCCGTTTAGCAAGGGACATAAATAAGTGGATTTTTTTTGAGGAGGCCTTTGACGACAGACAAGCTGTTACGGAAAAAAATGCAGTTGCCGATAACTAGTTAAGATATTACAATATATAAATAATTCAAGTATTTAGTTAGTAGGCATGTATATAATATTTTAAGAAAAACAGCAATAGAGGCTATTTTATTTTTATTAATTAGATCTACGCTTGGCCACCAACTCATCTGATGGTAAGCAGATCTGTGGCCGAAGATGAAGCACGTTGATCTAGAAGAAATCTGTTCACTCTCGCCTTGAAAAAATCCAAGTTATATGTATTACTTAGGAAACACAGTAGGAAGCAATCCATTCAGTTCCTTAGCAGTACGCATGATGAATGTGGAGCCAAACCGTTGCGTACGGATTTTTGTAATCTCCACAAGGAATGGATGATATAAAGCTGACCTCCTACTGGTCCTGTAGTGGAAGGGTGAAGGAGGGATGAGATCGTGCAAATCCTGCACACACTCACTGAAGTGCAATCTGTAAATTATTGGCACACAATAAAAAAAAAAAAAAAAATCATTTATTGGCCTTGCAAAATCCCATCGCATTTGGCAAGTCATTTACATTTAGCTTAAGAAATAAAGTTTCAGTCCAGCCACGCTTGATGGCGGGATCAAGGGATAAAGGGATTTAATTTAAAATAAAGATTTTATAATTGGAATTAAATAATCATCGTTAAGACAGGACTTCGATCCCGGCCCTACGCCAATAACTTGTTTTTCAAGTTATGTGTGGATCTGCACTCGCTTTATGGCGAAGGAAAACATCGTGAGGAAACTGACATGTTTGAGGACCACAATATCCGAAGACGTATGTCATCCGCCAACCCGCATTTGGCCAGTGTGGTGGATTATGGCCTATATCTCTCTCCTAGTGAGAGAAGGCTCGGAGTCCCAGCTGTGGGAACGTATAGTGGGCTGCTTAAGCTTATGCTAAGACAGGACAACGTATGTCGCGTTATCTTCAGTTGTTGTTATTAAACAAGGGGATATTTATGTATTTCGCCATCTTCTGAACTTCCCGGCCGGAATATAAGCCCTGGCTCGCGTGGGATCTCTTTCAAATTGACGTTTCCACGTTCCAGTTGCGCATGCGCGGCGGGTTTCTGCGGGCTGGAGTGCGCGCTGCGCGACCCGTGCTTCGAGCCGGCGGCGGACGGCAACGGCACCGGGCCGTGCCGGCACGGCGCCGCGTGCGAGCAGCGCTGCGCCGCCCACACCGGGTACATCTGCCGGTGCACGCCCGGCTGGGCCGGACACAACTGCTCGCAACCGGTCAGGGGAAGACGTCATTATTTTATTCATACTTCATTTATTCAATACAAATATAGTAATAATAATAATAATAAATTTATTTGCACAAAAACTTATGAAATAACATTACATCGAGTTACAAGTAAAAATTAAAAATTATATCTTAAGCTAATTGTTGTATAAATGCTAACTCGGGGGACGCTGTACTCCACACTAGGATCGACCTGGGTCGTGGAGTTCAGTATGTTCATGATAGTGGAGTACCTGGAGCATTCAAAACCGTAAAACCTCGGATTAGAGTTATAGTGAATGAATTAATATGATTGATATGGGATATTGTTTTTTAACCTGTAAATTGCAATGGTCAAACATAAATTTTTATAAAAAAAAAAGTGCTCAAAAAAATTTTGGGTAAACATTGCAATTTATAGTTTAAAAAACAATATCCCATATCAATCATATTAATTCATTCACTATAACTCTAATCCGAGGTGAAAACCCCCAGGCGCTCCACTAATACAATATAATTTATTTCTTCAATAAAATTTATTTCTATATATTAGGATAAAGATAAAGATAAAAGATATTTATTGCTTCATACCCAAGAAGCAATAAAGCGTGGATTACACAAAACAAAACAAAAGTATGCTTATTATTATTCATAATTCATTTATTCAATAAAAATAATTATTCATGACTCATTAAAATTAATTATTTAATTCATTATATTTATTCTATAAAATTAATTATGTGATTCATAATGCATGTATTCAATACAATTAACAAATGTAATTCATTTGTTCAATAAAATTTAATTATTTAATTCATAATTCATTTGTTCAAATTTTAGTTATATAATTGTTTATACAATTTTTTTGTACACTTCAGTAACATTTCGAAGAAAATTGTCGACGCATTTGAAGATTACCTGAAGAACCGTGCTGACTTGTCTATTCTAACCTAGCGCATTGCATTGTTGCATTGCAGATAGTAGCAGCCAGCTCTGAGAGTTCGGGCGACAGCTCGCTCCGCGTCGTGATCGGCGTGGGCGCCGCGCTGGTGGCCCTCGCTGCCCTCGGCGGAGCCCTGGCCGCGCTGGGGGCGCAGGCCCGCCGGAAGCGCGCCACCAGGGGCACCTACTCGCCCTCGGGGCAGGAGTACTGCAACCCGCGGGCAGAGATGATGCAGCACGCGCTCAAACCGCCGCCAGAAGAGAGGCTCATATAGAACACATATTATTGAAGGTAGGTATCCACCAACCCTAACCCTGCAGCCTGGGTGAAAGAATAAGGCTGCGGAATTGCCCCTGCCTGTCGTAAGAGGCGACTAAAAGGGGCACCAGACTCGAAGGTGTTCGGAGATGGGGTTCCGACACCCGCTCCATCGAGTCCGGGTTGAACGCCAAAAATCTGGGAAGGGCCACAGCGCAGTGCAAGGAGGTCTCCGGAGTGTTTCCCGGAAGAACCCGGAGACCTCCGTTAAGCACAGAGGCAGGTCACCGGGAGGGTTTTAGTGGGTACAAATCCCACATAACCTGGCTGCGACCCATCGTAGCCAGGTATCTTGTCGAAGATTTCCCCCTCGTCAACAAAAAAAAAAGGTATCCACCAACCCGCACTTGATATTTCCAATTCAAATTTGTTTATTACAGAAAAATATTACAGATCAATACAAAAATATTTAATTAAACGAAACAAATATTATAAAAATGAACATTAATTATTTTTTTTTTTCTTTTTCTTTTGACACATTCACACACGGCTGGTTAGCCCCATACTGAGCCATTTCTAGCTCGTATTATGGTTGCTAACACAACTCATATACTACATATACATACATACATATTATATATAAATACATATTTAACACCCAGACCCAAATCCAACTAATTTAGTTGAGCACAAAGATGTTGACCGGGCCGGGAATCGAACCCGGAACCTTCTGACTAGCAGTCCGGCATGGTAACTTGTACGCCAATGCAATATGGCTACCAGCACTTATGCTGAGAACTAGTCTAGTAGTATAATATTGGGCATTCTGCCCCACCTTGTTGCTCGGCAAAACTCCGTTTTGCCATCGCAACATCGGTGTTGCAGAATGCCCAATATTATACGTTTGACATGTTGAATTGATTTCAAAAATATTTTTTCATTGTATTTGTCAACGAAATAAATCTTAGAACGCCGTCGTGATAACGCGCTCCAATTCAATGATCGAATTAACGCGTGTGCGTCTCAACGTGGTGGTCATAAATGTTTGTGTTTATATTTAATTTACTCATTATAAATCAAACCTGCGCGCATTAAACATGAGATTCGTTAAACAGCCACAATCATTAATGATAAACACTATATGTGACAATATTTCTAAGAACGTCATACGACATGGAGAATTATTACCTAACTCAATTCGATGCATTATTTGTGGACCGTCAAGTTGCGGAAAAACAAATTTATTAATTGGACTTCTTATACACGAAAATGGTTTAAAGTTTCAAAATATTTACGTTTATTCAAAAACTTTACACCAACCTAAATACATGTTTTTGGAAAAGGTTTTACAGCATGTGCCTGACGCATCATTTCACAAATATCAAGGAAGTGATGAAGTTTTAAAAGTTCAGGATGCTAAACCTAACTCAGTGATTATATTCGATGATGTTGCTTGCGAAAATCAAAATAATATGCGTGATTACTTTGCCATGGGTAGACACAAGTATATCGATTGTTTTTATCTAAACCAAACCTACAGTAAGGTACCAAAACAGCTAGTGAGAGATAATGCTAACTTAATCATACTATTCAAGCAAGATGATATTAATTTAAAACATGTTTATGAAGAACACGTTAACACTGACATGAGATGGATTGATTTTCGTGAAATGTGTTCTAAAATATGGAGTGATGAACCTTTTAGCTACGTTGTGATTAATAAAGATTGTCCTAAAAATAATGGGTGTTACAGAAACAAATTGGACACTTTCGTCGTTTTCGATTAATAATTTTATATAAATACTATTGCCATATCTGAATCATATTTAAAGACCATTATCTTCTCTAAGTATTTATTCTATATACAACTCTTACTCGAATACAACCTTTTTAATATAATGGAAACACAATTAAAAAGACAAATTGTTGATGCGGCAGAAGCTGTCAAAAGAAAAGTGCGAAAAATGAGAGATTTTGAAAATGATAAAAATCAAGCATTGGATTCAGTTTTTAAGCCCGTAACAGAACCTCTTAACCTTATAGCTAAGAATAGTAAGCGAGCCAAAAGTATTTTACCTGACACCAACGAATATATAAATATTCCTTCTTTTGACAAACGAATATTGGAGGATGACATTAGTATAAAAAATCATAATGCTAGTAATGCAGATGAAAATGAACCTGATATCGTTATAGCCCAAGAGCCCATACGTTTCTGACCTTCGTCATTTAATAAAAGCTGAAAATTGTTCTATGTGTGTCCCTAGTAGAGGTAAGAATGATCCCCAAACATGAAGCTGAGGCACCAGTGGCTTTGGCAGATAACTGGTAACAAAGGTGTATAAAATTCCATCTCAAATTCGTTATAGTATAAAACCTGATTTTTTCACATTTGATTCATAATAATATCAAAAGTCGCCTTGCTCATTGCCAGACGGTTAGTATGGTGGCAACCCTCTGCCAGACACCCTTAAACTATTATAATTTATGAGTATACTTACGTTATATTATAAAACCTAAATTTTATATATAATCTTTTGGGGGCCTATTAATCTATGTTTACATAAAAGCCGGACAGTTTCGATAGTTCTATCATGTTGCCAGACGCATTCAAAGTGAGCAGTTGTTCGGGGAGCAAGGAGCATATACAGTAACTAGTGCGAGTTAGACAGAGCGCTTGGTCTAATGCAGCCCTTCACTGTGCATCCACTGTTATCAAGTTTTTTTTATTATTAATTTCTTAATCAAAAATTTCATTATTCTTTTTAGTTTTCATTATTCATTGGCTTTACAATTTTGATAGAATTGAAAAAAATAAACTTCGTATAAATGAAAAATAATATAAATAAAATTATTAGAGTTTCGATATGATTGAAATTGTATTAGAACAATTTTAATGAGTATTGTTTTAAATATTTGTTATTCAAACTGTAAAAAAAAAGAATAATGAAATTTTTTGATTAAGAAATTAATAATAAAAAAACTTGATAACAGTGGATGCACAGTGAAGGGCTGCATTAGACCAAGCGCTCTGTCTAACTCGCACTACTAGTTACTGTATACGCTCCTTGCTCCCCGAACTACTGCTCACTTTGAATGCGTCTGGCAACATGATAGAACTATCGAAACTGTCCGGCATTTATGTAAACATAGATTAATAGGCCCCCAAAAGATTATATATAAAATTTAGGTTTTATAATATAACGTAAGTATACTCATAAATTATAATAGTTTAAGGGTGTCTGGCAGAGGGTTGCCACCATAATAACCGTCTGGCAATGAGCAAGGCGACTTTTGATATTATTATGAATCAAATGTGAAAAAATCTGGTTTTATACTATAACGAATTTGAGATGGAATTTTATACACCTTTGTTACCAGTTATCTGCCAAAGCCACTGCTGCCTCAGCTTCATGTTTGGGGATCATTCTTACCTCTACTAGGGACACACATAGAACAATTTTCAGCTTTTATTAAATGACGAAGGTCAGAAACGTATGGGCTCTCGCTCTATTAGTAACACTTCGTATGAATCATTTGATAACAATGAAGACAGCTATATATCTTCCTGGTCAGTTTCTACAGAAGCGCCGTTAGATGTACCATTTGGTGTACGTATTGTAAACAAGAAATTAATGCTGGGTTCTGCTTGTGTAACTATTAACAACGATAAAATCACAGTGATGGGTCATGCATACCGGAAAACTCCTGGATTGAAAGAGTTATTGTTCAATAAAGAAGTAGATTTAGACTTGGTAACTGAAAGTGATTTGTTGAATTACAAATCGATGCTGATTGATACAAATGCTCATCGTCGAGACTTCGACAGCTCGAAGCCAATCAAAAGTAATAAAGGTCAAAAATATATGCAAATTATAAAGCCACTTTTTACTCTCCAAAACACATACCAAGGTGGCAAATATAAAGGAAGAGGTTTACCTATGACAAAAATGTGGAGGAAAAATGTAGATTTCATATACTGGGATGACCCTAATGAACTAGTAGAGAGGTTGAAATTATTGATTGCTTCCAGAGATGCCGGTAACACAGGATTAGATAATGAAATTATATCTATTATTGAAGAGTTACGTGAAAATAAAATTATTAATAAATAATTGATATAAAGTATGTTTCATTCATTTTACTATAAACCTTTATACACGAAAGACATCAAGCATGAATGTAGATAAATTTGGACACACCATTCATAAAAGATTACGTTTATCCGAAATACTTGAGTATAATAGTAATGCTTTAATACAATCTGAAAATGGAGATTATAATTTGAAAAACTCTAGACTCAGGGGGGTCAGATTACCTTTAGAAGCAGACGATGCAGTTAACAAAAAATATGTCGATCGATTTAAAGACAACCTAATACATGAACTTAGACAATTGTTTGAGGCACAACGTACAAGAATCATAGGAGATACTCAAAGTTCCACTGAAAAGACTTTAAAAGCCGGGTTATTAGAAATCTTGACTCATTTAGAAGACAAGTTTTATACGAAAGCAGAAGTCGATAACTTTTTTAAACTAAAAAAATCAGCATAATGACCAAACAAGAGATTGTAAATGAAATACATAGAATGGCAAGGAAAAATTATCCACGTCGATCTGTTATACTAAAAGGTATTGATGATTTATGGCAAGCTGACTTAATAGATATGCAACACGTGAAAAGTTACAACAAAAAATATAGCTATATTTTAATAGTTATTGACTGTTTTTCAAAGTACGCCTGGACAGAACCACTAAAATCGAAAAATAAGGATTGTGTTACTCACGCTTTTAATCGAATACTCGCCAAAAGCCAACGCAAGCCTGAAATTTTAGTATGGAGGTAGCAGCAGGATTATTGCCTACTTTTTATTCTAGAATAAAGTAAGCAGGTAACATTAAATATAAGTATGGGTACCTATAGTTAATTGTGTAAGATTTTAATTTAGTTTTTATTTTAAAAGTTAGATAAATAAAAAATGTTGGTATAACTTTACAATCGTCTTTTATTTGTCCTTAGATAAGTACTAGATAAATTCAAATTTAATAGAGTTTATAAAAACGAATTCATATTGATTTATTATTGTTTTTTTTCTTATAAAATAGTTTAACTAAGATTTTATTATTTTCTTTATTTAAAAACTATAAAAGTATTTTTATAATTATGTAGGTCAGTTCATTGTACTCAGTTTCAAGAAACGAGGTAAAATGCTTAGTTCGCTTTTCTTGTTAAAGCCGTTGATTAATAATTAGTAGATATGCCATACGCTAAAATACCTAACACGTTATACATGCATACTTGCTTATTTTACTGTAATAAATTCATATTACATACTTAATTTAATTGTGCAATGTTATTGATTGGCATATCTAACTTTCTTGGTCTATGGTAAGTACGTAATGTAGTGTCATATTGCATTTCGAGCAAAATTGGTATAGGTATCATAAGTATATTTTGTCTTGAATAGACCTAAAATAATCATGTCGTCGGTAAGTTAAATATTATTTAAAATTCTATAAAACAAATAACTTTTTTCGTACGATATACTAAAGATTTATTTTTATTTTACAGTTTCTTGAAGAGCCCGAAGACATTTTTCAATGTGCTCAGGATCCACGAATGATGGAGGAGGAGTTTGAGGAGATGAGGCGGCGTGACGCTGATTTAAAATCCAAGGAGAAAAAAAAATTAGCGAAGCGCCGCCGAGAACAACAGAAAAAAACAAATTCAAAGAAATCTTTCGTCTCCACACGAGTGGAGCAAAGAGGACTAAAATTAATAAAAATAGCTATAATAGACCTTAATCATGTAAATAGTGACAGTGACAGTGACAGTGAGGTTATACTTAACGCACAATATGTTGTGAAAGACAATATAGACAATATCATGGATGAGACTGAAAGTTTAATTAAGAAAATTTCTAAAACTTTAATAGATAGTGATTTAAGATTTTAATAAAGTGATAGTGATTTTATATTTTAAAAGTGTTGTTTCACCTACCTAGTTGTAAGACTATTTTAAATTTGCTTATTTACTGTGTGCTTATGATAAATAAAACAAAAGTAGTATTCGTATGTCAAGTTCTTTATTTTTTAATAAAAACTACAGGTATAGGTACACTTATTACATTACACATTAGGCACACAATCCTTTTTCTCAAGATACATTTTTAAACACAGGACATTTTTTAGCGCACATTGATTAACATGTTTAAAACAATTTAATTTATTTTTAATATTACTATATTCTTTATGTAGTATAGATAATTTAGGACATTGGCTTTCATTCAATTCTAATATACTACAATTCTTTACACCCAAGTTCTTTATCCACGTTACTTTCTCTAGACCTTTGACAACAATCTTCTTATTTTCCAGATAAGGTACGATTATACGTTGGAATTCTCTGTAGTCAATATATCCTTCGCTCCAATAAATACCTCTATTTCTTTCCAACCATTTGACCTGCTTTTTTTCATCAGTTGTTAAGTATTTAAACATGTACGGAGGTTTGATTAAAAACGTTTGTGTGTGCTCTTGAGTGGCCACCGCTAGTTCTTTAATAATAAAATTATTATTCAGGTCTTTAAAACCTTGAACATCCAATATAATAGTATCAGGATTCATGATATTTTTTTCACAGTATTGCTCAAGGGTTTATACTCAATTATACAGTCATTCAAAATAAGACAGTATGCTGAAGTCCGATCTGGTATATCCGTATTGCTTTCAATTTCCACTCTCACATCTACAACCGGACCTCCTTTCAAATTATCGGTTTGCCTTGAGCAATCTATTACAAACAATGGTGCTAACTCTTTAAATTGTTTTTCACTTAATAAAGGTTCCGAGCGACGTCCATAATACGACTGTTGGAATCTTGTGTATTGTTCGTATAATAAAGCAAAATTATTATTAGCAAAATTTATATTTAGATTCTCATATGGAAAATAGTTTGAATTTAGATACACTCTAACGTCACGAATATTGCAATGGTCAAACCGCGACATATCTGCGGACGGGCTATTTTTTCTATCCGTTTGTAAACCAATGATTACATATCTTGGTTTTTCTATTTGCGATGAAGTTTTTATAGACCAAGTATGTTTTGTAGTTTTAGGCAAAGCAGGATATTCATACAAATCCCAATTTCTAAAAATCATTTGTAGTGAACGATCTCTCTCTAAGACTTTAAGTAAACTAATCTTTTCTTTGTCTGAAACTTTAACATGTGGTACTCTCCATATGATTTTTTTAATCTGAACGTCTTCTATTACGTCACCTGTGTTAAGCATTACAGAATTTAAGTTAGTATTACTTCGTAACAATATCAGTTCATGTCTACTATTTATAACAACCTTCTTAAAATCTTCGGCATAACCTAGAATATTACAAAGTGGGATGGAAGCAGAAAAATTACCATTATTTACATTTTTTATACCATCGATATTCCAACCCCAAGCGTGGGATATTTTTGATTCGTTTTCATTCATCGATAGTAACGATTTCATTGTAGTAGTAATACCGACATTTTTTATTTTATCAATTTCCACTCCGTTTAGTTCATACCTTATATCTTGGAATAAATAGAGCAAAGCGTTGTTTGTAAATTGCACACTACTAGCCGTGTCTTTTTGATCATGTTTCTTGACGATGACGGTTCCTTCTAAATACAGGGTACTGGCTGATGGTAGTATGTATAGATCTTGCTGATTTATAGGAATTCTAATTTCATCATTTCTATTAAAACTTGTTACATAAGGTTTGTATGAATGAAATTCTATTCCTTCGACTGTGTTGTCATAAGTAGGAGTGGACAAAACATCTAAAATATTCATTTTAGTAAGCCAATTGTTTTAAGAAATAGTTTATTGTCTTCCGTTAATTTTATTCTTTTATTAGAGCGAGCTCTTATTTGCTTGATAGCTTGAGAAGTACTGTTGTTTTTAATTTGTTGCGATTCATATTTATTGTAGTCAATCATTTTTTCTTCTAAGATGTAGATAAAGTTGCACTTCTTCACCTCGCAAATTTATTAAACTATTATTTATATCTAACAGTCTGATATGTATGCAGCTTATATTATTCTGATTGATTGGAAAATATATTGCGTTTTTTGGTATTTCTATAATCCGATATCCTGGAGGTACGTTGAGTGCAAATTCATGCACTATGTGACTGGGTTCTCCGTTTATGTACGAACCACTCACAATATCACATTCGATCCTGATCACGGTTGTAGGCAAAATGTTAACTGGAAATTCGGACACATGCCATTTATTTGCTTTCAAAATCTGCTTTTTAAATCCCAATATACTAGCAAACGTATCTTCTTTATCAAAATTTATATTTTTAGTGCAATATAAAGTAGTTTTCAAAGTATTGTTGTTGCACTTTAATTTAATTGTGGCATCTTTTACTTCAGATTTTATATAATCGCTAATATCTTGCAATTCGTAACTGCCCTCAGGTATCTCAATAACTTGATTGGATCCATAATATAGCTTGTTATTTCTTGTATCAATATTTGGAATAGAATTAAATGTTGAAAAATGTAACAACGCACATTCATATTGACCATATAACTGCAGAGAGTTAGGATAGTAGGTAGATAAATCTGAGGAATTACCTGTAATCGACAAGGTGAGAGACATTTTGCAAATGGTTGAAATGAAAGACGATCATATGATTTATAGTTTTTATTCCAAAAATTTCTTAAGTATTTCAAACACAAGTGTCCGCAATTTACAGTATTAAACTTTTGTAACCTTTTGTAGTTATAATACACCTTATTGTTTTTAAAATACCTCATTAGTTCTGTTGGAGGTTTTAAATCTCCAAAGCTATCAAAATATTCACAATAATTATTTATTTTTATATAAGCTACCCAATGCGTACCTTCATTTATGGATTTGTCTAAGTTAACGACACCACATTCTATGTCTCTTGGCTTCCTCGGTAGCTGATCTTTCATATATACTCCTCGAAAGTATGGGATGTCTCTAGCATACTTTCGAATATCTATGTTAGTAAGGGCACGCTTAGGTAGCTTAGTATTTAGTTTTTTATAGATTTTATAAACAAACCTTTACCCTGTTTATATGATTTAATATATAAACCTTTGCCTAAAGCTAAAGCTTCCATACTCTTGTTATGTCTTTCAGTTTCTTTCAAATTTTGTTGAGCTGCTTTATAATCGTTAACTGTCTTAGCAATACCTGCTGCACCACCAGCCAAAGTTCCTAAGGCGGATAAACCAGCAAATATAGGGATTAAGGGTAGAATACCTCCAGTCTTTGGTACGGGTATAACACGAGGTATGCGAATATTTGGGATTTTCTTGGCAATTTTTTTTGCAACCAAATGAGCTGTGGTAATTAAAGATTTATCATCTTTTGGTTTGAGTTTTTTAATTTTAGATCTTATTTTTGACAAGAGATGGTTGAAACTCTTAATACCGGCACCTGATTTTAATTTAGCTTTCATAACTTTACTTACTAACCACGAACTTAGTTTTTCTCCTTTTCCTGCCGTTTTAGATTTTAGCCGCTGTTTAGCCATGTTAAGTAATTGTAAATCTGCTTTATGGCGATTTAATAAATCTGAATGATTTTCGTAAGCAATATCGTGTTGCATACAAGCTTCGTCTAGCTTGTTCACGCCTACGTCACCACGTTGTAATCGTTTTTGAAGTTTAGTGCCTGGACCACAATAATTGTAACCGGGCAAATGTAATTCAAAAGGCAGATTATTAATTATATTATTAACAAGTCCACCACCTTGCATTGTTTAAATCATAATGAAATGATAATAACTAAATTTATATTAAATATACTTTTTAATTTAACCTACAATGTCAGTTTTGTTAATCCAACTATTTTCTTCCTTGCTTAAACCCAACCATTTCACATACAGTTTCTTAGCTTTTCTTTTTAAAACCTTTTCTATCAAATAAGTGTTTGGACAGTTAGACTTTTGAAGTTCTTGTTCGTAAAAAGTTCCTAGTATTAGTTGCTTACGTTGATCTTCTATATGATAAGTCACAGGTATAGTCTTGTTAATCTTTTTGATAGTGAATAACTCAGTTGACCAATTGGGTGTGTACCCTTTCTCAAAAATATGTTTGTATTTGCTGATACGAACTTTATCGCCAATTTTAAACCTCGGTTTTCTCGAGCGGGATACCTGTTTTATTGTTTTTTTTATATTGTTTCTTATTGTATACTCGTTACGTTTATTAACATCACAAGGCTTACATTTTATAGTACGATGCTTTGTATTGTTATACATGTAAATTATATCTTCCAATTCTGAACCAAGCCATTTATAATTTCCATTAAAACTAAACCGTTTAAATAATTTATGTTTAATAGTTTTAATCAACCTCTCTACAATTGACGCTTTTTTAGTAGAAAAAGACGAGTAGTGATTAATATGATATTTTTTCATTAACGTTTGGAATTCAGCGTTATAAAATTCTGTTCCTAAATCAGTTTGTAAGTGGATAGGCTTGCGTTGGCTTTTGGCGAGTATTCGATTAAAAGCGTGAGTAACACAATCCTTATTTTTCGATTTTAGTGGTTCTGTCCAGGCGTACTTTGAAAAACAGTCAATAACTATTAAAATATAGCTATATTTTTTGTTGTAACTTTTCACGTGTTGCATATCTATTAAGTCAGCTTGCCATAAATCATCAATACCTTTTAGTATAACAGATCAGACCAGACGTGGATAATTTTTCCTTGCCATTCTATGTATTTCATTTACAATCTCTTGTTTGGTCATTATGCTGATTTTTTTAGTTTAAAAAAGTTATCGACTTCTGCTTTCGTATAAAACTTGTCTTCTAAATGAGTCAAGATTTCT